>CAJQUN010000055.1:3204220-3754907 GCA_907163345.1 Haberlea rhodopensis
ACAACGCATAACATAATTCCCGGCCAGGGAAAACATAACACTCATCAGAATACAGCAATATCAAGTAAATTCCCAGCCAGGGAAGACACCACACATATGACAACAAAAGTGGGTTTCAACACCCACAATACACCAATGACTCTCATATCATTTAGCAATTCTACCCCCAATTGCATGCAACATAGAATGAAAGAGAGAAAGGCTCATGCCTTTATATACAACCCATATACAAGTATAATCTTGCTCACATGCGAGCATCATGATTATGTATATAACCCTCATGGGTATATAAGTACTCTATACGATACCGTGCTCCATCAAGCCCTGGTACCCACGATCCTGGGAGTACATCCAATCAACAGCTCGAGCTCATCTCCAAAGCCATCGATGCACCTGTTCACCTGCCCCAACAGAGACAGCCCCCAACGGGGTGAGCATACCAATTCCACAATTTCATAATCATAATGACATAATACATAATTTACGAAAATGTAAATATTGTGGAACATATGTGATACTTCCTGGATGGTATCATCATCATCATAGCGTACCCCTGTAATAACCCTGTTCTCAAAACAGATAAATCATCAAATCCTGAATATGCAGTTAATCATCATATTGGTTAACCCTAGCCAGTTTCAATTTAACAACATCTCATAACATCTTTCTTTATCTAGCAATTATCATAATTCTAGATATCATATTGAGATTTCCTTAACTTCCGATACTAGTTAATCACTTCTCTGATTAACTACGTCTCTGTTCCTATTCATTACCAATAGGGAATAAAATACAGATATCCTAGATATCTAATCAAATACCACATTTTCATTTCTTACTTCAAAGTAGCATCATACTATCGGTGTTTGCTCCATAGCAACCACACCCATCATTTGCTCGCTTCATAGCGGCACCAAGCATTTCACCATGTGAATCAACATAACGTAACCAAGTCTCGGTACCATCATAGTAAAACATTTCATGTATTTAAATCATGCATCATACTTGTAAAACATCATTTAAACTATGCTCGTACGCTAAACGTACCTTAAATCCTCGAAGTCCGAGCCAAACATTGCTTGAGTTCCATGCCCCGAGGAACGATGTGCTAAAACGATAAATAATTCACAATTATTTACGAACATGTAACCCATGCTCAAGCACATCCATAACCCTCAAACTATTGTCAACACATGACAATAAATCATTTAAAAGACCCGGGGCAGGGTATATGCAGGGAGGGAAAACGAATGCGACATATCGAAAAAATTGCCCAAGAACACCTTCGATAATTCGAACCCTAGCATCACAATTCGAACCCAACCAAGCATCATAAATCATTTAAACATGAATAAATCGAATAACAACAAGAATCATCATCCTCATGCCAAAAACCCCCAAAATCGAACATAAACCCCTCAAACATCATGAAATTCGAACCAAAATCCACAAATTCGAACACAATCCTTAAATTCGAACACAATACCTCCAAATTTAGCAGGGAATAACATGAGAGGGACGAAAAAGGGGTAAGGAAGGTTACCCATACGAAGATCGGAAGGAAATCGGACGAAAATCGAAGAACCCTAGAAATTGGGGATCGACGCATTCCTTCAAAATCCGAACGAGAGACGCGACCAAACTTCGAATTGCCGGAGGGGAAAGGAGCGCCTGGACGAGACGAAGCCGTGGGTAGGTTGGACGCGCCGAACGGCGGCGGGACGGCGGCGGGCGAAGCGTTTTTGCGCGCGGAGGGGGCTGGGCAGGCGGAAATCGGCGGGGAGAGAGAGAAGGGGAAAGTGGGGCTGAAATGCAATTTTTAATAAAAATCTCGGGTTCAATTGGTATTTATAGCAAAATACCCCGAAAAACTAATAGCCCCACAAATACATCGTGATTCATTAAAAATCATCTGTTTTCAAAAATTCTCTCTCTAACTCCAAAACCCCATACCGGTGCTCACACAAGCACCCGAGATCCCGAGACACATCAAAAACCCAACTCTTAGGTTTTTCACCCAAATGAGAATACAATCTCAACCTCTGGATCCAACGATCCCAACTACCCAATTAGACGAGCCCAGAAGGCCCAACACCTCGATTAAACTCCAAATCGCCACGTAAAACCACTTTAGGGATTATTAACAGTACGGGATTAACATCTATAATCCCTGGTCATCACAATATCCCCCACTAAAATAATTTCGTCCTCGAAATTAGCACCGGTGTATCACGTAACACCCAGGCTACACAACAACATGAAGCCAGAACCTCGATTCTTGACCATAACAGAATCGTATTAATAAACGCGAGGATACTTACCTCTCATCAAACTCTGAAACAGAGCGACATACCAAAACCAACATATCACCCAAGAGGCAAAACGTACCTCGATGCGGGTCATCCCAAAAGTCAGTCTCTCATGACTGCAAAACAACATATACTTACGACTGTAGATCGGACAGTCATCCTTAGTTCTAATACAACTAGTAAGAACGCATCCTGAAAGACACCTCAACCGTGAGAACGTTGACCTCGTGTCAAACTCTGGAGTGGAATAGACTTCCAAATCCATCATAACGTCAAAGAGCGTCAGCACAACTCAACGCAAAAAAAAATCCAAAAGCAGTTAGTCAACTGAAACTGCGAGGATTCGAATCGCTCCCGATTCCATCGCAGATATCATTTGAAGACATCTCTATCATGACTCACGATGTCTAACATACATCGTTACGAGGGAAACACTAGTATTCCACGGTGTACACATACCAAACCTGGTTTCCACTTTCAAACCTCCTCTATCGAAGGGGCAGTCGCATCATTGCAACTCAAATTGGGCAACTCACGGCCACAAATTCACACAAAAGATATCTCATAAGATGTCCACCTCCGGATATCCCAAGAACCACATCCTGGTCATAAATAAACAATCGAGACTCCTCAGAGTTTCAAATTTGAAAGGACATGCAATAAACCCAATGCATCCCAAATACATGGATTCCCAGACCGAATCAACGACGACTTGATGACTCTCTTGTTGGTACTTCAACATCATGAGCTGTCCCAGACAAATCTCACCAAGATTAAACATAAACATATATATGTTTCAGTAAGGCGTGCACAACCTCATCCTCAAATGACGTGGTGACTACTAGAGTCCATCACAATCCACATCGTATCACCTTACGATTTGCAAAACTTGGTTCCAACGAGCAGTATAACGGCTCTAGAAAGCCCATCATGGTGCTGCACACACGCGGCAGACAAACTAGTCGCTGCCTCACTAGGTTCACCTCAAACCTACCAATCAGATGGACGTTTCCGCACGGCATACCACACTGTGGGAAGAAAATCAATAGAGTAGTGGGTCTTTACCCAACATTCCTCCAATGCTGATATACCCTGGACACTCCAATGTCCCCATGTACTTAACATAACCTGATCCTACTCCCTTAGTACCCATCCTACACCCTCATGGGTGGTGTGACCATGTCTACCACATGTCACATCGACAGAGAGCGAGTAATTTCCTCCATGATTACTCCTGTCGTCAAATCACATGGCCAAAAGCCATTCCAACGAGCATACCTCAAGGGTATCACCACTCGTAATATGATCACCCTAAACATAAGCAGCGGTACAATCACATGTACAGCGCATCCACCTATTCCTCGAGCAACCCGCTCGGTATAAGGGTCATGTCAAACGGTGACGCACACACCACCTTGTGCTCGGTACTGGCACCCAAGGCATACCACTGAATACGTATACTCAACGCATTGTTCATCGTAACGATGATGCATGTCTAATAAGACATCCCCTACACCATCGTCATCGTCATCGTCATCACGTGACGACACATGCCCACTAATGGCATCTAAGGCATTGTCAACTAGTGACGATACATGTCAATAATGACATCTAAACAACCCAGTCAACTCGTGACGGCCCAAGTACCTCAGCGTATGTCATCCCCATCATGCTAGTAAAATAGGCGTAATAAAACATGTATATCAACGCATACCAGCAATAATAAGGCTAATAGAATAGCAATATCACATACCTCATCGCTAACAAGATAGCGGCATACCTGTCTCCGTCGCTCGATAAGAATACGTAATCAGCACCCATCGCTCGAAGGCGGCAAAATCCTGTGCTGAATACATAGTAGCACAGTCCATCGCTATAGGATCGACGGCATGATACCTCGTCATATAATAAGTGGTATGAAACCTCTCTATACACCTGAGCATGAATCATCGTCCACATAATAGCGGAAAGAGGCATCGCTATCAATACCCGGCGGTATAAACCATCGCCAATCAATATAGCGGAATGAACCATCGCTATCAATACATCTGGCGGAAAGAACCATCACCAATCAATATAGCGGAATGAACCATCGCTATCAATACATCTGGCGGAAAGAACCATCGCCAATCAATATTGCGGAATGAGCCATCGCTATCAATACATCTGGCGGAAAGAACCATCGCCAATCAATATAGCGGAATGAGCCATCGCTATCAATACATCTGGCGGAAAGAACCATCGCCAATCAATATAGCGGAATGAACCATCGCTATCAATACATCTGGCGGAAAGAACCATCGCCAATCAATATAGCGGAATGAGGCATCGCTATCAACATATTTGGCGGCATAAACCATCGTCAATCCTCATAAAAGAATGAGTCATCGTAAATCCACATAATAATATTGTATGGCCTCTTACCATATGGGCATCTTACCCTGTGGCATCTTACCACAAATAACATCGCATGGCCTCTTACCATGTGGGGCATCTTACCCCGTGGCATCTTACCACAAATAACATCGCATGGCCCTTACCATGTTGGGCATCTTACCCCGTGGCATCTTACCACAAATAACATCGCATGGCCTCTTACCATGTGGGGCATCTTACCCCGTGGCATCTTACCACAAATAACATCGCATGGCCTCTTACTATGTGGGGCATCTTACCCCGTGGCATCTTACCACAAATAACATCGCATCATTATATAAACATCATATAAACATCATCATTATAAACTTATTCCTCATAATCATCATCATAAACATCATATCATCTTTACTCATCATAAACATCATCATAAACTTACTTATCATTATCATCATCATAAACATCATATCATCTTTACTCATCGTAAACATCATAAACTTACTTATCATAATCATCATCATAAACATCATCATAAACTTACTTATCATTATCATCATCATAAACATCATATCATCTTTACTCATCGTAAACATCATCATAAATACTTATGCAATCAATGCAAAGTCATAGTTTAAGAATATGTTACCGTTTGATGCCCGTACGTTTCTTACGTACCTTCCTTGCTTGAACATTACATGAACAAACGCATTAGTATATTCAATAATAATTGAGACCATACCGAAGTATTCCACTGTCGGTTGTCTACCCAGTCTGTCCTCAGACAATACATCATATCTTTCTTTTCCCTGATTTTCTTCCAAAATCAGATTCCTTGGCACGTAGCATATAGAGTGTTAGACATCGCTATTAATGCCATCCTATCGTGTTCCACACGATTCCTGCAACCACAATGGTTAGCAATACTACTTTTCATATCATATAAGCACATAAACAATTAGTCATGTCGTATAACATTAATGCCATCATGCATAAATATGTGCTATCAATAACTTCCTAGGCCCTCAACAGCCCCAATGAGCAACCACTGCTCTGATACCACTAATGTAAGGACCCCATATACTTAACCCTTTATTAGTGTATTAATCATTATGTGTGGCACATGCTTTCAATAAAATTATTCGGGAAACTCAGATGATACTTTACCATTGAATGGCAATTACAAAATTTTCTTTAACATACAGTGTTATAAGCTCATCATCCTAACAACAATAGACTCATAGAGTTCGCCCATTACACCACTTTTTTTACATTGTGGACTTTTATAAAAATTTGGGCAGAGTCTCCCCATAAATAGAGCTATCCCGAAATAAAAGCACAACGCATAACATAATTCCCGGCCAGGGAAAACATAACACTCATCAGAATACAGCAATATCAAGTAAATTCCCAGCCAGGGAAGACACCACACATATGACAACAAAAGTGGGTTTCAACACCCACAATACACCAATGACTCTCATATCATTTAGCAATTCTACCCCCAATTGCATGCAACATAGAATGAAAGAGAGAAAGGCTCATGCCTTTATATACAACCCATATACAAGTATAATCTTGCTCACATGCGAGCATCATGATTATGTATATAACCCTCATGGGTATATAAGTACTCTATACGATACCGTGCTCCATCAAGCCCTGGTACCACGATCCTGGGAGTACATCCAATCAACAGCTCGAGCTCATCTCCAAAGCCATCGATGTACCTGTTCACCTGCCCCAACAGAGACAGCCCCCAACGGGGTGAGCATACCAATTCCACAATTTCATAATCATAATGACATAATACATAATTTACGAAAATGTAAATATTGTGGAACATATGTGATACTTCCTGGATGGTATCATCATCATCATAGCGTACCCCTGTAATAACCCTGTTCTCAAAACAGATAAATCATCAAATCCTGAATATGCAGTTAATCATCATATTGGTTAACTCTAGCCAGTTTCAATTTAACAACATCTCATAACATCTTTCTTTATCTAGCAATTATCATAATTCTAGATATCATATTGAGATTTCCTTAACTTCCGATACTAGTTAATCACTTCTCTGATTAACTACGTCTCTGTTCCTATTCATTACCAATAGGGAATAAAATACAGATATCCTAGATATCTAATCAAATACCACATTTTCATTTCTTACTTCAAAGTAGCATCATACTATCGGTGTTTGCTCCGTAGCAACCACACCCATCATTTGCTCGCTTCATAGCGGCACCAAGTATTTCACCATGTGAATCAACATAACGTAACCAAGTCTCGGTACCATCATAGTAAAACATTTCATGTATTTAAATCATGCATCATACTTGTAAAACATCATTTAAACTATGCTCGTACGCTAAACGTACCTTAAATCCTCGAAGTCCGAGCCAAACCTTGCTTGAGTTCCATGCCCCGAGGAACGATGTGCTAAAACGATAAATAATTCACAATTATTTACGAACATGTAACCCATGCTCAAGCACATCCATAACCCTCAAACTATTGTCAACACACGACAATAAATCATTTAAAAGACCCGGGGCAGGGTACATGCAGGGAGGGAAAACGAATGCGACATATCGAAAAAATTGCCCAAGAACACCTTCGATAATTCGAACCCTAGCATCACAATTCGAACCCAACCAAGCATCATAAATCATTTAAACATGAATAAATCGAATAACAACAAGAATCATCATCCTCATGCCAAAAACCCCCAAAATCGAACATAAACCCCTCAAACATCATGAAATTCGAACCAAAATCCACAAATTCGAACACAATCCTTAAATTCGAACACAATACCTCCAAATTTAGCAGGGAATAACATGAGAGGGACGCAAAAGGGGTAAAGAAGGTTACCCATACGAAGATCGGAAGGAAATCGGACGAAAATTGAAGAACCCTAGAAATTGGGGATCGACGCATTCCTTCAAAATCCGAACGAGAGACGCGACCAAACTTCGAATTGCCGGAGGGGAAAGGAGCGCCTAGACGAGACGAAGCCGTTGGTAGGTTGGACGCGCCGAACGGCGGCGGGACGGCGGCGGGCGAAGCGTTTTTGCGCGCGGAGGGGGCTGGGCAGGCGGAAATCGGCGGGGAGAGAGAGAAGGGGAAAGTGGGGCTGAAATGCAATTTTTAATAAAAATCTCGGATTCAATTGGTATTTATAGCAAAATACCCCGAAAAACTAATAGCCCCACAAATACATCGTGATTCATTAAAAATCATCTGTTTTCAAAAATTCTCTCTCTAACTCCAAAACCCCCTACCGGTGCTCACACAAGCACCCGAGATCCCGAGACACATCAAAAACCCAACTCTTAGGTTTTTCACCCAAATGAGAATACAATCTCAACCTCTGGATCCAACGATCCCAACTACCCAATTAGACGAGCCCAGAAGGCCCAACACCTCGATTAAACTCCAAATCGCCACGTAAAACCACTTTAGGGATTATTAACACTACGGGATTAACATCTATAATCCCTGGTCATCACACTATTAGTAAGAAATTCTTAAACAGTGTATGAATTACTTAATTCTGACTCACATATGTACTTTCGATTGAATACATAATGGAATAAGTAACGAGGACCCCACATTAGTGGTATCAGAGCAGTGGTTCGAGAACGGGGTGAACATGGGTAGAGGAAGTGTATTAGGGAGTTACCTAAACACTTGAAAACATGTTAGGATTTGTAATATGATGTTCTTCTAACATGTTTTATATTTGTGAATGTTATTGTTAAACCGTGATACGCAGTTATGACAGACAGAGGGTATCATGAGGATGTTGAGGATGCCATGAGTGGCAATGCTAGTGTGAGGATGGCGCCTGTGCCACCACCACCAATTGGGCAAGGGCCAGTGGAACATGTATTGTTGCCTGGGGAATTGACTTTGACACAGTTTTTGAGTTATCAGCCACCCCGCTTTGAGGGTACGGAATCAGGGGAATTGGCAGAGGAATGGTTAGAGCGTGTTGAACAGATATTTGTATCAACACCATGTGCCAAGACTGCTTGGTTACATTTGGCTGAGTTCCAATTGGCAAAGAAAGTATGATGTGGTGGAAAGCTACATTGATTGAGCTGAGAGCTCAAGGTCAGACTGTGGACTGGGATGTTTTCAGAACTCGTTTTCTTGCTCACTACTTCTCTGTGGCTGCAAGGCAGAGGAAAGATGATGATTTTACAAATCTGAAACAGGGTAGTATGACTGTGTCTGAGTATGCGGTGCAATATTCGTCATTGTTACGATATGTACCACATATTGCTGCTAATACCAAGGTAAAGATTAGACAATTTGTAAAGGGCTTGAGGCCGGAGTTATTTGATAGGGTGATGTCTAATAACCCTTGTTCATATGAGGAAGCGTTGATGAGAGCCGAAATGGCTAAGATTGCTGTTGGTGTTTATCAGGATGTGGGACATTCTCAGATACCTACATCAGAGAGCATGAGACCACGGGGGGAAACGGTTAAACCATCACGCAGAAGTGTTTCTTCCTCTCGATTTGGTGGGAAACGTTTTGGACCACGGAAAGGGGATGACCGAAGAGCCAAGGGACAGTCCCAAGGTAGTAGTAGTGGCAGTGGTGTGCAATGCTTTAAATGTGGCGGACCACATTTGAAACGAGATTGTCCTCAATTGAATACAGTAGTTTGTTTCCGTTGTGGGAGGGCAGGACATGTGATCCGTGATTGTCCTCAAGTGGGTGGACAACAGAGGAGAGGACCAATGTCAGAGAATACAGTGCAGCAGGGACCACAGGATGTACCACAGTCTGGTGGAGGACAGAAGGCAGGACCACCTCAGGCTCAGGTATATGCACTGAACAGGGAGCAAGCAGAGGCAGCTCCTGATGATGTGATAGCGGGTAAGTGTACTCTGTTTACTTATCTAGCTTTACTTTTGATTGATACTGGTGCATCACATTCTTTTGTTGCGCAAAATTTTATTGACCGGTATCATATATGCTCGTCTCCACTGTTGATGCCTCTTTATGTTTCGACACCCATGGGAACTACTATGATGGCTTGTCAGAGTGTGTCCGATTGTGTTTGTCAGTTTGATATGGAATATGAGATACAAGCCGATTTGATTGTGTTAGACATGACAGATTTTGATTGCATTTTTGGAATTGATGTGTTGAGTAAATATCAGTCTGTTGTGGATTGTTGTCAGAAGACAGTAAGATTTCAGTCTGAGATTGGAAATCAGTGGTTCTTTTATGGTCAGGAACGAGGGCAAGGATTCCTTTGATATCGGCTATCCGCATGTCACGTTTGTTGGAACGTGGGCATATGGGATATTTGATTTATGCCCTTGATGTGACTGAACGGCAAATAAACAGGAAAGTGGAGGAGATACCAGTGGTTGCAGAGTATGCTGATGTATTTCCAGATGAGATTCCTGGATTTCCACCGAGTCGAGAAGTGGAATTTGGTATTGATTTGATACCTGGTACTGCAATTTCACGAGCTCCCTATCGGATGGCACCAACTGAATTGAAAGAATTGAAAACTCAATTGCAAGACTTATTGGACAAGGGGTACATACGTCCTAGTGTATCGCCTTGGGGTGCTCCAGTATTATTTGTTAAGAAGAAGGATGGGACAATGCGATTGTATATTGACTATCGACAATTGAACAAGGTAACAATAAAGAATAAATATCATCTTCCTCGTATTGATGATTTATTTGATCAGTTACAGGGATCAAAAATCTATTCTAAGATTGATTTGAGATCTGGTTATCATCAAATACGTGTGACAGAAGGTGATGTACAGAAGACAGCATTCAGAACTCGCTATGGACATTATGTGTTTCTGGTGATGCCATTTGGAGTGACAAATGCTCCAGCTGTCTTTATGAGTTTAATGAATCAGGTGTTCCAGGAATACCTTGATCGATTTGTCATTGTTTTTATCGATGATATATTGATCTATTCACAGAGTGATGTAGAACATGCCCAACATTTGCATATGGTATTGCAATTGTTGAGAACACATCAGGTGTATGCCAAACTCAGTAAGTGTGAGTTTTGGTTGAACAGTGTCGGCTTTTGGGGCATGTAATTTTAGAAGAAGGTATATCAGTTGATCCGAAGAAAGTAGAAGCAGTGTTGAATTGGTCAGCACCTACTTCTGTGCCAGAGATTCGTAGTTTCTTGGGTTTGTCTGGATATTATAGACGCTTTGTTGAAGGATTTTCAACAATTGCCAAACCATTGACACATTTGACACAGAAGGGAGTATCTTTTTGATGGTCGGAGGCATGTGAGCGTAGTTTTCAGGAATTGAAACATCGATTAACTACAACTCCTGTTTTGATCATTCCATCGGAACATGACAGGTTTGCCTTATATACTGATGCATCATTACTAGGTTTGGATTGTGTATTGATGCAGGATAAACATGTAGTGGCTTATGCATCACGACAATTGAAACCACATGAAATGCGATATCCAGTGCATGATCTGGAATTGGCTGCCATTGTCTTTGCCTTGAAGATATGGCGACATTATTTATATGGTACGTCGTTTACCATATACACAGATCATAAAAGCTTAAAGTTTTTATTCACTCAAGCAGAGTTGAATATGAGGCAAAGAAGATGGATGGATCTGTTGAAAGATTATGATTGTGAGATCGAATATCATCCAGGAAAGGCGAATCTCATAGCAGATGCCTTAAGTTGAAAAGTTCATAATACTGCTGATGAGATGATTCATTTATCAGCGTTGATGACATCGTGTTGTACATTGGGCTATAAATTTGATGTGGAAACAGTGCCAGTACGGGTATCAACATTGTTGGTTGAACCCGACATTTTTGAGAAAATCAGAACGACACAAATGACTGATGATGAGGTACAACATTGGAAGGAAATGATAAGTCAAGGACAAACATCGCAGTTTGTACTTGCAAGTGATGGAATTCTGAAATACAGGAATTGTTGGGTAGTACGTGCGATATTAGGCCTACGCCAAGAACTACTACAACGTGCTCATTGTAGTCGATATATTATACATCCTGGTGGAAAGAAAATGTATAAAGATTTGCGTACCCAATTTTGGTGGAAACGCATGAAACAGGATGTGTTGAACTTTGTAAAACGGTGTTAGTCTGTCAACAAGTAAAAGCAGAAAGACAGAAACCAGGAGGTGAATTACACAGTTTGGAAATTCCTCAGTGGAAATGGGAACATATCACGATGGATTTTGTGACTCATTTGCCACGGGCATCTTCTGGTTGGGATGCCATTTGGGTGATCGTTGACCTACTCACCAAAGTAGCTCATTTCGTGCCATATTGTATGACATTTACGTATCTGAGAATGGCACAGTTGTACATTCAACATGTAGTGAGACTACATGGTATACCAGTTTCCATTGTGTCAGATAGGGATCCGAGATTTACTTCTCATTTTTGGGAAGGGTTACAGACAGCGTTGGGAACTGAAGTGCGGTTGAGTACATCATATCATCCTCAACATATGGACAGACAGAGCGTACGATACAGACACTTGAAGATATGTTGCGTGCCTGTGTATTAGAGTTTGATAACTCTTGGCAAGAATCATTGCCATTAGTGGAATTTTCATATAATAACCGTTATCAATCTAGTATACAGATGGCACCATTTGAGGCTCTGTACGGGCGACGTTGTAGATCGCCATTGTATTGGGATGATGTGGATCAGTTCTCCTTACATGGACCGGATATGATTCATGAAATGGAAGACAAAATGAAAGTGATTCGATTGAAACTCAAACCTGCTCAGGACCGACAGGCTGCTTATACCAATAAGCGACATAGACCACTTGAATTTCAAGTTGGTGATCGTGTATTCTTGAAAGTTGCACCATTTAAAGGTGTGGTACGATTTGGTAGACGTGGAAAGTTGTCTCCACGATACGTTGGTCCGTATGAGGTATTGCAACGTATTGGTACGTTGGCATATCGATTGGCACTACCCCCTGCATTGAGTAGTATTCATGATGTGTTTCATGTTTCACTGTTGAGGAAGTATGAACCAGATCCGAGTCATGTATTGCAACTACCTAATGTACAATTGGATGCAGATATGTCGTATGTAGAACGACCGATTATGATCTTGGATCGAGCTGAACGCAGGTTACGTAATAAGGTGATTCCGATGGTTAAAGTCCAGTAGGACAGAAGGGGTGTCGAAGAGGCAACGTGGGAGACGGAGCAGCATATGATGCAACGGTATCCGGATTTGTTTTCTGGTATGTTAATATGTATTTTTACATGTTTCTTATGTTGCATATATCATATGTGTTGTTATGTGAAGCATGTATTATGTTTGTATATACAATTTCGAGGACGAAATTCAATGAGTGGGGGAGAAATGTCATGCCTCGATATGACGTATACATGTGCAATATAATTATGGTGTAATTATGATTAATTACAGTACGATGTGAACTCGGATTCAGGTTGAACCGAGCACGATTAATGTGTCTTGCATTTAACATGAATTTGGGGAGAATGTGTATTTGCATTTGGGGTGCATGTGGAGGTGACAAGATATAACTAAAATCAGATTGTTCAACACATACCTCACCTCAACTCACCTAGTAAGCTCTACACACACTCTCTCATTCTCTTTGAGTTGATTTTGGAGTTGGACTTACAAGAACAACAAGGAAGCGCATAACTTGGTAAGGCTAGTAGTATTTCCATGTTTTAGTATCATAGTTGATGGATATATGTGTTTAATGTATCAAACTTGAAGTATATGAGTTGGTGAAAGAAATATGGAATTGATATGTTGGTGAATTCAATGAACTAAGTGGTAATCTGTTGAAAACATGTTTAGTTCATGCTATATAGTTGTTTTATGTTGTTGAGAGAGTATGTATTGAGGTGAAAGAGGTACACCATGAAGATAAGCATAAAAAATCGCCATGGTTTAAAAATTCTGTTGTCGACCGATCGATCGCTAGACTTGTACCGATCGATCGGTGAAACAGGGGAAAGTAAGGCGGTTCATGTACCGATCGATCGCTGAAATCAACCGATCGATCGGTGAAATGCCGTAGCATTTTTGAGAAATTCAGATTTTATAGCGATCTATCGCTAGCTTCCGACCGACCGATCGCTAGGGTTGTCTGTTTGGACCGATCGATCGCTTAAATGACCGATCGATCGGTAGACTTAAAATGTTATATTTTTGTAACTTTGATATTGATGCCTATGATAACATGATACATTATTGGCATTGTTGTAGCATCATCACAGGGGACGGGGCAACGAGGCAATTAGCCAGTGACGACTGATTTATCTCGTTTGTGTCGCTTTACAGGTACGTGTTGACGTACGGAGTATAGATATTGTGTGATGATGTTATGAGATTGATATCATATGAATTGTGTTGTGTTGGTATCATATGATTGGTAGTATCATATGCATGTACATTCATGGATATCATGTGTTTGAAATGGATGAGGTATATGCTTTAGCATTAGAGGTATACGCCTGGTTTGGGTATATGCTCGGGTATGCTACATATACGTTAGCATTAGAGTTATACGCCTGGTTTGGGTATATACTCTGGCTATTATCACATATGAGTACGGTACTATGATATGTGCTGCTACTATGAAGATGTGATGTGGTTCCACTGACATTGAGCTGAGATAGACATATCATATTGGTCTCGTGATAATAGGGTGATAGTTGAGACATGTCGACATGGTGCATTGGTTGATGCATGATACAGAGCATTCACATTGGATATGCTGTTTATTGTGCTTTATCATTGATATTGTGTTTTGATATTGCACTAAGATAGTGGTTTATCTATACTCGCGTTGTGTGAATGTTTCTGTAGGATTTCATAGACGTGGGAATCGTGAGTCTTATTCCGCTGCGAGGTGAACCACTGCATAGGAGTTGTGCTGGCTTAGGTTGTTATTTATCCATGTGATGTATATGTGAATAGGGTTCTTGTACTTGTGGTTTTGTACATCTGTAACAACATATTAGTAAGAAACTCTTAAACAGTGTATGAATTACTTAATTCTGACTCACATATGTACTTGCGATTGAATACATAATGGATTAAGTAACGAGGACCCCACACTCCTATTGTATTGTTTTCCTTAACCAAGAATCAAAATGTGTTTAGCCACACATGGCTAATGCAAAAAAAACAAAAATTCAATGTAAAAATCACGCGTCCTGGGCAATGGATCGCAAGCCTTGGTCAAATTTTATGCATTTTTCTATGTTTACTTTGATATTTTATCATCTTCAATGCATTTCTTGGTCTTAATTCATCATTATTAGCTCCTTTTTTTCTCCAATTGCACATATAGTCAAGTAAATATATGATTATGTAATAAATGTATCAAATCGTAAACAATTAAGCGCATTAGATATGTCTATTTCTAGGCACATCACCATATAAAGATTTTAGAAGTTTACAAACTTTATGTTCATTTCCAAGAATGATATAAATCTTTTAGGTTGTTCCGTTTATATTTCTTCTTTTAATTCTCCATTTAAAATATTATTTTTATATCAATTTGATGAACATGCAATTTAATATTGAAACTAAATCAAAAGAATTCTAATAGAAGTTATGCTAGCTACTGGTGCATAAGTGTAAAAATAATATATATATATATATATATATATATATATATATATATATATATATATATATATATATATATATTTCTTTGATGTAAAACCTTTATATAATGGTCTGAATATATATTTCTTTGATGTAAAACCTTTATATAATGGTCTGAAACATAATTAGTTTAAATCAAGTTATTAATGAAAGAAAAGAGTTGATGAGGTCAGAATAAATAAATAAATAACGATATGTTACATACATGAAAATATAGTAACATAAATATTATATACATGTCCATTATTATATATTATATAAAATATTAGTCATGCATGTGAATTGGTATTTTGTAATAATAAAACTAAAGTGGTGCTTTAAAAAAAATTTATCGATTTAAACATACTCATATTTAAATATAAATACAAGCTGGTGTATGTGTCGTTAACCCAAAGCTTATCCTCAAACCCAGAAAAACCAAACTGAAGAGAAGAAAGGCAAGGAATTTCAATTCCTTTCACATTTCAGCTCAAACCTTGTTTAAACCTGCTGTGTTATTGTATTACCAGAATCGAATCAGAAACATGCTAGAACCAACTGCATACAAGAAGTGTCTCATATAAACTTGTTCTTGAAGAACGATAACAACAAGAAATCAATATATGAATATGCATTAATAGAAATAAGAACCGAAAAGTATTGAACAAGAATTTCGTTGTTCGGTTCGATGAACCTACTCCACGGAAGCAGCACCAGGCAAAATTGAATTCCACTAAGAAATCTGATCGAGAGTTTGATGAAAGAAATTGTTCACATTTGTCCCACATCGGGTGACAAATTAAATTGGAGCAATGTCACGCCCCGAGACCGGGGTCAATAACACCGGCATTGATTTCCATAAACAACATGGAATCAATAAGCCTCGTAATATCGTAATAAACAAAAACCAGTCTATATTCCATAAACAAAGAAATCATTGTCTTTACAACTGAATTAAAAACGCGAAATTAAAACTTAACATCTTAATTAGTAAAATCGTACTTAAATAAAGTCTGGGGATCTTAATTCTTAGAAATACGCAGCGGATATATCACCAACTCCAAAATTTGTGTTCTTCTTCGGCTTCAACTTCTTCCTCAGCTTTATCTGGGGATGTAGAGTAAGGGGTTGAGTGCTTTGAAAAACACTCAGCAAGTGGGAGATAATCGATATGATAACATAATAAATATTCATAATTTTTCAAAACGTAATTCGTAATCAAATATAATCTTGATATGAATGCATCTTGACATAATTGCTCCGTCGAGCCATAACATAACATCTCATATCATTCATAATTTTTCTTATACTTAAGCACAATAAATCATCTAGTTTCCTCTTGGTACTGATATCAGTCTCTAGAATTATCCCTCCTAGAGAAGAGGTCATGCATCGGCTTACCCACGAATAAAGGGTCTGGAAACTCCAGAAACAACGGTTAACCACCGTATAAGGTCATGTAAACGGTTATTTCCCACCGCATCAGGGTCATAAAGGAATCCTTTCCAATCAGATTTCAAAGTTTAAAGTGCTTACAAATTAATACTTACATAATTTCAACATAATTCATATCGATCGAGATTTCAAAACATACTATAGTTTTTTTCAAAAATGAAAGGAATAAATAACAAAAACCCACTTACCGCGTGAAGACGTGTTTGATCAATATAAGATGCGAAACAAACGAATTTCAATCCTCCAAAACCAAAATCAGAATGCCTACTTTTCGAACCAGATTCTGGACAATATTCGAAACATATTGCTGGTTTAACTTTCAACCAAACTGATGAACTTAATCGAAGGTTTAGTTACTGCAATAAGGCTAAAATTACTAGGTTTGGTTCTCGGAAACTTGCTGTTAATATGGAAAGGATTTGGACAGAATTATAAACTGAACCTTGGTGATTTAAGTATCGACAATTGGATACGGAACTACTGCTTGATCTTTCAGTGATGGTTGCTTGGATGATTCAATGTTTTAGGCGCTGTAAAGTGGCTAAGATTGGTGGAAAAATAGTGCAGAACTTTGGCTTGATCCTTCGGTGATTGTGGCTGAAAGAATATCGAAAATTCTGCTGCAAAGCTTCTGGAAAAATCAACGCAGAAGCTATGGCTTTATGGAGGGTTATACTCGAATTTATAGGCTTAGAAGAAGAAGGATTATTATGGTGCAGAGACTACCAATGGTTGCTCATATTTAAAGGTAATTTGGCTGGAACAAATCTAGGAAGATAGAGGTGTAAACCTTCGAAATTTTAGGTGAACCAATCTGTGCAGATTGTGCAGATTCTGTGACGATTTGTGGCTGGAGGAGAGGTGGAAAGAATTTCAAAACTACTAGCTTAAACTCATGAACTTCTTGCCAAGGCTTTATCGAGAGTTTCAAGGAGAAGTATGAGGAGTTTTAGAGGTGCAAACCATCGAGTTTTATCGGAACAAATCTGTGCAGATAAGTAATGATATAGAGCAGATTTTTTTTGTTCGATCCAAGTTGCTGCAAATCGATGAATTAATGGAAGAGTTTGTGATGGTTTGGGACTCCTTGATGCTATGGTAACTCTTGGCTAGAGTTTAGAAAATTGCAAACTCCTTTTAACAAGAATTTTAAATACCCAAAAGAGTTAATCATGGTTTAGTTAACTCATGACTCAAAAATCCGGGTCTTTACATCCCTCCCTCCTTATTGGAAGTTTCGTCCTCGAAACTCGAGTCGACTTGATCTTGGAAAAGGTAGGGATATTTTTCCCGCATCGATTCTTCTACTTCCCATGTAGTTTCTCTTTCAGTATGGTTTGACCATTGGACTTTGACGTAAGGAATGGTCCTTCGTCTCAGAACTTGGTTCTTGGAATCCATAATACGGATAGGGATTTCTTCGTATTTCAAAGTTTCGTCCAAGCTCCCTTGAGTTACTAGGGGTTCTTCTTCAAGTACATGGCTTGGGTCAGCAATGTATTTTCTTAGTTGTGATGCGTGGAAGACATTGTGAATTCTTGACAAACTTGGTGGTAGTGCTATTTTATAGGCTAGCGTTCCCACTTTTTCTAGTACTTCAAATGGTCCCACATACCTCGGGTTCAACTTTCCCCTTTTGTCAAATCGAATTATTCCTTTCATTGGTGAAATCTTAACATAGACTTTTCACCAATCTCAATATCTACTGGTCTCCTCTTTAAATCAGCCCAACTTTTCTGCCTGTCCTGGGCTGTCTTAAGCCTATCTCTGATGATAGCTATCTTGTCAGTAGTATCTTGCACTAACTCAGGTCCTGTGATAGCTCTTTCTCCTACTTCATCCCAGTATAACGGTGACCAACATTTGCGCCCATAGAGTGCTTCGTATGGCGCCATCCCAATACTACTATGGTAGCTGTTATTATAAGCGAACTCGACCAGAGGCAAAAGCTCGCTCCAATTTGCAGTAAAACCCAATGCACAAGCTCTTAGCATATCCTCGAGGGTTTGGATAGTTCTCTCTGTCTGGCTATCGGTCTGTGGGTGATAGGCCGTGCTAAGAGTTACTTTACTTCCCATAGCCTGCTGAAAACTTTTCCAGAAACGCGACACGAATCTAGGATCTCTGTCAGATATGATGCTCACTGGGACTCCATGCAATCTCACTATATTGTCCATATATAGAGTTGCCAATTTGTCCAAGTTGTAGTTCATACGGACAGGTAGAAAATGTGCTGACTTAGTTAGTCTATCAACGATTACCCATATTCCGTCATGGCTCTGTTTAGATTTTGGTAGACCCACGACGAAATCCATGGAGATGTGATCCCATTTCCATTCAGGGATTTCCAGAGGTTGAAGAAGTCCTCCGGGTCTTTGATGCTCAGCTTTAACTTGTTGACATACTAAGCATCGGACGACGAATTCTGCTACGTCTTTCTTCATTGCATTCCACCAGAAATTTTCCTTCAAATCCTTGTACATTTTTGTACTCCCATGGTGGACTGAAAATTTTGATTTATGCACTTCAGACAACACCTCTTGTCTTATGTTGTCCACATTTGGCAGCACAATCGTCCTTTCATCCACAGAATTCCTTCACTATCGGTCTCGAAGTCAGTGATTTTTCCCTCTTTGACTTGTTCTTTTAACTTTGTTAGACTAGGATCCTGATCTTGACTTAATTTTATGGTCTCTCGAAGGCAAGGTCGAGCTGAGACCGAAGCTAAGATCATTTTCCCTTTGCCTTTCCGGCTCAAGGCGTCTGCTACTTTGTTTGCCTTGCCAGGATGGTAATTAATTGTGAGGTCGTAGTCCTTCAGGAGTTCAATCCATCGTCTTTGCCTCATGTTCAATTCTTTTTGAGTAAACATGTATTTAAGGCTTTGATGGTCCGTGAAAACTTCACACTTGGCGCCATAAAGGTAGTTTCTCCAAATTTTTAAGGCGAAAACCACAGCGGCTAACTCGAGGTCATGCGTAGGGTAGTTTTGCTCGTGAGGCTTGAGCTGCCTTGAAGCGTACGCAATTACTCTTCCCTCTTGCATGAGTACACATCCCAGTCCTTCTTTCGATACATCACTATAAATAGTGAAACCCATGCCTTCAGTCGGTAGCACCAATACCGGTGCCGATGAAAGCTTTTTCTTCAAAGTCTCAAAACTTTTCTCACACTCTTCACTCCAGATGAATTTTGAGTTCTTTTGTGTGAGCCTTGTAAGAGGTACTGCTATTGACGAAAATCCTTCAACAAACTTCCGGTAATAGCCAGCTAATCCCAAGAAGCTTCGAATTTCTGTTACGGTCGTTGGCCTTTGCCCCTCCAAAACTGCATCTACCTTCTTAGGATCGACGGACACACCTGCCTCTGATATTATGTGCCCTAAGAAAGATACGCTTTCTAGCCAAAATTCACATTTATTAAATTTGGCGTAGAGTTCTTTCTCTCTCAATGTTTGGAGCGTGAGGTGAAGATGTTGTTCGTGTTCCTCCTTGCTCGACGAATAAATGAGAATGTCGTCGATGAACACCACCACAAAGTTATCTAGGAATGGCTTGAATACTCGGTTCATCAAATCCATAAATAATGCTAGAGCATTTGTCACGCCAAATGGCATTACCATGAATTCGTAATGCCCATACCTCGTTCTAAAGGCTGTTTTCGGTACATCATCTGCTTTTATCTTGAGTTGATGATAGCCTGGCCTTAGATCGAGCTTAGAAAAGACTTTAGCTCCTTTGAGTTGATCGAACAGGTCATCTATCCTTGGAAGAGGATATTTGTTCTTGATTGTGATCTTATTCAATTCTCGGTAGTCGATACACAATCTCATGCTCCCGTCTTTCTTCTTCACAAACAATACTGGAGCTCCCTACGGGGATACACTTGGTCTGATTTGCCTCTTGTCTAAGAGCTCCTGAAGTTGTTCCTTGAGTTCTTTCAATTCGGCTGGAGCCATTCGGTATGGTGCCTTTGAAATTGGTGTCGTGCCTGACACCAAATTGATTTCAAACTCCAATTCACGGTTTGGAACAGAACCTGGCAGCTCTTCAGGGAAGACATCCGGAAACTCTTGTACTACCACTATGTCTTCTATCCTGGGTCCATCTTCTTCTTTTACCTAGCTTATTGTTGCTAGGTATACTTCTTCACCGTTCTTCACGGCTTTCCAAGTTTGTGCTGCCGATAGAAGGAATTTTCGTTCCTTGGTTTTGCCGTGATACACGATCTCTCCCTCGTCTGGAGTTCGTAGTTTAACGTTCTTGTTGCGACAGTCAACTACCCCATGGTGTTTGGATAACCAATCCATTCCGAGTATAACATCGAAATCCACCATGTTGAGTTGAATTAACTCAGCACTAAACACAGTTTTGTTAATACTGAGATTACAATCTCGGTGTATACTGTGCGCTATTAAGGTTTGGCGGGTGTTGCTACACTGTATGGTTTATTAAGTAATTCCGGTTTAAGAGCTAGTTTCTTAGCAAACCTCTTAGATATAAACGAATGCGTGGCACCACAATCAAACAATGTATAAGCAGGTAATTGGTTTAATAAAATGGTACCTGCCACGACGTCATTCGCATCCTCTGCCTCCTCTTGTGTTATGGCAAAGACACGAGCATTCGGTTTGTTCTCCCTTGGTTTGTTCGGAGGCCCGCCATTTCTTGCAATTGTCCCATTTACATCAGGTTCAAGGCATTCGACGATCCTGTGTCCTAACTTTCCACATCGGAAACATGCTCCCTTTCCCCTAAGGCATTCTCCAGGATGATTGTAGCCACAACTTGCACATTTTGGAAACCTCTGTTGGTTTGGGACGATTGTTGGTCCCTTTCGCTGATTATTGGACTGATTAGGCCTCTTGAAATTGTGTCCATTGGTGGCGTGCTGGTTAGGGGGAGGTTGTTTGCGCTTGAATTCCTCTTCGCGACGTCTTATATCAGCTTCAGCCCTGATGGCTGCTCCTATTAAATCTCCAAAATTTGTGGTTTCATATATTGCGAGGGCAGATTGGATACGACTGTTTAACCCAATCCTAAAACGATGTAGTTTCAAGGCCTCATCTGCCATAATACTTGGTGCATAAGTTCCCACAGAGTTGAACTTTGAGGTATATTATGTCACCAACGTATCAGGAGTTTGCATCAAGCTCTCAAATTCCCTCAGTTTCTGATGTTTTTTTTAAATAAAATTCTAGAGTTCATATGGCTGAATTAGGGTTTCGAAATTAGTCATTAATCGTCGACTGGAATTCAAAATTACGAGAGGGCTTTCGATCGTAATAGAATAAGGATCGAAATTACAAATTTAATTTAACAAAAACGTTTACGAAAATTAAGAAATCGAGAAGGAAATTTCCAGACTGCTAGGGTTCTTGAGGGGCGCTGATTTGATCCGAAATTCTCGTCGTACATTCATTGTTAGTGGCGATTGGCAGAGGGCTTTCGATCGACATGCTTGGAGGATCAATCTATAAATTTAAATTTCAAAACGACAAAGATATAATCCGAAAATCGGGGAATGAAAATAATTTGGGAATTAGGGTTCTTGAGTGGTACTGGTTCGATTTGAAATTTCCCGTCGTCCAGTGGTTGAGAGTGACGGTGGTCAGGGGGATTTTACTCCAGAGGTCGAGCTCGTCGTTTGTATATATCGGATTGATCGAACGGCGTTCAGCGGTGGCGGATCGGAAAAATAAGGACGTTAGGGTTTCAGAAATTTTGAACAAGAAATTGATCGGGAAAACGTAGTCCGATCGACCTGAAATTTTTACAGTGTGATCGACTGGAAGGGACAATTCCATTGGTATATTGGTCGAAGGTTATTGTGGCGGCAGGCGACGGAGGCGATTACGCAGCTAGGGTTTCGAATTTTCAAAATTTTTATTATATATATATATATTTTTTAAAAAAATTCCTTAGGCACAGAAAAATCGTTATTCACGTGATCAATTAGATTGAACTTTCGATTATCGTAATTATCGTGAATCGATCTTTTCCCAGCTGGATTATGGAACCTGGCTCGCTCTGATACCACTAAAATGTCACGCCCCGAGACCGGGGTCAATAACACCGGCATTGATTTCCATAAACAACTTGGAATCAATAAGCCTCGTAATATCGTAATAAACAAAAACCAGTCTATATTCCATAAACAAAGAAATCATTGTCTTTACAACTGAATTAAAAACGCGAAATTAAAACTTAACATCTTAATTAGTAAAATCGTACTTAAATAAAGTCTGGGGATCTTAATTCTTAGAAATACGCAGCGTATATATCACCAACCCCAAAATTTGTGTTCTTCTTCGGCTTCAACTTCTTCCTCAGCTTTATCTGGGGATGTAGAGTAAGGGGTTGAGTGCTTTGGAAAACACTCAGCAAGTGGGGGACAATCGATATGATAACATAATAAATATTCATAATTTTTCAAAACGTAATTCGTAATCAAACATAATCTTGATATGAATGCCTCTTGACATAATTGCTCCGTCGAGCCATAACATAACATCTCATATCATTCATAATTTTTCTTATACTTAAGCACAATAAATCATCTAGTTTTCTCTTGGTACTGATATCAGTCTCTAGAATTATCCCTCCTAGAGAAGAGGTCATGCATCCACTTACCCACGAATAAAGGGTCTGGAAACTCCAGAAACAACCGTTAACCACCGTATAAGGTCATGTAAACGGTTATTTCCCACCGCATCAGGGTCATAAAGGAATCCTTTCCAATCAGATTTCAAAGTTTAAAGTGCTTACAAATTAATACTTACATAATTTCAACATAATTCATATCGATCGAGATTTCAAAACATACTATAGTTTTTTAAAGGAATAAATAACAAAAACCCACTTACCGCGTGAAGACGTGTTTGATCAATATAAGATGCGAAACAAACGAATTTCAATCCTCCAAAACCAAAATCAGAATGCCTACTTTTCGAACCAGATTCTGGACAATATTCGAAACATATTGCTGGTTTAACTTTCAACCAAACTGATGAACTTAATCGAAGGTTTAGTTACTGCAATAAGGCTAAAATTACTAGGTTTGGTTCTCGAAAACTTACTGTTAATATGGAAAGGATTTGGACAGAATTATAAACTGAACCTTGGTGATTTAAGTATCGACAATTGGATACGGAACTACTGCTTGATCTTTTGGTGATGGTTGCTTGGATGATTCAATGTTTTAGGCGCTGTAAAGTGGCTAAGATTGGTGGAAAATAGTGCAGAACTTTGGCTTGATCCTTCGGTGATTGTGGCTGAAAGAATATCGAAAATTCTGCTGCAAAGCTTCTGGAAAAATCAACGCAGAAGCTATGGCTTTGTGGAGGGTTATACTCGAATTTATAGGCTTAGAAGAAGAAGGATTATTATGGTGCAGAGACTACCAATGGTTGCTCATATTTAAAGGTAATTTGGCTGGAACAAATCTAGGAAGATAGAGATGTAAACCTTTGAAATTTTAGGTGAACCAATCTGTGCAGATTGTGCAGATTCTGTGACGATTTGTGGCTGGAAGAGAGGTGGAAAGAATTTCGAAACTACTAGCTTAAACTCATGAACTTCTTGCCAAGGCTTTATCGAGAGTTTCAAGGAGAAGTATGAGGAGTTTTAGAGGTGCAAACCATCGAGTTTTATCGGAACAAATCTGTGTAGATAAGTGATGATATAGACCAGATTGTTTTTTGTTCGATCCAAGTTGCTGCAAATCGATGAATTAATGGAAGAGTTTGTGATGGTTTGGGACTCCTTGATGCTATGGTAACTCTTGGCTAGAGTTTAGAAAATTGCAAACTCCTTTTAACAAGAAATTTAAATACCCAAAAGAGTTAATCATGGTTTAGTTAACTCATGACTCAAAAATCCGGGTCTTTACACAAATCCTTCGTTATAAAATGAGGCATGATCCTTCTGTTTTAAGTGCACCAGTCAATAGATTGTCTAGTAACTTTTGGCTTTAAGAAAATCCATCTTTTGTTGTTGAATCTTGTAAAATTCTGAGTATATTATGTGGTTGCAGCTGTGACTGATTCTGCACATCAGAAAAGATTTTATTAGGTGTCTTTCTTGTCAAATTCCAACAAGTGGAATTAGAGCCAGTGTCTTTTTTATGTGGTGGAGCTTTGGTGTGGTAGAAGAATACGTATTGACTAAGGAGGTTTTGTCTAGGAAAATTGGTATTTAAGTGGGACCAATGTGACCCCACCAATTTTCCTATGAATCTTGAAGTTCTGTCTAGGAAATAACGAGATTCTCTATTTCCTGGGAGATTACTTTGTGTACAATTCAGGTCTACAGTAAAGTTCATCAAAGTATCACAAGACAATATCAGGAAGCAGAGTTTCAAATGCAGTCAGATATGATGTGGAGAAATTTGATGGAAAATCAACTTTGACTTGTGGGAAGTGCAAGCCAGGGATGTGTTCATTCAATATGGTCTACACAAGGCGTTAAAGGGCAGAGTATTCCCCGAAAGCAGCAGTGATACTAGTTCGTCTGGTGGAACAACTAGTGCAATAGGCAAAACTGAATTGAGCAATGAAGATTGGGAGGATATGGATTTGAGAGCAGTAAGTGCAATCCGTCTATGCCAGACCAAAATTGTTATTGCAAATGTGCATGGAATGTCCGCGGCAAAGAACACTATGAAAATCTCGAAAAGTTGTATCAGACAAAGGGCGTCTCAATCGGGTGTATCTGAAAGAGCAGTTTCATACATTGCGAATGAATGATGATACTACTATTTCAAATCATTTAAGTTTGTCAATGGCATTGTTTCAGAGCTTGAAACTATTTATGTTAAAATTGATGATGAGGATTAGGCCTTGAGACTCATCTGGTCTCTTCCACGTTCGTATGACCACATAAGCCGATATTGATTCATGGAAAGGAGAAAATCATTTTCTCATATGTTACTAGTAAGCTTCTTTCTGAAGAGTTGAGACTTAGTGGGAGTAACAACTAACATTAAAATTTTGCAATGGTTGCTCGTGATTGGAAGAAGAATAACTCTGTTAAGAAAACCTGTTGGGGATGTAGACAACCTGGCCACATCAAAAGAACTTGTACAAAAGCTAGAGTGGGTTTGGTAAATTACTCCGGGTCAGAAATGGAGATACTGATATTGAAGCTAACATTGTCTTCTTTCATGATGTTCTCTAAAAGAGAACATGTACATCCTTATGGCATGCCGCTGCTGCCCAAGTTGCCATGATAGATGGTGTATAATATTAGCGGGTCCACAGTTTTGCACACGTGGTTTTGCATTGATGCATGGTATGTAGTGGAATTGATGCCGATTGCTGATTAACTTCCAAGAGAGCCAAAACGTGGGAGTTGCACCATAACTTTTCAGCAAGGTTATTTTTCGACATGTGGTGAATTGAGATGCTTGGAATAGTTTTATTCTGAGTGTTGTATGCTTTTTTATGGTGGAGCATAGTAATTCTCTATATCGAGAATTATGATTGTCTTGCAGTGTCGGTAGCAGAAGCTATGTAGATCTTTCTCGAGGTGGAGTGTCGTGGGCCGAAAAGTTCACAAGGTGGAGATTGAAAGGAATTTTTCACATTGGTCCCACATCGGGTGCGAAATTAAATTGAGGCAAATCCTTTGTTATAAAAGGATGCCCGATCCTTCTGTTTTAATTGCACCAGCCAATAGCTTGTCTAGCAACTTTTGCCTTTGAGAAAATTCCTCTCTTGTTGTAGAATCTTGTAAAATTTTGAGTATGCTTTGTGGTTGTAGCTGTGACTGATCTTCCACATCTGAAAATATTATTATTAGGTGTCTTTCTTGTTAAGGGGAGATGTGTGAGTTATAAAGTGTGGTGAGTGATTTGTGATGTTGTTTGGGGTGAGGAGAAAAATTGCGTGGTTGTAATAATTTTCACATAGTGTATTTTATCTCTTGTCCTGGCGGTTTTTCTCCTGATTTGAGAGTTTTTCACGTTAAATCTTGTGTCGTTATTATTTCTTCTTCTTTTTTTTCTCCGTAAAAAGTGCAGATCATGTGAGTGAATTTAAAGGGTCAAATTCCCAAACTTTGATACAATGAGCATAAAGTAAACTTATGTCTCTAATGGAATACTAACACATACATTTATACATATACATCATGACAGTTACAACTACCAATCTGATCCAATTATCCTCTACGTCAAATGTATGTGTGCTCCCTCTTCAATTTTCTTTGCTTCATAGTGCCCCCAGAGGCAAAAACAAGACCAACACTTAATAATTCTCCACCTTGGTCCTGTTTTCTGCCTTAGCTTTGCTCTTCTATGGTGACTGCTTCAATCCTTGAACTTATGCTTGAAATAGATTGACCAAGTTCAAGCAAAGTTTAAACTTGGTTACTGAAAGGATTTTGGTCAACATATTTGTGGGATATTCTTTGGTTGCTACTTTATCCACTTTGATATCTACTTTTGTAATGATATCCGAATAAAGTGCAACCTAATATCAATGTGCTTGGACCTCTCACGATGCATTTGGTTTTTCGTGAGATGTATGGCTCTTTGGAATATCTTGGCCAATTCCTATTTCTTTCACAAAGCCATGTAACGACATTAATTCCTTCATGGCTTCGGTAGCTGCTGTGTATTCCGCCTCAACAATATCATTATTTATAGCGAAAAATTTTATACTGAACTAGGTCTCGTGGTTTTTCCCATCGTTTTGGGGGGTTTTCACTTAAAAATCTTGGTGTTTCATTTATTTCCTATTGCAATTACTTTACGGAGTAGCGAAAACATTGGATCACATGATTAATGTTAAAATCACACTTCCTATTTTTAAAGTTCAGAATTCCAGTTGCAATATATAGTAGATTTATTTTTATATTAAACATAATTTACATATATTTTTATTCAAATGGAACGAGTTATGTCTATTTTTTATACAAACATGCAATTATTTGCTCCATGGACGAATTTAAAATTTTTTTGTGGGCAAAAAATAAGAACATAAAAAATTGGAAAGCAAAAAAAATTTAGGGGGTCAAATATAATTTTATGGGGGCAAAATACAATTTTGTGGGGTAAATTACAATTTTGGAGGAGTTAAAAATATTTTTAATGTAATAAAAAGACTTTTTTTACAGGGCAGCTACCCGTCCTTATACCGTACATTCCCCTCTATTGGCTTCGTAAAACATCCGATGCTACATGAGTCATTTTTCTATGGATCTGGAGTTTGCAAACACCAACATACATATAAATATATACATATATATACATACATATTATTGTATGATGATGTTTTTAAATACCGGATCCACATAAGAAATTTTCATGCTACACTAAAAAAGAACATCCGATGCTCCATCTTCAAGGAATTGTTCAGCCTATTATTGACACTAGTGTCCCATGCACGCATACACATGCATATACAGTTGGTTGTGTTGTAAAATTTGGTAGTAATGTATTTTTAGTTTAATTTAGAAAATACAATGGTTTATTTTCATGGAGTTGTTTAGGGCAATATGGTAATTTGTGAGTAAGATAATATTGTAATTATATATGCGCAAGGATAATATGGTAATTTGAAGCTAGGTACAATTGTAATGATTAATATTAGCAAGGGTAATATTGTAAATTAGAACCAAATAAAAAGGTAAAATTTTAAAATACTATTGGTCTCAAGCATGTTAGACCAAATATGCATTATACATTATTAGTAACTAGTGATCTGTTGCACACGTTGCGTGCATATACAGCATTTATTTTGTAAAGTGAGGTGGTAATTATAAATTCAATTTTTAATTTTTGCTTTTGGGATGTAATAAACTATTTTTTAAAATTGCTTTTGTAGTTTAATACCCTCCCAAATATTTTTTTGATGTTATTGTGGTTATCCAAATTAGTAGGAGTCTTACGGTCATTTAATACATAATAGTATGGATATTTTTGAATTTGCAAAATGATAATATCATTAAGATGCTTAATCATTATAAATATCATTAAGATGCTTAGTCATAAGATAGTAATGTATCGATACGTTGGCAAATGGATCAAATACATAGAAAATATTGAATAAAAAATTAATTGTTTTAATAAATAAATTTTAATTTCGTCCATAGAATTTAATATAAATGGACAAAATCATATTTCTCTCTTTAAACATCGAACCTCCCAAGTAAAGTAATTTTCCCTGTGAAATAATGGCGGAAGAAGACCATACCAAGAACCAGCATCTCCCTGAAGTCATCATCCTCGGCCAACCTTCCGTCTTCAAAATATACTCCCATCAATTCGCTTCAAAATTCCGGACTTTGAAGCCATGGGAATCGCCGTTGCCCCTCACCCAATTCCTGTCGGCGCATGCCCAGAACACTCGAGCGGCCCTTTGCTCAGGCGTTGCTTCGCTCTCCGCCGCCGTCATCAGCCAACTCCCCTCTCTCAGCCTCGTGGTCACCACCGGCACTGGGACCAACCACATCGATCTTATAGAATGCCGCCGCCGGGGCATCGCCGTCGCAAACGTGGGAACTGTCTTCTCCACGGACGTTGCGGACCTTGCTGTTGGGTTACTTATCGATGTCTTGAGAAAAATCAGCACTGCGAATCGATTTGTGAAAATTGGGCTGTGGCCTGAACAAGAAATGTACCCTCTTGGATTCAAGGTACACAAAATGTTAGCACTAAATATTTACTGAAAAAGACGGATGAGGCACAATGTTTACTGCATGTAAAGTGATTAAGTCGTTGTTCGAAGAGACAAAATCTTGATCTGGAACTGGCATTAGGCATCACTACTCTTAGTTGCTCTATAAGAAATTGGAATCTTTGGGATTGGATTTGGATTCTCTTAATACTTAAATATAACATTGATACTCAGCAATAGAATGATACTACCTCACCTTATTTTACTTGACCGACCTCCCGATCTGTTTGGGTTAAAATAAAGATCATTCAACGCTGGTTCTAATCTACCGACCTCCCGACCTGCTTGGGTTAAAATAAAGATCATTCAACGCTGGTTCTAATCTACCGACCTCCCGATCTGCTTGGGTTAAAATAAAGATCATGCAATGCTGGTTCCAACCTACCGATCTAATAAGAAGACCTAATTCTCTAAGCTCCTACATAATCTGTCAGCAATGGTGCTCATTAACCTGGAAAGCTCTTGACTTCTTGTCTCTAATAATGATTTGACCAAGTCCACATTAATCGACCTCTTCCCGAGATTTAAATAACGGCTTTATTAGTGGATACACGTACCCGGGAACCCCGGGAATGGTGTATATCGTGGTCTTACTGCGTTAAGGCATATCTTCGCAAGGTAAACACTATAAATAGAAGGTTGGTACAGGATTTCAGGTATGCTTTTTCGCCTATACACACATATATACATCAGTTATTCTATTACGAATTGCTCCGATATTTCTTATCATCTGACTTGAGCGTCGGAGGGGACACGCCGGAAAAATCTCCGGCACCCTTCTAACATTTGTTTCACATCTTAACAGGTCATTCGGGATCTATCCTTTGTTATTTCATCAAAGAGCATAAAGAGAGGTAATTTAGTTCCTTATTGATACTTCGAAAATCATCACCCTTTTTGGAAGTATCAATTGGCGCCGTCTGTGGGAACATCGTTCGAGCTAAGGCGTGGATATGGCAATAGGAAGAAGAGGACGCGGAAGAAGGAGAGCATCCGAGGGGAGAAATCCCCCTGAATCACCGGAAAATCTTGAAAATATTTTACCAGAATCAGGAGATCAGATGCCTCCGGTAAACAGAAGGGTGGGAGATCTCACTTTGGAGCAATTGGCTCAGTACATTGCTCAGACGGTGGATATGGCGGTGAGGGGAAACCAAATACCACCCTGTCATAATAATCCACCCCGTCAACCTCCCCCTACGAATTTGGGAAATCAGCAAGTTGAACCAGAGCAGTTAACTACTGATCAACCGATGGTTGAACCTATGATACCAAATCAAATGGAACTGGTATGGGAGGAGATACGAAGATTGGGACAACAAAGGGGAGAAAGAATGTCTACATCCCGACGTGAAAGTCTTTTTCCCCCCCCAATCTTAAGAGAAGATCTTCCTCCGAATTTCCGACAGCCCATGGTTGGAGAATACGATGGGAGCGCTGATCCTGAGGAACACCTCGGGAGGTTTGAAAATGCCGCGTTGTTACATCGATACTCAGATGGGGTTAAGTGTCGAGTATTTTTAACCACACTTGTGAGGTCGGCTCAGCAATGGTTCAATTTTCTCAAGCCAAATACTATTCGCAATTTTGAAGACTTCAGTTCTGTTTTCTTGAACCAGTTCGCTAGCAGTAAGAGGTATCAAAAGACCTCTTTGAATCTTTTCACTACAAAGTAGCAGGAGCAAGAGTCCTTGAGAGAGTTTGTGCAAAGATTTAACAGTATAGCATTGGAGGTACCTACTGCCACGGCTGATGTCCTCATCAATGCATTCACTCAGGGATTGAAGGCGGGGGAGTTTTTTAAATCATTAGTAAAAAAACCTCCTCGGAGTTATGATGATCTACTGGGCCGAGCCGAAAAATATGTTAACTTGGAGGATGCGCAAAAACAAAGAAGGGCAGAAATGAAACCAGAAATGAGAAGAGAAAGGATGGAGTCAGGAAAGAAGAGGCTATTTGAAAGGGGTGATGATCAGGGCAGAGTTAGAGGACAGCTTCTAACTCGAACTCCCTTGACAATGAGTTTAGAAAAGGCTATGGAATTTTGCGATGAAAAGAGGAGACTAGAAAGACCGAAGAAGGCAGAAAAAGGACCTCGCTTACCTCCCTCCGAAAAATATTGCAGATTCCATAGGGAGTACGGACATTTTACAAATGAATGTCAGAGGTTGGAAGAAGAGGTCGAGAGGATCATTCAAAGGGATCCCCAGATTAAAGCAATATTAACCACAAGGCCAGAACCCTACAGTCCAAACAGAAGAGGAAGCCTTTCTTCTCGTATGATCGGGAGAGAATGCGGTCAAGTCTGGGAAGATAATAAGCGAGAAGCTCGGCGAGATAACCAACCCCATCATCGAGGTTGGGAAATTTCACCAAAAAGAAATGACAAAGGAAGAAGGGAGCAGGAGCACAATAATCCAACCCGAGGAATTATACACATGATTTCAGGGGGAGCGACAGATGGAGATTCTGGTCGAGCCCGCAAAATGCATGGACGGAGATTAGAGTGCTCGGAGATTGTGACGGAGGTCAATCTCAAATCTGATCCAGTAATATCTTTTGGACCCAGTGATTTAAGAGGAGTTGTTGCACCACACACTGATGCCTTGGTAGTCACAGTTACCATTGCAAATTATGATATAGCTCGGATATTTGTGGACACGGGAAGTTCAGTCAATGTGTTGTTCAAAGAAACTTTGGATCAAATGCAGATAGAAGGTTTTCATTTTGAACCGATCAGAACACCTCTCTATGGCTTCACCGGGCACGCTATTAAGCCTATGGGTCAAATCACCCTCCCTTTGTCAATGGGAAATGATTCCAGGAGAGTTACAAAAATGATTGACTTCACAGTAGTAGATGCTCCTTCTTCATATAATGGTATAATTGGCCGACCTGCTATGAAGGATTTTCGAGCTATTTCTTCCACCTATCACCAAAAATTAAAATTTCCATCGGGCACGTAAGTAGGTGTACTACAAGGGGATCAAAAGATTGCTCGAAACTGCTATATGAGTGAAGTAAAAGAGGAGAGCAAGAGATCAAAGCTCCAGGTCAATACAATAGCAGGAGGAAAGCCTCCAGAACAAAACCCGAAAATGTTAACACTGGATTGCGCGGATGAAGAACCTGATTTAGTGGAGCTCAGTTCTCCCTTAAAGATGGTTAAGATTGCCAAAGAATTAAGCCAGGAGGTCCGAATCAGGTTAATTGCGTTCCTAAAAACTCATGAGGATGTATTCGCATGGTCAGCTCGGGAGGTCGGAGGAATAAATCCCACTATTATGCAGCATCGCCTGAACATCCTCACTGGTGTAAAACCTGTAAAACAAAAGAAGAGGCACTTCGGCACAGAGAAGGATAAGGTAATTAGAAAGGAGGTGGAAGAGTTACTCCAAGCTGGCCATATCCGTGAAGTACAATTCCCAATTTGGTTATCAAATGTGGTTTTGGTGCCCAAGAGTTCAGGAAAGTGGAGAATGTGTGTCGACTTCAGGGATCTTAACAAGGCTTGTCCTAAGGATTGCTATCCTTTGCCACAGATTGATCAATTGGTGGATTCTACAGCGGGACATCAATACTTGTGTTTCATGGATGTCTACCAGGGATATCATCAGATCCCATTGGCCCAAGAAGATCAAGATAAGGTAAGTTTCATTACCTCAGATGGGACATTTTGCTACGTAGTAATGCCTTTTGGATTAAAAAATGCGGGAGCTACATATCAAAGACTCATGGATAAGGTATTTACGGCACAAATAGGAAGGAACATAGAGGTTTACGTGGATGATATTTTAGTAAAATCAAAGTTGGGTGATGACCTCATCCCAGATCTCACAGAGACTTTCTCAACGTTACGATCGTTTAATTAAAGCTGAATCCCCAAAAATGCCTTTTTGGGGTGAAAAGTGGGAAGTTTTTGGGTTATATTGTAACAGAAAGGGGGATTGAAGCTAATCCAGAGAAAGTACAAGCGGTGCAATCCATGTTACCTCCTAAAAATCTACAAGAAGTACAAAGATTGACAGGTCGGATTGTAGCTCTTTCTCGTTTTATATCCAGGTCAGCTCATCGGAGTCTGCCATTTTTTCAAGTCCTTCGGAGGGCCAAAAAGTTTGAATGGGATGAAAGATGCGGAGCTGCATTTGAAGACCTTAAGAAATATTTGGCTGAGCTCCCGATCTTAACCAAGCCGAAGATAGGAGAACGTTTATTTGTTTATTTGTCAGCAACAGAGGAGGCTATTAGCTCGGTGCTCATCAGGCAAGAGGATAATGTTCAACAACCTATATATTACATATCTCATGCGCTGAAAGGACCGGAGCTACGATATATGGAGATTGAAAAGTTAGCTCTGATATTGGTAATGACCGCTCGACGATTAAGACCATACTTTCTTTCGCATCCGATATCCGTACTCACCAACAGCCCGTTGGGGAGAATATTAAATCGAGCTGAAGTATCAGGACGACTCGTGAAGTGGACAACCGAGCTAGGAGAGTATGATATAAATTATGAACCTCGAGTAGCTATTAAAGCTCAAGCTTTGGCCGATTTTATTGTTGAAACCATAAGGCCTGAGCAGGGAGAGATTTGGAAGATCTATGTGGATGGATCTTCCTCTAAGGAAGGCAGTGGAGTGGGAGTAATTTTAATATCTCCCCGAGGAGATGAAATCAAGATAGCAGTCAGATTGGAATTCCGAGCTTCCAACAATGAAACAGAGTATGAAGCTGTTTTAGCAGGTATGCGAGCAGCTAGAAATGTGGGAGCTACTAGGATCCATATCTTTTCTGATTCCCAGCTGGTGTCTCAACAAATGAATGGTGTTTACGACATAAAAAATTAGAAGCTTGTTGAATATGCTCGGGTGATTGAAAAGGCTAAAGATTTCTTTGTAGAAACAATTTTTGAGCAAATTCCTAGAGCAGAAAATGACAAAGCTGATAGCTTAGCTAAAATGGCAAGCTCGTTATACAGATGGAAAGATCGGGAAATCATATCACAGATCGAGTTAAGCCCTTTCTCTATTCCTAAAACTCCTGATTTGGAGGAAGATGATTGGAGGGCTGATATTTTGGGTTTCCTACAAAGGGGTGCCATGCCCAATGATTCTAAGAAAGTATATAGATTAAGGCAAAGATGTCTGCGCTTCTTGCTCTTAGAAGGAATATTGTATAAAAGGTCTTTTTCCCGACCTCTCCTCAGATGCTTGGGTCCGACGGACTCGGATTACGTGCTAAAGGAGATCCATGAGGGGTGTTGTGGTAATCATCTTGGGTCATTATCATTAGCTCGGAAGGTTGTCCTGGCTGGTTATTTCTGGCCAACTATTCAAAAAGATGCCGCAATTCTTGTTAGAACATGTGATAGTTGTCAGCGACATGCCCGGCTTCAACTCCAACCTGCTGCTATGATGAAAGCAATTGTAGCTGCTTGTCCCTTTGACCAATGGGGAATTGACATCGTTGGTCCTTTCCCAATAGCACCAGCCCAAAAGAAATTCTTAATTGTAGCTATTGATTATTTCTCTAAATGGGTGGAGGCGGAAGCTGTTGCTAAGATTACAGAACAAAGAATATTAGATTTTATATGGCAAAATATTGTTTGCAGGTTTGGCGTACCAAGAAAATTAATCTCCGATAATGGGAGGCAATTTCAAGGCTCATTGATGAAAGCATGGTGCGAAGAGATGAAGATACAACAGGCCTTCACTTCAGTAGCTTATCCTCAAAGTAACGGCCAGGTAGAAGTTACCAATAGGTCTTTGGTACAATCTCTCAAAGCTAGTTTGGGAAGAGCAAAGGGCAATTGGGTGGAGGAACTCCCTAGTGTTTTATGGTCTTACAGAACCACTTCCAAGACAGGAACTGGCGAAACTCCTTTCAGTTTAGTATATGGAAATGAAGCAGTCCTTCCCGTAGAGATCGGAGCTCAGTCGTGCAGAATAATCCATTATGACGACTCAAATAACGAAAAAAGGTCTATTGACCTTGATCTTATAGAGGAAGCAAGGGAAGCAGCTGCTCTTCGAATGGAAGCCTACCGGGGTCGGGTAACAAGGGCCTATAATCGACGGGTCATCCAAAGGAGTTTTCAAGTAGGGGACTTGGTTTTAAAGAAAGTGCAGGATGTGGAGATCAGGAAATTAGATCCAAAGTGGGAAGGTCCTTACAAGGTGGTGGAAAAATTGAGTTCAGGTGCTTACTACCTAAAAGACATGGAGGGAAAAGTGATAAAGGGGCCATGGAATGCTTATCATCTTCATAAATACTATGCTTAATGTTGTTTTTCTTTTTATGATGTAATAAATTCCTGTTCTTTCTTTGATAATACAAGAAAAATGAAGTATTTTCTTCAAGAGACAATTGTTAAAAAAGTTTTACAAGCTATATCCGAGGTCAGAACTCCAAGAGCTTATCCGACCTCCGAAGATAAAAAGACTTTACGAGTCTCAATAAATCAGAGCTTTACGAGCTCATCCGACCTCAGAAGACAAAAAGACTTTACGAGTCTCAATAAAGCTTTACAAGCTATATCCGAGATCAGAGCTTTACGAGCTCATCCGACCTCAGAAGACAAAAAGACTTTACGAGTCTCAATAAAGCTTTACAAGCTATATCCGAGGTCAGAGCTTTACGAGCTCATCCGACATCAGAAGACAAAAAGACTTTACGAGTCTCAATAAAGCTTTACAAGCTAATATCCGAGGTCAGAGCTTTACGAGCTCATCCGACCTCCGAAGACAAAAAGACTTTACGAGTCTCAATAAAGCTTTACAAGCTATATCCGAGGTCAGAGCTTTACGAGCTCATCCGACCTCAGAAGACAAAAAGACTTTACGAGTCTCAATAAAGCTTTACAAGCTATATCCGAGGTCAGAGCTTTACGAGCTCATCCGACCTCAGAAGACAAAAAGACTTTACGAGTCTCAATAAAGCTTTACAAGCTATATCCGAGGTCAGAGCTTTACGAGCTCATCCGACCTCCCAAGATAAAAAGACTGCGAGTCAATAAAGCTTTACAAGCTATATCCGAGGTCAGAGCTTTACGAGCTCATCCGACCTCAGAAGACAAAAAGACTTTACGAGTCTCAGTAAAGCTTTACAGGCTATATCCGAGGTCTGAGCTTTACGAGCTCATCCGACCTAAGAAGACAAAAAGACTTTACGAGTCTCAATAAAGCTTTACAAGCTATATCCGAGGTCAGAGCTTTACGAGCTCATCCGACCTCCCAAGATAAAAAGACTGCGAGTCAATAAAGCTTTGCAAGCTATATCCGAGGTCAGAACTTTACGAGTTCATCCGACCTCCGAAGACAAAAAGACTTTATAAGTTTCAATAAAGCTTTACAAGCTACATTTGAGATCAGAGCTTTCCGAGTTTGTCCGATCTCCAAAGATAAAAAGACTGAATATCACTAGCTGGATCGATCTCTTAAAATAAAAGGACTTGGCAGGTCTTGATTAGCAATCAGATGGTGTTTATTGACCAATCATTTTATAATTTGAACATTAGAGTAATAACAAAACTCCCAAATTTCAGATTGATACAAACAGAAAACATGTTCATAGTTCAACATAAGTTACTTGTCTCAAATAATTACAGTGAAAATATGAAAATCTAAGCATTGTCTGTCCCCACAGTGAACATTACAAGATAAGGGCATCTCAAACATCAGGAGGAAGGTTCTGGAGAGCACGCTCAAAATCTAGAAAATCTGAAGAAGTTCCTTCGGGAGGATATCCTGCCTCTTTGAATTGAGTGATACACCCTTTGAATCCGATCTCCAGATACCCATAGGCTTTCTCACCACATAAATCCGTAAATTCAGAGGACTTGAGGAATTCTTCTTGAAAGCTGGCTTTCGATTGGGAAGCTCTTGCCTCTGCCTCTTCCCAATTCTTCTTAATCACTTCCATCTCTTGAGTGGCAACTTCGGCGACCTCCCGAGATGCTTCCAGAGCTCGACGGGTTCCCTCCAACTCCTTGTTGTAAAGATTGGCATTCTTTTGAGATTCATCAAGTTGGGCCTTGAACGTTTCTGCTTGCTCCTTCAACCTAGCTACTTCTTGTTCATGGATAACTTTAAGGTCATTCAAGGTACGTTGAAGCTCAGCGTTATTGGCTTCAAAAGTTTTAGAATCCCTCAAGGATTGCCTACGGAAGTTGTTGGCTCGTGAGGAGAATTCACCCAGTAGGAGTATGTTCTAAATAAAAAATAAAAAACCCCAGCTCAAAATATAGCAAATATAAATAATAATAAGTAAATATACGGGTAGAGGGAGGATGTATCATAAACCTCAGCAGCGCTGCTACAAGTCCTTTTAGCCAGCTCGGACCAAGACAGGTCTGCCATGAAATCAGCATCCGGTTTGGTGGCTAAATCACGAAGTAAGGAAATAGCTACATTACTGGGACCTTCACCGACCAAGCGCACCCCATCATGGTAAGACTCAAAAGCCTTTTCCCTTGATCTCTCCACCGAAGTCCTCGGAACTTCAGTACGGGGTTTGACTTGCCTTAAAGGTTCCACCTCTGGAACTGAAGCTTCCTTTTCCACAGTTAAATCAGTAATCACCTTTGGAAGGGTAGATTTTTTCTTACGCTTCAGGGAAGTCCCAATAGCTTCAGTTTCCCCTGATACAGCAATGGTGACAACAGGAACAGTAGGCTCGGGAACGGCAGTTGAACTGGCTTTCCCTTTTTTCTTAGCAGCCGCTTTCAAAATAGAAGCATTCATGACTCTGTCAGCTGAAGAAGTATATGCAGTCATGTTAGATACCGTAACAAGGGGGAAGACAATAGAATAAGAAGAGATAAGTTTTATTTTATCTACCGAAGATTCCCTTCAAGGGTACATTTGCCAAGCTCAGACCACAGTGACATAAGAGATCCTCAGATAAAAGGCGAGAGATATTGAAACACCTCGACCCGATCACCGACCTCACCTCGGTAAATAAAGGGCTCCGCCGAAACCCATCAGGTGGAGAAGGTAAGTGGGGGAGATGATCACGCCAACGGGAGAACATTGACCAGGGACGAGGAGGTTTAATAAAAAAGTAATAATTTTTCCAATATTTGTTATTTGAGGGATACCCATCCAAAAATTTACATCCGGGACGAGCAGAGAAGTAAATAGGTCATTCTTTGGACCTTTTAGGAATCATGAAATGACTAAGGGAGAAGCAGTCTAACCTCAGTCCTAAAGCTCGGAACAGAACTACAAAAGTACAGAAGAGGCGGAACGCATTTGGGGGCAAATTGACTTAAGGTTCAAATGATAGTATCTACTAAGTTGTAAAAAAAAGTCAGGGATGGGGAATCGAAGCCCCCCTTCAATTTGATCAAGATAAAAAGTGTAGTAATCAGAGGGGGGCTCGTGAGGTCGATCCTCAGGAGAAGGAATGATGATATCATAATCATCAGAAAGATGGCTTAAGGTGCGGATTGTATTTTCAGCCGAATCGTTAAGGCCAGAACGATAATGGACATACCAAGGAGAATCCTCTACTTCAAGGGAATCTACTGTTTCCCCGACCTGAATTGTGGTTAAGGTCGGGTCCTCAGTAGGAGGAAGGCGTCCGACCTCACTTCGGGAGGAAGTACTTGGGAGGGAAAATGAATCTTCAGAAGATTCATAACGATCAATTTCCCTATACACAGCACCCGAAGTAGAAGAGGTAGAACCATTATCAGATGACATAATGACTATATAGAGGTCTTTTAAATTTTTCAGAGTAAAAGATGAAAGGGAATAAGATAAATAACAGATCTTACCTAATGAGCGAAAAGAAGAAAGAGGTCGGGTCCGAGCTTTCTGCAACTAAAACAAAAGATGAAATGAGTGAAAAAGATAGGGTATTTATAGCAAAAGTATGCGCAAAAGAGACCGTTGGATGAAAACGTTATAGAGGGTCAGGATTAATCTCGGGAAATGGAATGTTACCGTTTACAATTTGAAATTCAAAATTTTTCTATTTCCCGCCCTTATAACTTCACTGCTCGGTCAAGTATACGAGTTTTTGACCTTTGGTGTCAACTCGACTTGGGAGGAGGGATTATGATACTCAGCAATAGAATGATACTACCTCACCTTATTTTACTTGACCGACCTCCCGATCTGTTTGGGTTAAAATAAAGATCATTCAACGCTGGTTCTAATCTACCGACCTCCCGACCTGCTTGGGTTAAAATAAAGATCATTCAACGCTCGTTCTAATCTACCGACCTCCCGATCTGCTTGGGTTAAATAAAGATCATGCAATGCTGGTTCCAACCTACCGATCTAATAAGAAGACCTAATTCTCTAAGCTCCTACATAATCTGTCAGCAATGGTGCTCATTAACCTGGAAAGCTCTTGACTTCTTGTCTCTAATAATGATTTGACCAAGTCCACATTAATCGAGCACTTCCCGAGATTTCAGGAAGTGGAAATAAATAACGGCTTTATTAGTGGATACACGTACCCGGGAACCCCGGGAATGGTGTATATCGTGGCCTTACTGCGTTAAGGCATATCTTCGCAAGGTAACACTATAAATAGAAGGTTGGTACAGGATTTCAGGTATGCTTTTTCGCCTATACACACATATATACATCAGTTATTCTATTACGAATTGCTCCGATATTTCTTATCATCTGACTTGAGCGTCGGAGGGGACACGCCGGAAAAATCTCCGGCACCCTTCTAACATTTGTTTCACATCTTAACAGGTCATTCGGGATCTATCCTTTGTTATTTCATCAAAGAGCATAAAGAGAGGTAATTTAGTTCCTTATTGATACTTCGAAAATCATCACCCTTTTTGGAAGTATCAAACATGCTTATATATTATTATTAGGTTAAGTCTTACTTATGTTATCATACTGAGTAAGGGTCTGTTGTTATTTTGTTGCCGAGTAACTTTGACTGTAGGTATCGGATGAGTTTGAGTTGGTAGACATTAAATCTTTTGATGATAATAAAACCGATGATAATAAAACCGAATTAAACTAAGTAAAAAACGCTTCGTGAAAACTACTAGCCTTCGATTTTGGTAAATCTATTGCTATCACACGTGTGCTAGATTTTACTTGGTCCGTCTCAACCTAAATCCACGGCCTAATTTACTACGTCGTATCGTAATCTCCTATGGTCAATTCAATTACGATTACCAATATCATGCAAATGGTAGCTAATCTTTTACAAGCATTAAAAATATAAATTATGCGCAAAGATCATAGAAATCAAATCAAAACCATTAATTAACTCAAGGGCTCAAACATGGGATCCCCTATGTCTTGACAAATATCTTAGCCAACAACCATAATCAAATTATAATGCAAAAACATGTCTTTAAACAAATTTAACATCACAATCTGAAATAAAAATATATTAAGTTCAGAAATACTAAGATAACGAGGATGTCGCTCTGTGCGTCGCTCCGTTCTTTCGTTCCTTGCGTTGCTCTTGCTCTTCAATGATTTGTGGTCTTGCTTTGGATGGAGGAGAGGCTGCTAGGTCTCAGAAAATGTGTGCAAAAGCCCACCAAAAACGTCTGAAAATCTTCTATAAATAGTGTGGAGGAATTTTGCAAAGTTTGGACACAAAATCACCAAGTAGGAAACAAAATCTCGATTTTTCAGGGTTTGGCGATCGATCTTCGTCAGTTGCCGATCGATCGCGGAAACATTCTGGACAAAATAACCAAATTTTTCATATCCGCGATCGATCTTCGTCATTTGCCGATCGATCGCGGAGATCTGGCGATCGATCTTCGTCATTGCCGATCGATCGCGGACCTCAAATCTCCAATCTTGCGATTTGGTCCCTCCTTTTCCAAATTTGCTCAGTTTGGTCCTTTTTCAGCATTTTTAAGCCCATTTCAACAAGTTTTATGCATTTGGACCTAGATTCCTGACATATACAAATATATACCAAAACGTGTAATATTTTCTAGGAATCACTACAAAAACACCCCTAATCATATATCAAATTAAGTGTAAAAATCACACTTATCAACTCCCCTAAACTTAAGCTTGATCGTCTCGAGCAAGAAATAAAATCAAACAGTAGAGTTCAATATTAAAGATTCAAGTAAACTACTTCGCAGTCAATCATGTAACTCAGACATCTCACTTACAGACGAACAAGAATCAATCAGAAAGTTTAATAAGTTGTTTTTCTCTTAGATTAAGTTGTTTTTCTCTTAGATCAAGTTAGGTATGTGGGTGTGGGCGGTTAGCGACTCAAATAGCAAAAAAGTACAATAGTGCATTACAAGTTCTTAAACTAAGGTAATTAGTTTCGATGATAATAAAACCGAATTAAAAATAAATGAGATAACAACATAAAACAATAAAAATCTAAAATCATGTGAACAAAAATACTATCCGAAACATAATCATCAAATCTTTTGCAAGGCGACAGATCACAAATCATATCACCATCATCCTAAAACTATATATACCAAATTATACTAAAATTGAAATTGAAAATATTCTATGACAATACTAAACAATAAACGTAATAAATTAAAGTATCAAAATCTTTCACCATCAAACTGGGACATTAATAACTTTAAATATTACTTGTACAAAAGAAAATGAAATTTCTAATACAAAATAAAACACATTTCTTGTTGTTACAAGATGCATAATGAAAAAAACTTGAAACTATTGCTTCTCAATTAATTAATAACTTTTTTTAACCGGTAAAATAAATTATATTAAAAAAATTAGTACAAGTTATTCCTTAAATAATACACAAAAAATCAACAAACAGAAGCATTGTTGCATTTAAAAATTACAATTTGCAACTCACACTCCTAAAATTTTTAAATTTATGATTTAAGACATCTTTGGGTGGAGGTGCAACATTCACTACTCGCTCACATAAATACGAGTTGCTCAATTTTTTAACTGCAATTACTTTTTTTTTATGTTAAAACTTGTGGATACGGGCGGGTGAATACGGGTAGCGGGCGTGTTGAGTTGTGATTTTTTTTTATACCCCTATGAGTCATTGATTTAATTATGGTGGTTCACTAATGCAGTTAGGAGGCAAGAAAGTTGGAATTGTAGGACTAGGGAGCATTGGCCTAGAGGTAGCAAAGAGGCTTGAAGCATTCGGGTGTTCAATATTGTACCACTCGAGGGAGAAAAAGTCGTCTGTTTCGTATATGTTTCATCCTAACATCCTAGACTTAGCAGCTGCGTCTGATGTTCTTGTCATATGTTGTCCACTAACCGAGGAGACGCATCACATTATCGACAGGGATGTTTTATTGACATTAGGAAAAGCAGGGGTGATTGTTAACATTGCGCGTGGTGCTGTTATAGATGAAAACGAATTGGTGCGATGCTTGCAGCAAAGGGAAATCGCTGGTGCAGGGTTGGACGTATTTGAGAAAGAACCTCGTGTTCCTACTGAGCTTTTCGAACTCGACAACGTTGTATTGTCGCCACATTTTGCTGTGTTCACAGAGGAGTCTTTTCGAGATTCATATGAAGTCACATCTGGGAATTTGGAGGCCTTCTTCTCGAATAAACCTTTGCTTTCTCCGGTTATGCTCGAGTAAAGTTACCATGTTTACTAGCGCTCTGTTTCAGATTTCATCCTGAATCCTGATCAATTTTAAGATTCTCTTCTGTTCGGTTTGTGACTACAAAATAAATTGTTTAGATTGTGTATGATATTTTTATCTTGGGTAAAATTATGATCTTGATGGAGGCTGGAGCATAGAAATTTGAACTTTAATTTTATGTGGTTTTTTGGATTTAGATTTCTTGATATGCATGACATTTTTATTATCTTGCATCAAATACATCCATGAGATTTTGACTTGATATAGGTACTTCCGTAATTTTTATTTTTTAGTTTCTTCTACTTTTAGAAGCAATGATATAAAAACAACCCAAAAAAGTGAGAACTTTAGGCAGATGCATATGTCCCATGTACACTTTTGTGATGCACATGCACCGACCGGTGCATGTGTCCCACGTGCACCCGTGCACGTATCTCTTCGTGCATCGTTGCATGAACCCTGCGTGAACCCATGCACGTATTCCACATTATCATACATATTTTTGAAACAGCGGCATATAAGATGGCAGTGCACATGCATCGTTCGAGTCTAGTGATGCACGTGGACACATGCACCACTAGACTCAATTTCTGCATGTATCCGCATGCGCCGGTGTTTGTATGCCCCGTGCACGTACCCTCCACGTGCATCGGTGCACGTATTCCACATTATCATACATATTTTTTGAAACAACACCATATATAATGGTGGTGCATGTACATAGCATGCACCAATGCTTGTATCCCATGTGTTGGTGCCCGTCTCTTTATGTAAAAATTGTGATTACATAGAAAAATTTTGTATTTCCTATTTTTTACACATACACAAACATTTCTATAAATATTGTTTATAAGATGATGTTACTTGCCATAATTTATACGCTTTATGTTTGTCTTATCCCAATCATTTGGATAATAAAATAATATAGTTTCATATAAACATTCTGACAAGTAGATAATGTGCACTACATTTGAAATACTAATTCAATTTTAATTGAAACACAAAAATCTCAAATTTCAAAAAAAGAAGAAGAAGGGTTAACGGATCTAGGAGATCGAGATATTAGAGATCTATAAATACATAACTTACTTTTTTTCTTTTTTCCCTGTATCAAACAAAAAATCTTGGCCACAAATTGTTTTAACCTAGTTTTTTTTTTTTTTTAACAATATGAAATTTTAGGAATAAAAGAACTTATATTATCAAGATCAAGATGGTCAACAACACCGAATAACAGCAGATGACCACCAACCGAGCTGCTAACTACCAAAGGTTAAACAACTTACAAATTGGTTAATTAATAGGTACAGTGTATAAATAAAGAAGAAATATAGATTAAATCATCCATTCAAATATGTACAGATGAGAAAACAGAGTTCTCTTTTCCATTTTTGTATAAACACTTACTGTTACATTCATCTTTCTTGATTCAATATGGATTTACAATTTCATTTTCAGTATTGAATTCAATACTTGTGACATATATACTTGGTTGAATAAAGTTTTTGAAAAGAATTTTTATATAGAAAGTGATTTTTGACCAGATTTAATTGAAAGAATGTTTTGTATATGACGCATTTTGCAATTTCCAGTAAAAAATAATAATAATAAAGTCCGATAGTGAAATAAAATTTACCCTGGGCTCTATGTATAGATTTGAATTTAATCATATTTAAGGATCTCCTCTAATGTGATCAAGAACAAAATTCAATAAATATATATTACTGCATGCCATTTTTGTGAACATTACAAAGTTTACGGAAAAAAATTGATATCGTCCCTAAGAATCTTTTTCTAGATGACATAAAACAAACCAAAGTATGCTGTACATATAATTATTATTCATGCATTGGATAAACACATGCACACATAATATTGGTTTGAACTTTAGGAAATATTTTGAAAAATATTTTTGGTTTTAATTGTGGAAATCTAAGAAATTATTTTCATAAATTGTTTTGGTTGTTAAAAAATAGATATTATTTTCTGAACCTTAATTACCAGACATTAAGATTTTATTTAGTAAATATGATTAAATCATATTGGAATTTAAATTTATTTAGATGATAATTAAAGTGAAATATTTTAAACTTTTGAATATAATATATTCTAATGGAGATATTATATAATGGCAATTTATTTTTAATAATTTAGTTAAAAATTAAATTAAATGTAATGATCATTTCAGAAAGTGTAAAAACGGAATGAACATTATTTTGGAAAAATAAACAATGATAGATAGTATTAAATTTATTTAAAAAATTAATTTTTTGAAATTAATTAAACAATTGTGCAGCTTTTTAGAAACCGAAACAGCATTCGTAGTTTTAAATCCTTCAGAAGCAAGTTTTTGTCATTAGACTTAAAAAATTTCTGTAAACCAATTATTAGGCCTTTCAAGAATACAAGTGGACGCCGTTTGCAGAATCAAGAAGGTTGGCAGAGAAGAAAAAGATAATATGGAAAGAGGAGAAAACTCCGGGGCCGCCGCCTTCGGTGAGGATATTTGGGCTAAACTGGGTAAGTTGAGAAAGAATAAGAATCAAGACATGCTTTTTATATATTTTTTTTGTTTAAAAGATTAAACTTGTTTCGTTTTTCTCTTTTTGATTGTGGGCTTGAATTTTTATTAGATTGAGTCAACTCTGCAATGCGTAGTTTCTGGGTCTCTGGAAATTTGATGATGAATCTGCGTTTATAACTTGGTGTAAGATTGATCAAATACTGTAGTACATAGTTAGCAAAAATGGTCCGCGGTAAAGTTCGATATTAAACCGGATGTGTACTATAATGGAGATTTCACGGGACGATGATTTCATTGGTTGTGGAACATTTTTAAATTTTTTCAAATTTTTCATTTTTCATTTTTATTTTTTTCGTTAATAATTAGGCCAAATTATCTAAATATTTTTTTTAATTTAAAAAACTCCATCTAATTGCGACTGTTCCGCGAAAGATCAATGGAGCCTTCGCGAGCGATCGTGTCGGCGAACCATGCTATAGTGTGATCTTTGCTTGGCATAACGAAAGGTGTATAATGTAATGTTCCTTGGGTGTTTCTCTTCTCAATTCAAATGGTTGCCGCAGGTTGGAATCTTTTTATATGTCCCTTGTACAATTTTGGATTTTTGCTGGTGATTTAGATACATTGTTTCTCTAACTTGGCCTTCATAAATATTTGCTCACATCTTTCTGCAGTGCCATTGGACTCACGATATCTAGATGTAGAGTTGAGATCAAATAGTGTCACTGTTTTATCGGAGATCAAGAGTTCTTCAAGTGACAAGCAAGAGTGGTGCAGGATAGAAAGGAACAAGGATCAAGTTTCTGCCTTGATGAAGAATATGAGGTTTGACTTTGTGGTTTTTTTTACTTTATCTTGTGTTTGCTAAATTTTTCTCTGCTTGTGTTAGTTTTGGGAAGAAGTTCTTGTTGTGATAGAATTGTATCTGTTATAAACTGAAAGTCTTTATCCTTCGGAAAGTTTGTTAGAATGATCCTGAAATCCTCTATTTAATCGCTGAAAAAAAAATTCACCTATGACGATTGAAGCTGGCAGTACAAAATGAGCTTGTTGGTCTTGAGGATGAACTCCCTTTTTGAAATGAACATGATGTTGGTGAAGATGAATTGGCTTCAACCAAAAAGTTGATGTCATGGATTTTACAAATGGGTAATATTTGTTTTAGTTTTGATGGTTTTAATAATTTGATACTCTAACAAAGAATAAGTGCTATTAAAAGTTTAGTGACAAGAACTGTTCCTTTGAACAGTATCTATGTGCTAAGCATTAAACTTTGGTCTATGACACTATCATTTACTTGACACTTGATACTGATTGAGATATTTAGAGAAATACAGTTGCATGTGTGATTATTTTTTAGGTGCACTATATTCTGTTGTAGAATAAAATGCCTTGCTTTTAAGTCCTAGAAAAAATCTCCAAGTACTTGACATTTATGTTTTTTGCTAGCTAGTTCCCATTCGATACTTGTTGATGACACAGTGATTCAAGATGATGATACAGCTACCATCACTTGTGGCAGCGAAATAATCCTGGGTCCTGAGGCTCAAGGTAAGAGTTAATGTTGGTCATTTCAGTTTTTAGTTTGTAATGCGTTTGACTCAGTACGGATGATATTATGGAACTATTAGTTCGTGATAAATGTCTAACCACCTATGAATGTGTTGTAGCTGATCCTCTACAATAACTATTATTCATGCCTACTAGTTCTTATGAAAACAACTGCAGAATATTAGTATTATTATTATATGAAACAGGAGCTGAGTTGGTACAAAACAGATATAAATCTGCAGAAAAAACATGTATTATAATGAAGGAATAAGTGTTTAGTTCATACTCTTCGAAGTCTCTTGTTTCACCCTTTCCTTTCCTTCTTTTCTCCCCACCATCAGTGTAATACTAGCCTTCATCTTTCGTTAATTCAAACATGCGATATGTTGCCAATGAGCTTTGGAGGAACTTTGCCATTGAGTTGCTACGAATGCATGAGAAGTTTTTATGGAATCTAATGTTCAAGGAGAATCACAGTCTATATGCATATCTATCCATCTTGGGACCAAGCATCTGAAGCACTTTTCAGAACGCCATATATTTGAGGCTCTGCTTTGTCAATTTGCAAAGTGGCTCGTATTTATTTATTTTTCAAAAAATGACGATGTTGGCTTCACACGTGTCTATGATTATTACATACTATTGAGTTGAAATGCCTCAGGTAGTCGGGTTGCTAAAAGATTGCTTGAAAATATGATAAGATTGAAGTGCAGTAGTATTTGCGTATAATAACAAACTAGTCCTTTGCCTTTGAGATTTCTTTATCAGCCAGTCAACAACAAAGGTTTCTGAAGTGTATTTTAACAAAATTTCTCCAGATGTTTCTAATTCTTCTCCCAAGACCATTCATCTATTAAAATTTGATACATCTCCACATTTGTAAGAAGTTTGTTTCATCACAAACGATTGATGGTTACTTGAATACACCATGTTTTATAAATTTCTTAGAAATGGGGGACTTAAGTTACCGATCTTTTAATGTTATCAGGGTTTATGAGGTATAGATTTAAAGTAATGCCAGCCGAGAAAATTTGCAAGAAACAGCTGCAGGTGACAGAATCCGGCCTCAAGCATGGTTATTGTTCTCTCTTAGTTTTGTTGATACAGTTGATGATGACGTTTTGTCAATTTGTCTATGCCAGATAATTCTTGATCCCGAACATGCAAAATGTTCTATTTGTTTAAGTGTTTGGCATGACGTTGTAACTGTAGCTCCCTGCCTTCACAATTTCTGGTATGTCTCTCAACCTCCACTTTTCCTACCAATTTCCATCTCATATTTTATTAATCAGTTACCCCTGTCTCATCCAGCAATGGGTGCTTGTCAGAGTGGTTGAAAAGGTGTCAAGAGAAACATTCTAGCATTGTATGTCCTCAATGTAGAGCAGTTGTACAATTGTTGGAAGGAACCATTTTTTGCATAACATTGAAGAGGTATTGGATTTTTCGCTTCCAGTATTGTGTATAGCTGTTTATTTGTTATTAGCACACAAATTCAATCAAATAATGTTTTCTCTATCTTGTCGACTTTCTTAAATCTTTTGCATCTTTTAATAGTCATATTGACTATTTTCATCTGTGTTGTATTTTAGATTGGTAGCAAACTAGAATATTTATTTTCAATCATTTTCCTATTACTTTCTTGTCGAATTTCATGTGGTCGACTATAGAAACACTTTTTTTCTTCCCTTGATCATGCATCTATGTAGGTGAATATTTATTACACATGATTCATAAGCGGATAGATACCAGTGGGTTCTGTTTCTATCCAGTTCTTCAGTGAACATTTGGTAATTAATTAAATTTGATAAAATATGATTTTTCGTTTTGGATTTAATTTCTTATTGAGAAAAGCCGGAAAAAGTCATGATGTTAAATTCCACAAAGCATAAAGTCCAATAAAGTAGAATGCACTCTTGCATCAGTTATTTACTGTTCTTCAAGAACAAGGTGCAAATTACTCAGAATGAGAAGGTGTGGAGTACAGTTCTTTGTCTTAAATTCATATGTTATCTGCACAGGATATATTGCAAGCTGATTCTACTCTAAGGCGTTCAAGTGAAGACGTTGCACTTTTAGATTCCTATGCATCAATTAAATCACCCCTTGTAAGTGGTATATTTTGTTGCTCTGAACAGAAAACAAGTCAGACTTCAGCTGCAATAATGGATGAACTTTTAGCAAGCTGAACTTGAGAATTCTTTATTTCTCTCTTTTCTTGTGTCACCGAGGTTATATTATTCATTTATATGCTTAACTATAAACCTGCTGTCATGCTAGATTTTTGCTTTATAATTCATAATATGCATTTATAAAGTCACTATTAAAGTATTAACATTTTGTTTCTACTCTCTTCCAAAGAACACTGTAATTTATTGAAGGATCAATATGCACCGTGCGGTTAAATGTTTATACTATTCGTTGTTCTGCATATACCCACCCCACTCCTAGAACTTCCCGTCCCACTTTCCATTCATCCACCTAACAACTTTGTAATTGACATTAAGAAATATTTGGATATTAAAAATTTCCTAAAATTTCACTGATTGTGTTGAACATGAATGACTATAAGAAGCTCTTGAACTATATGTGTAGATGCCTTTTACATGGATTCTATCTATTTTTTTTAATCTTACACATTGTTATAGGTCCATTAAGTTTGTACATAAATTTAGACTGACTGAGTTGCTGACTGCTAATGTGTTTTTATAGGTCATCGGAAGTGGAAGGAAATTAAGCCGGAAGAGAGCACGTGCTCCACCAGATGATGAGAATGCACCATGCCCTCAATGTGGTAATTATAAATGTTTAATGACCTAAAGTGTCAAAAATCTCTGGCTAATATTTTAGAAGAGGCACATGTAAACCACTATATTTACATTGTAAGTCATGTCTCCCCCAAAGTGAACTCACCTCAAGTCATTTTAATTAATATGTAATAGCATGAGTAGGAAACGTTCTCACCACGAGGATTGGAAATTTATTTATGACAAAGAAATAAAATTTAAATTCTAACAAATAGCTTAATTAGCCTGCAATAAAAATTTATTTTATTAAACAATTAATGAGACTACATTGGTTTCGGTCGACTCTCCATTAGAATTTCATAACTTGATCATCGACGCAACAATATCAATTTATATTTGAATATTTATCATTGCAAATTTACTTACTATATTTTATCCTTTTATTAGTTAATTAAATAGATAACAAGCATGATAATTCACCCTTATCAATTAATAATCTTATACAAGTGATCCATATTTAATTTAATGATAGCATTTAAAACTAGCTAGAATGATGAAGTTAAGCAACACATGCAAGCGGTTGCATTTAATATAGTCTTTTGTTTTGCCAAAAAGTTAAACTTCACAAATTAGAGGAATAAAACAATTATAGATTTTATATCTAATAGCAGATTATATGACTAAAAACTAGTTGGCCAGTCTAGCAATCAAACGAATATCATAAATCATGAAAAACAGAAAAACAGAAAAAAAAATGATACTGAACATAAATCAATGGAAAGTATTCGACTGGGAGGGAAATAGGGGTCGAGATTTGGAGAGCTCTCTTCAACCTGCTAATGTCGGTTTTGTCACAAGCTAGTATGAATGAGACTTTGATGTCATCTGTTAGGGCGTAGCAGAAAATAGATCGTCTTTGATTTTGATAGTGAGTTGTTCCTTTTCAATGGGTACAAGTCCTAGTTCATTAGCTCAAGTGAAATCTTTCGAATATTCCGAAGTTGAGGATCGAGCTTTTGAGTGTCACAGGTTTTATCAATTCCAAGGTTTTGTTTTTTTCAACCAAGAATTAAAAGTTAGCCATGCGAGGCTATAAATCTAACCAAAAATAAAATTATGAATTGAGTATGAAAGCGAAAGACAAGTAAAAATAAATTTGTATAACCTAGCCGCCAAGGAGAATAAAATATGCCAATATCTTGCAAAAGTAAGCCCCTTAATTTTTGAGATTTTGATTGGATTTGTAGGATACATTTCTCTGTTCTTTGTCATGTTAGTCGTTCTTTATCTTCCTTGCTTTTCTCAACTGCCGCATGGCACACGACTCTTGTTTCTTTAATTTGTTAAAGGCCTGGAATAACTTTCGTGGTGTCACTATCTTCTTATTGGCTTTGTGATTCTTCAATAGCTTGTTGCCTTCACACACAGCTCACTGCACAACTCGACCACAAAGCTAGCAAGGGTCCGTGCATAGTTCTTTCCACTTGTTTTAGCTCTTCACTTGAATTCATCACATGGCTCTTTCTTTCCTAACAATTGAATCATATTCTTCTTTTGTATTGTGATACTCAAGTGACGCCGAGGTCTCTAACTCGTGCAAATGCATCTCTTTTTCGGCGATTTGACTCGATTTCTTCACTTTCACCTATGCGCGATCAAAACCATGATCAGAGCATATAAATATCAATTTAAAGCATTAAAATCCACCTTATCACAAATAATTAGCTCAAGGAAATATGTTGAAAGATAAACTTATCACATTTCAAATTCATTGGCTACTTAGGACTCGAAACTTCTGCTTTGTTGTTAATTTTCATGGTGATAAAGTTTTGAGTGTCATTGCTACTTTTATGTTGAGTTTCAAATTTTTACTCAGTTGTTTGGTATTTTTCTCACTATCTTGCAAAAAATTTAGATCATTCTTTCATTTGTGAAAATTTCATGCATGTATCTCAGGCAATGAATTTGCTGGTTTCCAATGCGACCAAAACACTATTCATCTACAATGTCAAACATGTGGTGGGATGATGCCTTCCAGACCAAATTCCAGCATACCTCAACACTGTACTGGCTTGACGATTCTCATTTTTGTGTCACTTTGGCTGCAGATTTTGGTTTACGTACTTGAAAGAATGCTTATGAGTTTTTCGTTTCTTTTCTTTGTGGTGTGTTGTTAGAACTAGGGCACTAGCAAAATTTTGATGTATTAGGAGAGTAAGTTCTGAATAGATTTGTTTCTTTGGTTTCCATATATACTCTTGGTTTAATTTAATATTGAAGAATAACAAATAAAACTGGGAGGGAGAAGAAAGAAATTGGTTGTGGATTATCTATATATAGTTTCCCTTGGTACTCTTTTAGAACTTGAAATAGGCATTTCTATGGTATGATACAAACGTCTTTGGTGCGATGCTGCACAGTGAAATCATTTCAAGATTGTTTGACCGACAGCGTTAACCTTAATGTGTAAATTCCTAATATAGCAAAAGGGAAGTCATTTCATGCATTCCCATTTTTGGAAAGATATTCATAGGACTCAGCCTCAACAGTAACTTGTCAGCGAGTTATTAACACAGTTGAGGTATTGTTTCATCAAATGTGGTGTGTGCCTTCGCGCATAAATGCCTGCCTTTCAAGTGGTACCTTACCTTGATGGTGTTTAGGTTGAGATTTACGTCTTAAACTATATTCTACTAGAAGAAGGAATAATCTGACTCGGAACTACCATAATTGGCATGAATGCCAAAACCATGTGCATTGGTAGAAAATCAGTTTGTCCTTCAATGTATATTTCCTGAGTGGTGCACTGCTTCAGTTGTTAGATGTAATTTCACTATATACTATGAGTTTGAGCAAATTACAAATATGTACGAACTTCAGAAGAATCTTTCTTTTGAAGGTTTAGGATGTGATCGCGCATTTTGTGGTGCCTATTGGCATTCCCTGGGGGTTACTGGAAGTGATAACCATCCTGTGTGCAGTCGTGAAATTCTGAAACCCGTTAGTAAATATTTCTCCTGATGCTCATGCTCATTAATCTTTATCTCAGTTGCTGGCTGAGAGTGCTTATGGAGTTTTATGTCGTTGCCTTATCATAATGTGTCCCTTATCATGTTGGAAAATTATGCCATGTGGAGAATTTGACCAATATTGTTCTGCAGATTATGGAGCGCTCTGTCTCTAGGATACCATTTTTGGTGCATGAAAAGAACAGACATGAACAAGACGTGTGGAAATCTTCATACTTCTCTTTGTTCATTCCTTCTTTTTTGTTTGTTCGTCTTCATATATTCTCTTTTCTCTATGCAGATAACTGAAAAATGTATCAGGAAGTTGGGAAGAGCATTGCAGGATGTCATCTCAGAATGGGTCACGAAAATGAATAACCGAGAATCAGGCGAGTCCTCTTTCATCACTTTCTTTGATCAATTTCGTTAATTTTTTCCGGGCTAGGACAAATGTTATGACTAATGGCTTTTGTCACTTGACACATCCTGGGTACTCTTGATGTCACTCGTGGTTAATTTTGGAATTTTAATTAGTGTACTGGAATTAAATCTGTTGTCTTAAATTGTATGTTTTGGTATTTGATTCCTTTCAGACAGGACAAGGCTGCCACTGAATCATTCTGAGATGATCAACCCTCAGACATATGTCTGCAAGTGAGTTATTCTCTACATGACTATGTTTGCTTGTATGCAAATCGAGTCGATGCCATATGATGTAAACGTAAAAGCACGTGCTTCTGAACATGGAATTTTCTAGTTATTGAATTGAAGTAGACCTTTTAAAGTTGGTTAAAGATAATGACTCGCATCATTCTGTGTTCGTCTTCCAGTGTGAGGACTAAAATTTTACAGCTCATTCTTGTCATAATTCCATATTTACTTCGAGTCCAAGGACAGACTAATTAGTTCTTTTTGTTCATCTTCAACTGCAGTGATTGCTACGACAAATTAGTGTCGTTTCTGTTGTACTGGTTCCGGATCACATTACCGAAACACGTAAACTTCTGCTTCCTTGAGCAATTTTCAATTTCAGTAGTTCATTTCTCATAGTTTAATATCATGTTCTCTGCAATGTGCCATAAAAGTTTATAAATTGTACTAGTTAGACATCTACTGATAAGATATTACAGGGAAATCTTTTTACAACTCTCATTCTTGTCACAGTCTATAGTGATTGCAATTTGCAATGATCAAATTATTTGTATATCTTGTAGTTTCTACCTCCAGAGGCACTACAGAGGGAAGACTGCTGGTACGGAACAGCATGTAGAACACAGCACCATAACGAGGAACATGCTCGCAAGAGGAACCACGTCTGTCGTCCAACTAGGGGTTCCCATATGTTGTGATGTTTTTACTATGTTAATGTTGATTGTATCCTTGGATGTTGCTGTAATAGCCATCACTCTTTCATTTTTCTTATTGTCTTTGGGATTTTACTTTACTTGAATTGAATTTAATGGATGAGGAGCTCTCTCAAGTCATTTTCGTATATAAATTGAGAATATGCATGATCATTGGAATTATATATCGAATATGATGGCAAATATAGGAAATTTTAGGTGTTTAATCTCTGTTTAACAAGATTTTGATAAGATGACATTCTCAAGAAGAGAGAATACCAACTACCTTTGGTAATTGTGAAACATGAAACATGAAAATTGATAATTATTATTAACAAGGGATTAATGATGATATTCTGACTAAAAAAGCTTTTGGAGAATGTTGACAAACGATTCGACTTGATTTCTAAAGCCTCAATGGATTAAAGGTTTAGTTTGGCTTTGATGCTCAAAAAAAATTCCAAAATAATATGTTTCTGAAATAAATTTTTTATTTTAAGACAAGTTATCTGATTAACTTTCTATTTTATCTGATATTTTACAAGCATTGTTTTTAGCTCAGTTATCTGTATACATTACTACAGTTGATATTGTTGTCCTCACAATATATATATATATATATATATATATATATATATATATATATATATATATATATATAGACACACACAAAAATTTCCTTCAGAAATGATTTTTTTTTCCATTTTCAAGCTCCTTATGAAGTATATAATATGTCCCAAAAAATAATATAATAACAGAAATCATCTCCGAAAAATTTAAAGACAAAAATAGAAGCATCTTATGGTTGTCATTACTTCCATCTTCTTGCTTGGTATTTAAACCGTTGTGCTCATGGTCGGATCCACGTTGGCGTAGATGCACCCTTGAAAATTTATTTTTCATCCTACAAAAATTACAATTTATCTTCCAAAAATTGTACGTTGCTCCTCAAAAATTATATTTGCTGCCTCCCTAAAATTATATTTTGATCACGTAAAATTTACCCTCCATTTTTATGTTAATATTTTTGTCTCCCTAAACAAAAAGCATGTATCCGCTCCTGGGCTTGTGCTACGATAAAAATAGAAAACGAAATAATCAAACTAAAATTCCTTTGTTATAGTTGGCACATCAAAAATTTTGATTTGGGCATGAAAAATTAATGAGTTTATTTCATTTAGTTCACTGCATATCTGGTGGTGGAAAATAAAGCATACAAAGTCATCCATTAGCTTAAACTCGCCTCTACAATCACCATTTCATTGTTGTCTAGCTTTTCTGTGTAGTCTTGAAAACTCAATTCCATGGTACTCCCAAAAAGACTGATGACTCTCAGTATCAATAAGAGGTTGGTATGCATCTCTTTCTGTCTTCCACAACCAATTAAGAAAATTAAATCCCGTGATGACCTGCTAGGATCATAAACAAGTGTTAGAAGGATGCTGGAAGATTTTTTCGGCGTGTCCCCTCCGACGCTCAAATTAGATGATAGGAGATATGGATAAAATTTGTAAGGGAATAGCTATTGTAGGTATGTGTATATAGAAAAAAATGAATACCTGAAATCCTGAATTAGCTTGCTATTTATAGGTATAACATCGCGGATGTGTAGATTGGACCAGTAAGGTCATGATCTACACGACTCCTGAAATCTCGGAACACGTCAACTGACCAGTAAGGCTTCAATCCACATCATGCCCTGAAATCTCGGAGATGTGGGTGTAATAGTAGACCCCAATAACTTGATCTTGGTGGCTTGGACTTGGTCAATGCCTTCCCAAAGATTGCGCCGTAAATTAATGTCTTTGGGCAAGAACTCGGCAAGCTCGGGAGACCGGTTATATACAAAACCCCGAGGCAGATGTATTGATCATGTAGCGCTGAGGCAGATGTTTTGACCATGAGAGCTCGGGAGGTCGATTACCTTAAGGGACTACGACTATTGTTTTTCATTCAACAGGTCGGCAGGTCAGGTCATAAGAATATATCTGAGGTCAAGTTTTAAAGGACGGATTTTGATATGGTCATCCTTCTCCAACACGGTATCACCTTATATTGACGATTTCTTGATCTTGATTCTTGAATCCCATATCACGTGGAAAACCGTGATTGGCGTGGCTCAAATTTGGCGAGAACTTGTTAAATTCCGTCTAACAATACCGTCACCATCTGTACTAGACTTGGACTGGTTTACCAAATCGTTGAGCCAAAACAAGCGATCAAGAATATAAGCTTCTGTCTTTTGCTTGTCTGCATGGTGGAGCGTCTCCATTTGCATAACATCAATTGCTCCAACTGTCCTGCGATTCAGTTCAGACACAACCCGTGGTCGCAAGTGCCACAATATCATCAAGAATGTAAGCAGATGAATATAAATTAATAATAGTCCCATCAATGGCAGTAGTACTAAGTACTAACCCCGTGTTTGTCCACTCTCCGACCCAACCAAATCCATGATGAGCTCTGTAGACATGATCAGGAAAAGGTATTCAGGACTCACGCAGGAGAAGGTTATTTGGTTTTATGAAGTTGATATATTTTGAATCTTACTTGACTGTGTTTGTGGCCATAGGAACTAGCCAACATAACGTCTTTTCCATCTCGTCTTTGATCTATGCCACATTGAGCTTCAAACAAACAAATAATAATACTTGTTGAGATGTTCTACGTTGAGAAACTAGAAACTATGTTACTGAAAGAAATTGACACACAAATATCAGAAATTGACACACGAATAGTTCAATGACTAAATCAATTCGATTGCTTCAAGCGAAAGATGGAATAACTCACACTAAAATCCTCGGGAAATTGTAAATTTGGCCCTTTATCTTTACCTCTTTGTATTTCGGTGCTTTATATTGCCTAATTTTAGTCATAGTACGCTATATTTACTATTTATTTTTTTTGGTAATTTCCATTAATGTATGTGTCTAGTGTTACATAAAGGTTTCAAAGAAAAAATGACTAAAATTTCAAAGCAAATGTTTGGCACCAAAATGAAAGAAAGATATATGACTAAACACTTATAGATAAATATATAAAAATAAAAAAAAGAAGCAATTTTCCCTAAAATCTAGGAACTATTTTCATTCCTTTTCTCCTCATGGCAATGTATAACTTTGGGAAAATTTCAGGTCGGTACCCTTTAGTAGACATTAATTCATCATAGCCTAGCAATAAACATTAGTTCATTTAGGTCCATTCTTGGTTAAAATGACATCTATAACCTCACGCGGTCCAATCAACTTTTAATTTAATTACATCCTTATCCCTTGAAACTTATTTTAAGATCAAATATACGTATGTATACTATTCATTATCTTCTTCATCCTAAATTTTTAAACAATAGCATTTTATGAACATGCGATTCTCCAGTTTCTGTCATCTTGAGAAGAACTCAAGAGCATACTACTCAAGGTTCATCTTTAAACCTTCTAGTCATAATTCAAAACCCTTATTCGAAGAACATGTTAACAGGTCCATCATGCTTCTGTATTACAATAAAATTTTGACAAAAAAATATATAAATTTTGATCATAACGGCACGGGGTGAAGTGGGTTGCAAATCCACCAGTCGGAAAATTACTTGCCCCAGACTATTTTACGAATGGCTCCTTACCATCAAACCTCAGCCCCTCAGGCGAGGTTACTCTACAAGTTATCCGACTCTTTCAGAAACCGCACAGCACAACCTTAATTCGTTTCCTACCTTAAGGCGTATAGTATAACCAGATATAAAAAGATTTTAAAGAAATCTAAGAGATAGATGGGCAAAAGCTTTTATTTTATTCTGAAAATACTTATAATATTTATTATATTAACACATCTCCTTCTGGGGGAGACTAACTTGTTAGCCTCTCATATAATGAAGCTGGACTTGAAACACATTTACAAACTAAAATACAAAATGAAATATTATAAGAACTTACCAAGATATTAAAGATGATAAGATTATAGCTTGGAGACTATAGTATTTATTTCTGGGAAAACTATGGATAATTTCTGATTTTCTTAGCTTCCTCTATGCCTGGCATTTTATAGCCATGAATCTGGACTTCAAATGCGGATTCCAAACTCTTGTTCTATGTTAAGTGCGCCCGTGAGTGCGCCTTTATCTCGTGATCTGGCATCTTTTGTCTGAGTGTGCCAACTTTTCTCGTGAATGATCCATTATTTTGTCTGAGTGTGTTTAATGGTCCACGTCTTTCTCCTTTGTCGGGGAATTTTTACATTATTGGCTTATGTGGTCCCCGATCTTTAGGAAAACGTGACCTTTTGTCAGCATGTCATTTGTCTTTTCTTGCCTCTGATATGTCGGTTTTGGATCGGAATCCTTTCCCGAATTTTGATTCTTTCTGCTCCGGGCATGCTTGGCAAATCCGATCTTTCCATCGGCTAATATGTGTCATGTTGCAAATTTTCGGTAAGTTTCTTTGCTTGCCGGAATATTATTCTGCCAAGAATTCTTCTTTTTGCTTCGAAGAGCTCTTCGGTAAATCTTGTTGTTTTTCCTGTCATGTAATTCAGCATGAAAGTTCCATTGGCTGAATTTTGAAAGAACTTGAATGAGTATTTGACCTTGTCCATTTTTGTTAGACAAACTCAAAGACCCCATGCTCGTCTGGTTGAAGCTCCATCTTCGGTGATGGCTCCAACTAACATTGGTGCGTCCTCCGGTAGCGCCATTTTGATAATTGTTTAAGGCATTCACATCCAGTCATCTGAGCTTGATGAAGTGAAAAGCTTCAATAAAGCCTTTGCTGGTTCTGGGGCGGCACTGAAAAAATACAACCCCAAGATATCTCATCGAATCAATTGTGGATTATTGGCTCATGTCTCGTGAACAACTTCTATGATCCACTATGATAATTTGGAGATTTCAGAGAATGCTGGTGCAACAGTATAAACCAAAGGCAGGGCTCCGAAATCATACCATTCTTGTACCTCGTTTGGATGGCTACCTGGTTTCATCCAAACCCTTGGATATTTTTCGGAGATATCAACAATTGTTTTGTCTAGGTTGATACCCCATCTGGTAATCAGTTTCTCCTAAGTACGTTGGTAATCCTGCATAGGAGAAGAAACTAATTTTTTGTTAATTTGAACCCTAGAAGTGCATGTCTATGGCATAAGATTCAACTCTCTCTCTTTTACCCCAGAGGCGTTGGGTTGACTGGAAGGTTCAGATTATGATGACACCTGACCCTCAACATTTGTTACGGCTTGTACATCCTCTAGGAATGCATCATCTACAACACATGTGACAGGGTATGTGAATCCCTTGCCTCCGGGTTAGATGAGTCACATTCTCTAAACACTCCTTTTTGCACCCTCGGAGATGCGGCTTGGAGGATAGGCCCCTTCAAGACTTCGAACAAGCTTTCTTGGGCCTGAAGGTAAACTCGTATATGACCAAAAACTAGGTCCCGATCTGTCTGTTGTAGTCGTCCTGTGACCTCAGCATTGAGACAAGAGTCCCAAAATCTCATTCAAGGATTTCCAGGTTTTCCCTGAGATGCCTAACTCATATGAGGGCATCGCTAGCAATGTGTCCCTCCATCTCGTGTCAAGAAATCTGCAATAACATTTTTATCAGATTTCACAATGACAATATCATAATATTAATATTGACATTCAGCTTGTCATATTAAAAGTCTGGCCTTTTCTGGTTTTGATTCAATTTTATTTTTCAGAAAAGACTTAACACTAGTATTATCTATTTTCAATATAAATTTCTTTGCAAGTAACCTTTCAAACTGCAAAGAACTCATTCTCGTTGATGTGTTATCTGATAACTTCGCTGCTGTCAAATAGACCGCTGCAATATCTGCATGGCACATCTTCATCTGGCCTTCATAAGAACTGCCGCCCACCAATGATCACTGGCATCTCTGTATAATACCAGACTATCCTCGTCGTTTAGATTGCACGCTTTGGTAGTTGCCTGCAAACTTCTTTAAGTTGTTTAACAGCTTGTCTATGATCTTCATTCCACTCAAACTTAGCATCTTTTTTGTGTAGTGGACTGAACACATTCATGTGGCTTGCTAGGTTGTTGATGAATATCCCAGCAAAATTAACAACTCCCAGAAAACTCTGAAGCTGTTTTAAATCCTTGAGGTCATCCGGATATCCTTGTACTTTCTCAACAATAATGATTTTGCAAGATGATTCCAAATTCGTCGATCTCAATTCCAAGAAACTCGATCTGTCTTGTGGCAATCACTATCTCCTTTCGGAGAGCACTAATCCATCATTGTAATAAACATGTGAAAAGATTTCCAAATGTTTAAGATGTTCTTTTATGTTTCTTGATGCAATGAGGATGTCGTCAATATACATGAACATGGAGCTGAAGTAATCATTGAAAAGATTATACATCTTCCTTTGATATATCTGTGGAGCATTTGCTAATCCCATTGGCATAACATTCCAGATATAGTGTCCTTGCGGTGAGGAGAATGCTGTGAATTTTCTGATAGAATCCTCCAGCTTAATCTGGTAGGCAAGATTTCATGGTTTCTTGATGCTATTTACCAAATGTCATCTGCTTGGGATAAAATATACATCGAACTCCAAGATTTTGTTGATCCCTTTATAGTTGATTACTAATCTTGGCTTTCCTCGTTTAACTTCTCCATGATTCCGAACAAGAAATCTCGGACTGCTATATGGAGAAACACCTGCTTAGATTAACTTAAGGTCAAGATGCTCCTTAAGTATTAGTTGCATGTCCATCCGTTACAATCTTTGAAACTCTCATTCGCACGAGTATGAGTGAGTCTGAAATTCTGCTTTATCGGTGCTCTGCTAGAACTTGCTTGATTAGAACATGTTGACGAGGTTCTACTCCTGGTTAGTCCTGATCTTTGCCCTGATCTGTAACTTTGGACTTTCTGCTTTGACCAAAACTTCCTAGGTCTCCATGAAGACTTACTTCTTCTCGAACTACTTCCTCGGGCATAAGGATGACTTCTATGTTTTTTCACCTTCCGCCTTTGGGGTAGTTTTTGATAATTGTATGGATATCATTCCTCGTACGACAAAGAGGTGTTGTTTTGTTGATTCCTCTGAACTTCTTGTAATTTTTTGGAGCATTGCTTGATAGCACCACTCCGCAAGCTTCATTTTAAGAAATGACATTCTCCTGGACACCGTCTCTATTTCTTGTGGTGTATATTCCTGGATAAGCATTTCTCTCCATGGACTATGTATTTTGGCAAAGAACAGCTATGCTGCATCTTTTTCGATCATCTTTGCCTCCTATCTGTACTCTTTGAAGAGTTTGATGTACTCGTCTACATAACAGATCTCATGTAATTCCAGGTTATATAGAGCTTGTCTATATTTTTTCGTCTTCTCTTGCTCCATTCATTCGAAGTAACCAACTCCAATGAAATAGATTTTAAAAAATTTAGCCATTTTATTCATAATTTCTTCTAGGGACTCTCTGGATAGAACTTCTTCCTTGGTACCTGGGTCTGCAAGTTCCCAAGCAATTCTGGTTGATCATTCTAGACTCGTATTAAGGGGTAATATTAACCATTCTTTGTTAAGATCAAGCGTTCCTACTGCGATTCTCATTGCTGAAGCCCATTCATCAATAAAAACTTCTCGATTTTTAAAATCCAAGATATCTATGTTGATCATAAGTCGATATGGAAGAATCAGATCTAACTGAGATTTCTCGTAAGGCGTTTGGTGTATGTATGGCCTGCGGGAACAGTTCATTGTTCCAACTGGGGGATCTAAAGTTGCTCCAGAGGTAAAATCTTTCTGATGAGGCATTCTTTGATCTCCATTGGGTGGTGGATTGTGTGACCAGAAACTTTCATGTGCTGGAAGTTGAGGAATTCCGCCCACTTGATTTATTTTAAAGTCTGCGGGATTTAATCCCTCAAACGAATCAGCAAGATCACGTAGATCTTCCAAGTTTATTCTTTACGTTACTTTGTATGATATTGGATCTCCTCGTAGGATTGCAATCATATTTTCAGTCCCCGTCAAAGGCTTTCGGACATCCTCTGCTTTATCTTTTTGGTGTAAAAAGGGGTTATGTTCCATAGGACGGTTGTAACCACTCTCATTTCTTCCTTCCTGAAGAACTTGGCCATGACTCCAACTCCTTAACTCAGGTTTGAACATCTCGAAGGTTTTCAAGAATTTCCTCATGATGTTTAATCATGATCTCCATCTGACTTTGAATCTGATGGATTTGTGCAGGTACGTGGTATTGTAAGTATCCATAACGCCGCACTGTCTTCTGAATCTCTGTAAGATCTTGGGATATTTTAGAAGTATCCGGCTCAGTTCTCCCATCCTAATCGCCTGGTCCGAACCCTGTTGGATCATTGGGGGTCTGGAATAACGTCCTCGTGTTCAGGATGACCGTCTTCCTGAAATTCGGCTAACTGAAATTGTAGTTTGAGGTTCACTTGATGAAGTCTCTTAGCCATCCTCTCCAGTTTCTTGTAATGGTTTATGCCAGGTAGGCATAATCGTGTTCCTCGTAATAATTTCCACTTATGGTTGAAGCGTTGAGCTTCCGTCATATACTTTTGATTTAGTGCTTCCAATTTTTGGAAGTACCACCTATATGAGTAACACCTCGAACATTCGTTCAGATCCATATTCTCGTGTATTGTCTCCCCTGTTAAAAGATAATGTTAATATTCAAAATATTGCTTTAGTATTTTCAGAATAAATATAGACTCTGATACTATTTTGTGCCAAAGATCCAAAAATAAGGGTACTCGTAAAAAGAATGGGTTTAAAATGCATCTTTTACGTAATATAATGTGATAAGTTAAATGATGTTTGATATAATTTAAAATAGTGGATATATTTTATTGTTTGTTGTATTGATTATAATACACTCATTAACTAGCTGAGGGACTTTAATTTTTTAGAATTAAGTTGTAGAAAGTAATGTGAAATTTTTAGAATTAAGTCGACAGTCATTAAAAGCCATGTGGGACCATCTCCTTCTAATTTATGCCTCAAATTTTCAAAAAAAAAATATATATATATTTGATACAAATTTATAAACCATAAATCTTAAATTCGAAATTTAATATTACTATTAACTAATAGAAAAAACTCAAAAAAATTTATAGTTAGTAGATTTCGAAAGTTATAGTACTACAATAAACAACAACTAAGTTTTTAATCTCATTATATTGGGGTAGGCTATATGAATAATAAAAAAAATCAAATCGGATCTAACGTATGTGTCTATCTCAAAATAATAGTCTTTATATTTTGATATACATATCTTGAACATTGAGAATCATCCAAAACAATATCATCTTATCTCGATTAAATAATTAAACTTGTCTGTTCAAATAATAATAATAATTGTTCCTTAATTGTGTCAAAATCACTATAGTCAAAAAGTTTTTTTTTTTTTGAAAGGTCTAGTCATTTTAGGTTGCACTTTAATATTTTAGGTGATTGATTAAACCTACGGGATGGATTTTTCATTAATTTATAGTGAAGGTAACGTTGTGCAGACAAGTGGTCTGATATATTTAAAGTTTACTACCATTTTTTTCTCTATTTAAATCTAATTTCAAATTTCAAACAGCATTGAATAGGAGACATCACCTCACACACACATATATATATATATATATATGATGATACTAACACGACGACATGGCACGACACGGAACACGAATTTCCAAAATTGACAGGATACGACATGGTTGTGATACATAAATATATTTTTTATGTTTTTATATATATTATACACGTGCTACATTACAAAATATTAGAATTCACATTTTTAAATTCTAAAACCATGTAAAAACAACAAAAAAATTATTAATAAATTCAAAAGCGTAGAAATAAATGTATGTCACTGGAATCATCATAATATCACACATCTAATACCCAATGCATATTAATTCAATTAACATAAAGTATAATAAGCAAGTCAAAAAAAAATATAACATCAAATATATTCTTACCAAATTTAAGAAGCACATAAATAAACGCATTTCACTAAAATCATCATATATTGCTAATACTAGCACAAAATGTGTATTACTTCAATTAACATACAGTTTAACAAACATGCCAAAATTTTATTTTAGTTTTAACCTAAAAAAAAGCGTCTTTTTCTTACCGGACAGGCCCTTCGGAAGTGTCGATATGGGTGTCCGAATTAATTTCTATTTTTAAATTAATGACATGCTACGTGGCGTGTCCGATACATGTCTGATGGATGTCTGAAAGGTGTCGTCCGTACACAACCGGTCTGATCCGGTCCAAAATCGACCGATTTCTGATATCAGTTGTATGATCTTTCTTTTTTTTATTTTTTTTATTTTTCTATTTAAATAATAATGCATTCTCTTTTTGAAGAATTTATAATGCATTCTAAGACTACACAAAATAAGTCAAAAAATAATAATTTATAATGCATTTTGGAAATTTTTGAATGCTTTATTATCAAAGTAGTCAAGATTGTGTTCATATCTTATGTTAAATATTATGGATGTACAAAAAATCGCACAACCCAAACAAACATGTCCAACTTGCATTCACTCACCTCGAATCCACCCGTTTTACATTCGAAAAATGAGCCGCAACTGAAAAAATAGATCGACCCCATTTATGTGGGCGGATAGTGAATTGTTGCACGTCCACCCACCTATCCACCCAATCCGCCCACATATTTATATATTAAAGAAATAATAAATTATAAAATTAAATATTTTAGGGGTTTAAGTTGCAGATTTGTAATATTTAAACACGTTAATGTTTCAGTTTGCTGATTTCCCGTATTGATTAACTGAGAAACAATAGTTTTAAGTTATTTTATTATGCATCTTGTAATCACAATATATGTTTTTTTGGATACTTCGTCTTATAGTAAAAGGAAATGCTTTTTTATTTTGTGAACTTATAAATTATCGTTTTATTTTATTTATATAAATATTTAAAATTATTGATGTTGCAGTTGACGGATGGAAGGTTTCATACTATAGTCTATTATTATTTTTGTTTCGTATTGCGAGAGAAAAATTTTCAATTTCAACTTTAATATATGATTTCGATATATATAGTTTTGATATGACAGTGATATTATTGATGATCTATCGTTTTAACTATTTTTTGATTTTCAATTTAAAAGATTTGATAATTATGATTCAGATAATATTTGTGTTCATATTTTAGATTTTTATTATTCTATATTATTCTATTATTTTATTTTATTTTAATTCTATTTTATTATTTTTGCCGGTAAGTAACTTCGTTAATTTATAAAAAGCACTACTTATAATTTATTTTTATTTGATCAGCTAATCATCTGCACTCACCTGCATCGACTCGCACCTGCATCTACACCCATCCAAACTGTGCGGTTTTATAAATTTATTGTGCAGTTGCGATTTAACAATTTATAATCCGTATGTATTGGGTTGCTTGATTTTTTTAATATATATCCTTATCCACCCTACTTACACCCCTGTTAAATCTGGAACTTTAATGAATATCTTCAACTACTGATGAGAAATATTAATGGTTATTTTTTTCAAAATAAAATGCAAGAAATGCAATAGTAATAGTCAAGAATCCGCCGCTTGTCTCTTTTTGCTGGCTAATATAAGCCAACAGCGTTTCAAGATTTACGAGAACTAGCAAACATGGTCAACATATATAAAACAATGTCTAAATTTTCATTTTAGGGAACAAAAATTTGAAAGAATACGGGATACACGCGGCCACGGTTCTTACATCGTATACTGCCACTAAATAGCAGTCCAAGATTTTGAATTTTCCACGGCTTATATGTCTCTTCGTCTGCTCTTTAACCTTGTCTTGGGCTACGATTGTTTTAGGCTGTGAGTCTGAAAATGGGGCTGCGGAAAGTGACTGCCGGCGACTCGTCTCCGTCCTCTGCTGAATCCAGCTTCCGTGAGCTCGATGATTCTTTCGTGCAGGTCCCTTTTGAGTTTTAATCCATTTGATGAAGATTTTTCTTAGTTGGTTTTATTGATATTTGGGATTGGTTTACTGCTGCAGACTCAAACTAGGATATGGCTTGAAGAAGTTCTTGACACGATATTGGATGGGGATTTGCATGTTTCCGAGTTGCTTCAAGATGGGGAGATACTGTGAGTTCTTAACTGCTTGAATTAAAAAAATAATCATTATTGGTACCCATTTGGTCAAATATTGGTCTTTGTTTATTTATATTTCAAATTATTTTCTTTTATCTTCTGTGGGCAAAAATGCTATCTTAAATCTTTATTTAGCTTCTCTTGCTCCCAAAACGTGTCATTAGCTCGTTTGATGTCTTGTAGCAAGTGTATGAACTGTTCAACTGATAATTTTTGAAATTTTGGCAACAAATTATGGGAGTTAGACTTATGTGTCTTGGTCATTGTAATCCATATTCTGCTAGAAGCATCTAAATGTTATTGCAAAGCCATATCTTTGTATTTTTTGGAAGATTTTTCGTGTGAAAGCTCACTTGATATTCGAAATAAGTTCATGTCTCCTGTTACCAATGCTAGTATTAATGACCATCATATTGATTTGGTATATGTATGCTTGTGTGAGGGAAACATTTTAATTTATACTGCGGCTAAACATTGAGAGGCTAATCAAATGATAGTTTATTCTATGAGAGGCTATTCCCATGTGTTCTTTGATACTGAGTCGACTCCTATACCTACCAGGTTTGAGTTGTCTAAAGTAGTTTGGAATTTGCTGTTGACAAAGTGTTCGGAGCTTAGATTTTCGAAAGGTAGATACGGGCCATTTGGTTCGAAAAAGAGTAGTGGGAGGTACAGGCCTTACTCGAATGTTGATTCGTTTCTGAAGGTAAGGCATCAGGTCCATTTCTATCATAATTTTACCAGCATCTTCAGTTTCATTGTGAGATTTTCCTAATTGGGGGAAGTACAGACTACAGTACCTATTGCAGTGCTTTATTTATTTTAAGCATAGCTTTGAATCAATCTTTTCCTTAAGAAAATTCAATATTTTTTGTCGAGAAACATATCTTAAAATGTTAGGCGCAATGTGGACAAGTCGTGCCCGTGTTTGACAACTTGATGTTGTGTAATCTCAGATATGCAAGATTATGGGATTGAAGGGCATCGATCTCTTTTCACCATCGGATGTTGTTGAGAAAAGAGATATTCGAAAAGTTTGCATTTGCATAAGAACACTCTCAAAGAAAGCCAGGTCTAAGCAACTAAGTGTAAGATGTTCTTTAACGCATTCCTTTTAATTCTTTACTATTGCATAAGAACAGTAGATTCTCTTTCTTTTCTTTCTTTCTGTTTTGATCTTCTTCTATAGCATCAACTCCAAAAGTTTCAATCGTGGTACTGAATTTGGCTATTTAATTTGGCCAGGTTCCGGACTTTGATATGGTTATGTACTCTGTATCCATGCCCAAAGATATGGTTGGATGCATCAGGAGAAGTTTAGAATTATCACAATCAACCCTCTCGAGTACTTCCAGTTCACCAAAAGTCTCACGATTAGAACTCAGACAGGTATGCTGTTATTTCATTCTAACAACTTGAGTTTCTTAACAACTCATATTATAACCATCTGAATTATCTTTTCATTTCGTCCCCATTGCTATATAGAAAAATTTGCATACACCATCTGATAGGGATGATGATTCTTGCTCTGAGGAGTCGGATGAAGCAGAAAGCAGATATATGGGTGAAAATACTTTTCTGATTCCAAGCAAGTTTGACAATGCTGGAGTAAATTCAGTCGTAGAAACCAATCATCAGTTTGATAAAATGTCTTCTTTTGGTGTCTTGTCTCGGAAAAAGGTATTCCATTGTGGCAGAAATGATGCAGTGGATGTTGTTGATAGTAACTTTACCCCAGAAACTGGTGCTTCTATCAGTGGAGATGAAACTAGTTACATTGATGATTATTTGGCATTATCAGATTTAATGGTCCATGCTACCGACGATAGAAACCTCGCGTTTCTTGATGGAGAAAATAAGATGTTTGATTTCTTTCTAAATCCTGATTCTGAAGGACAAAGTTCCGACCCAAGAAGTCCTCATAATGGATATCGGAGAAAATTTTCTGACGATGAAATGGAAGTATCATCCACCACTAGCATGACTTCTGTGCTGTGTCGGGTGCTCGACTTGGAGCTTGATGACCAGTATGATTCGGAACACGAGTTTGATAAGCAGTGTCAAGACTCACTAGTACTAAGTGAATCCAAGAAATTGGGCACGTCTGAGGCCCCATTGCAAGTTGGATTTCTTGAATCCCATGAAGCTCAATCGGAAGCAGCACTTTCAGCAAAAAAAATTCCTTCATCCCCGAACATATGCCAAGAATCGGACATGGAGTTTCTTAAAGTCAAATCATTTGGCTCTAGTACCAGAAATCAGGAAGTCACCTCTTGCATGAAAAATTCTGATTCGATTGATGCAGTGGCGACTCTTTTTCCTAAGGATGAGGACATTGTGTTTAATTATGAGGTAATTTTCCACCAAATTTTCACACATAATAATGCATCTAAAGCACTATGTTTTATCCTATAGTAATCTGGAATTCTTTTCTTTTCTCCTACAAATAGTGTAAACAAGAAAACAATCAAGATATTCCAGCAGAAAAAAATCCAAACGGAAGATCGAATACCAGTCATGGAAACCCTCCTTGGAAACTTGGCCAAAAGCCACTCTTGGAAACGGTGTTTAAAGGCACAGCCATAGCTGGTGTCTTCTTTCTGCTGCTGCACATTAAGTATGATCTTTTTCCTCTTTTTTGTTAACAAGTTCGTGAATTTCTTCCGAATTCGCCGAATTCGCCTAATTATTGATGTACAATTTATGTAGTGGCAGAACAAGCAGAGGGAACAGTGCACTAGAAACCAAGGACTATTCTCAGGCTCAATCAAAGTTCCCATCAAAGAAGCCACCAATAGGAAGTAGAGCAAATGGGATATATCCAGCTGAAAGAATTAAGCTTTGAAAATTGGATTATTTTTCCAGGTAGCATATTTTGCCTTAAGCTTTTTTCTGCATCAAAGATTAGTGGTAATCTGTTCTTAATTCTGAAAATTTTAATGAGAATGAATTATTTCCACTATTTTCTTGGTTTTCCTTTTATTGCTTTATTTTCTATCCCGTCTTTCTTCCAATCATCCATGATCAGAGATAACATGCAGTTTATAACAATTTGAAGGAAATATTTTACATCTTTGATAACATCTGAGTCGAAAATGGTGTGGTAACATATAGAGCGAAAACAAGGGAAAGTAACAAAAGCCAATTTCAAGTAGGCATCATATTGACAAGGAGTTTAGCTAAACTTTATCCTGTAATCCTACTCCCTTTTGGTCGAGCACGAGCGCGTATGAGAAGTGGGAACTCATCTAACTATCTTTCTGTCTTCTTGTGACCATTTTTCAATAGTATGACAAATGGTCACAAGAAGACGGAAAGATAGGAGGATCTTCATCACTTTTTCATCGTGTAGTAGCTAAAGCTACACAAGGGCATTCCAATGAGGGGCAGTATCTGCACCACACTTGGCATGAACGTACTTTATTCTTACACGGACTTCCAAATTCCACTGCAGCTCCAATCAAATGATGCTACACATACATTACCTGTCGTGCTTTCCACTTGCATTCTGCACAGACCTTAAGTTCTTAAAAATCGGTTTTCCTTCAAGATTATACAACATCAATATCTATGGCAATATATGGTACAAAAGTAGAATTATAGAGGGTGGGAAAGTCTATACCAGGTGGTGTTCCACAACACATGTTGTGGTCATCAACGTGCTCAACTTCAAGACCGTTTATTCAAGCACCAAGTGCTACATCTTCGTTAGCATATTTATGAAGAGCGGGTCTGAAAATACATCCAAAGAGTAAATAATCGAGAACCGGTTACTCTGAATGTCGTTAATAGCCTTTGAGGTAGTTTATGTATTAATCAACTTTATCATATGGGAGCTTTTATTGGTTCTTACTGATTCATGGAGATACAATCTGCAAGATCCTTAGAAAAGGCGTAAATCTGTCCAGTCGCATGTCGAAAATACCCATTCCCTGCCTCTCCAAACTTCCAATACTCTCGTTCACGTTCACATTTCCACAAAAGAGAATTACAGGTGAACAATGGAGAAAAGTATCAATCCAAGCTAGTTCAAGACATAAATTTGTAGCAGCGTATACGTTTGATACAGAACTGGACCTGATTTAATAAATCCTATATATACTCGGGGCTTGGCAATGTGGCATACCAGAGTTGCAGCTAGTGTTCCTGCATTATCAGGAACATCAAACTCTAATAAACCTTAAAAAAAACAAAGTTTTCTTGTTGTCTGCACTATGTAGATTAAAACACGATGAAAAAATATATGAACGAAAGCATATGCACCTAAATTTACATGAACATCATCATCCACTTTGACATAGAACTCAGCGTCCCATCTTTTTACAGCAGTGGAAAATAATGCCTTTGTCTTAGCTAATAATTCATGATACCCTTCCACATGTTCCTTCAGGACAGAAATGGGTTTTTGGCAGATTAACCCTCTAGGGTTTGTCAAATAGACGGATTACCCTCTTGGGGTTTGAAAATATGTATTTTACCCCCTGTGGTTTACAAAATAGGCAGTTTACCCCCTGTGGTTTGAAAATTGGCATTTTACCCATGTGTTTTGTGCCCCCCATGGTTTACAAAATAGGCAGTTTACCCCCTATATGTAGGTTGTGAACTATAAGGGAGTAAAATGCTTATATTCACAGACCACATGTGGTAAAATGTCTATTTTCAAACCACGGGAGGGTAAACTGCATATTTTGTAAACCACATGGGGTAAAATACTTATTTTCAAACCATATGGAGGTAAATTGCATATTTGACAAACTACAAGGGTAGCTCACGAAAATTCATCAGAAACGTATGATGTCTGTATTCTACTTTCGCATACGAGCCTAAGGAGGTCCTGTTTGTTGAGCATTTTCGGAGTCAATCAATTGCACGATCTAGAATGCTGTTGGATGTTGAACTGAACAAAACACGAACGTTATTTAACAATGCTGAGGCATGCATGAAAAACGACATAATGTCCAATTTCAAGTATTTGATGAAACTATGGACCTGTCCAATCATGAAACAAATGATGACACCCTTTTCTTGCTCAAGTTGAAACCGACTCTTTCCTAATCAAGCTTCATTATGTTTTTGACAAAAATCATAATTAATGAAGAACAGGATAGGAAACACCACCTCTACGCATCCATGTCTCCCTAACAGAATCGCGCCTCTTTCTGCTGCTAAATGCCGTGCTTACACCTATAACCATAAACACCTTTTTCGTAGTGAAAGTATTGCCAGGATAGGTATCAACGGCTGTCAAATTCTCAAAGTTTCTAATCTCGTGGGAGTTCTTAGTCGATGGAAACTTCAAACGTAGTTTAGCTACAGAAATGTCCTCAGATCTGTCAAGAAACTTAACATCGACAAACTACCTTCAGAAAGTTATATAACCTTTTACATCAGCTTTATTCTCACAATGAAAACAACCTTCCAAGTTCCATTTGGCGTTCTATATTAAGTACACATAACACTCATAATTTAGTTAGGAAATGCGAGGCAAATCACTTACTCTATTGCTTCATTGGCTTTGTTTTACTCTCCCACCGCATCCTCCTTTTCAGATGCAGTTTCTACCATTCCAAAACAGCAAAAACATTACAGGCATGCACAAAGTAACAATCAATCTTTTTATGCATGAATTGAGATTAAGAATGGTGCAATGAAAGAAAACCTTATTAGTTGCAGAGTCCTCAGACATTAATTCAAAATCGACCAAACCCCTTATCGCATAAATAATCTGATCCTCTGGTTTAGTAGGAACCAGGATCCTACTACAGTCAAATGATCCAAGCTCAGAGGCAGATCAAGAAAATCAGTAACTTTAAACCAAAACATTATATATTCTATATTCTATATTCATCAAATGGAAAAACTGAAGAGTACTATATCAATAACCATAATGTCAAGTTCCAGGCGAACCAGTAAACTCAATGTTCGAATATACACGCAAAATTTGAATATGTCAGCCTGCCAGACCCTTCTAGGCGCACGGAAAAGTTGGAAACTTGAGGAGGTCGGTGCCAACAAAATTCGAACTGACCCACTCAGCTTGTCTAACTTGAATATGAACTAATCCCGTGAATATTTCAATTCCATTACATGAATGCTAATATATGAACACCATAAACATTAAATCTGAGCCCAAAAAGCACATAATAAACAACTTATTCGAATTTCAATCGAAACCAAGTTTCACTATTAAGGAGAGATTAAAAAACCTGTTGCTAAAAAGAACTCCAACGCCAAAGCTGACGACGCAGAGGATCAAAATCCATCGCAACAACACTTTTTTCCCCTGCTGTTTCAACTCCTCATCCCGACCCTTGATTCTTCAAAAATTGTCATCACAACTGAACCCTTCAAACAATACAAATGAACCCTTCAATCATCATCAAAACAAAAATATATATAAATATGGGCAAGATTTACTGAGTTTGGCGTCAATTATTGAACTGATTTTTTTTTGTTTTTGTAGCAGAACGTTGAACGGGTATGCGAATTTTATGCAATAGTTGAGAGAATAAGGGAATTATGTTACTTTGATTCTTCCATTAGGTTGTTAATAATGGAGTTATTTCCATGCACGACTTTGTGTTGCCTAATTGGACATTGGACAAGACTGACGTCAAAGTTCTTTGAATGGAGGTTGAAATGCTAGTTTGAACCTCATTTATAATACCAGCTCAATATTAAAATACAATGTTTTTTAAATAAAAATTATATAAACTAAAATACCAATCATATTGGGTTGATTCATAAATGTGACCCAAATCAGGGTTATACGAGTATTTTCCGTTGAAATGGCCAAAGTCATTGAATTTATTTGCAGGTAGGGGTGTTTATTGGTTTGGTTTTGAACCGAACCGAAATTTCGGTTCCTAAATTTTAAAAACCAAAAATCGAACCGAAATTGTTCGGTTCGGTTTCGATTTCAACCGAGCTTTTTTGGTTCGTTCGGTTCGGTTAGGTTCGGTTCCGGTTTTAACCGAATTTTTCAGGTTAGGTTTCGATAAAATCATTTATGTTGACTAGATGATTAGTTTAAAGAAAATTCAACAAACGCTACTACATCATACATTGGACTTAAATGGATTTTGAACATTTGACATTTTAGTTCTAAACGTCTAATATTATTTTGAAGTTATTTATTCCAAAAAGTCGAGTTTAAATTATATTATACTTGAAAACACGCGGTACGAGTTCTTATTCATATGATCAAGAGCGAAATCATTTAAAAAATTTTGATTTTCGGTTCAGTTTTGTTAACCGAACTGTTGCACATCCCTATTTGTAGGAAGATTCCAACAGTGTCCAGGAGTAAAATGGTCATTTCAAAAATAAATTCCCAAATTTTGTTCATATTTTTTTGATAAATAAATCTTTGAATAAAAAAGTTTCATTATTTTTATTATCTTATATGTAATGTTTAGATAATATATTAAATTGTTAAATTATTAAAAATATAATTCTGAGATGTTAAATGAAAATTTGATGTATTATAACATTAATAAAGTTAGAGAGGGCTTTATGAAATAAAAGCAATTCAAAGGATTAACCAAAATGATAACACAATTATTTCATAATATGATCTTTTTCAAATAGTCATATCAATTTAAGCATCTAGCAAGTGGTCTCAATTCACGCTAGGCTTCTAACTCGCTCAAAATGCAAATCAGAACCACTGCTTTTACTTCACGCTAGACATTTAGCTAACCCAGCATCTACTACCACAAATTAATTACAATTTTTTTTAATATAAGTGCTCATAGTTTTACATAAAATTTGACCCGAGAAAACAAATATCCACGAAGTCTTCCGATTATTATTTTGGTATGGCCACAACGATTATTTTCGGCCGTATTTAAGATGCCAATAATGAAATAGTTTACGAAAATACAGAAAAATAACAGTAATTTGGATTTAATTTAAGTTGAATAAATATAGTAATGAATAGTTTAGAACATATTTGCTCTAAATTTTCTCCTATTATATAAGTAAATTTGAATAAAGCTTCACAAAATAAATACATTAATCTTTTTTCAAATTACTGTTATTGGTCATTTCAGTGGATGAAACCTCTTTCCCACACACGGGGCAAATCTGCAAATTAGAAAAAAATTAATAATTCTAATTTAGAAAATGCGAAAAAATAAAAATAAAAATTTATTATAAATTTTATTTACCTTTTTAATCTGAAGCCATTGGATTATACAATCGGAATGGTATGGATGGTCACAATGTAGGGTGACTATTTTTTCCCCTTCCTCATACTCAACTTGGCATATCACACACCTATTTTTCACAAATTACTTTATTATTTGCTCAAGATTATTTATATAACTTTTTTTTAAAAAATTGATGTGGTATTTTCAATTTTTAATATAGTGTATAACTTTTGGTAAATCGACGAGCGATTGATCCTGCAATTAGTATGAGAGCCAATATCACGTTGAAGTGCAATAACTATCTCTCACTGGAGAGTAACCGAAGCATGTCGCTTGAGCTGCTATACGATTTAAAATATTTGAATTGCATCATTTTCACTAGCTATATATTTTGGTAAAACGTTAAATGTTTTATCCTACATTCAATAAGAAACTATCACAAAAAATCTACATTAGTAAATTACTCAAATTTATTTCGTTTTGTTTAATAATTTACACATAATCCATTCTTAATTATCTATTTTCCCTCGTTTCAAATATACATAAGTTACTTATATATAACCTCAAATATTATATCATTTATTTATTTTGATATACTTAAATTACTAATAAAAAAAGAAATATTTTTACAATATAATAATTATGTGCAGAAAATTAAAAAAAAAATTAATAACTAGGAAAATGATCATATAATTGAATACCTGTCAATTAGCAAATTGGAAGTAGATTGACATGTTAATGGATTCAAATGTTCACTGATTTCAGCTTCTGATATTCCTTTGCTCTCTGCTCCAACCATTTCCCCAAGAGCTATCAGTTCCTGTTTAAAGAATTACATTTTTTTCATTTTATCATATGATATAAATATTAGAGATAACTCCGTCATGACTGGTCTCAAGCCCGGACGAAGGAGGGCGGTTACGTTAGTGAAACAAAAGCTTGATTGATGATCTAAATATTAGAGATATGGTTAAGGTTTTGAGTTTATTTACCTCATATGATAATTCATCTGGATCAATATCATCCTCCTCCATTTCCTATATATTTTTTACATCATATATAAAGTAATCTTAGGCCAGTGATATTTAATAATTTCCTAATAATACAGTTGATCTGTATTTCTATATCCATTTAGGGTACACATGTAAATTAACGAATCGAATCGAGCATAGAAACACTAATATTTTCGTATTCGAGATCAAACCAGAACTAAATCGAATCGTGTTCAGTTCAAGTCAGAATTTGAAATATTACCAACCATATGGTCCAAACTTAAATCGAGTTTAACTCGTTAAAATCGATCTTAAAATAGAAGAAAATGGATCAGTGCTAAGCTATAATATAAGTTCTTAATTGACTTAGCTCGAGAATAATTTATTATTTTACCTAATAATAATCACACAATAATTACACACCACAACCAAAATAAACATACTCAAAATGCTATTTTAACTAATTACAATCAATCTTATAAAATCACCCCTAAAATTATAATATAAGCTCTTAATTAACTTAGCTCGAGAAAATATAATAAAAACGATTATAACATAAAAATAATTGCACAAGCATAAAAGTGTGCATCAGTCGCTAATATATTTATAAAATTTTGAAAATACTAAAATATACAATTGAGTTTTGATCTATTGAATGAAATTAAGTAAATTGTTAACCTACTGGAAAGAATTTAATCATAGTCAAATACAATTAAAAGTTTCCAATAGAAAAATATTATTAGAGTTGTTAATTTGAACCTAAATAATTTCAGCTTAGCTGTGAGAGGGATAAATAGAATGAGACCTCATGATGTTCGAAATCATACCGATCATCAGCTGCAACGATGATGATAATTAATTAGAAAATATCAAAATAATCACAAAATTAGCTCCAATTTTAAATTTTATCATTATTATGGTTTGTTTGATTTCGTCCTTAAAGGCGGTGTCATTGAGGGGCGGGCATCAAGCAGACACATGTCTTTTTAATTAATTTTTTTTTTAAGAAAACAAAATGTCACGTCCCAAAGGCACCGCCTTTAATGCGACATAAAAAACCGTTAATTACTTACATTCAAACTCACTATATAGAAATTCATCTTCACTAAGCTCAAAATCTTCATCAGTTGATCGGTCGGAAGAGCTTGTGTCCTCATCCTCATCGGCTTCACTTTCAATAGTCGATACCATTTGGCTAGCTCTTTCCTAGTTCGAAATCAAGAAAACTAATTAATATATATAATATGATGCAATTTTGATTAATATGAAAAAATTGAAATATAAATTTATGTAAAAAATATTAAATAAACCTCTTCGAGTTCTTCTAAGGTTGTGATTCTTGCCCGTTTCCTTCTTTCCTCGTCCATTGTCTTTTCGAGTATGTAACAAATGTTGAGTAAAGGGTATAGAGAATTAGCAATAATGGGATTATATATGAAGAAGATTAAAATATAGTGTGTTAGAGTAGGAAAACTTTTATGCAAAGAAAAGTAATCCTAAAACATTTCGTATTCATCTCAAGATTCTAATATTCCAAGCCTCTCAATACATCATCGACTCTTTTCGCCTTTTACATTAAAAAAATTGGTCTAATTATACTTTCGGGGATCTTTTATACTCGCGACCTTCTGCTGCGCAACTCATTACCATTTGGCCTTTTAATTACTCAACTTCTCGATTCTTAGTTTGCGTGTTTTATGTTCTATATCTATAGTTAGCCTTTGTAATTATTGTACTTGTGGGTGGTTTTAATATTAGCTCTAGTTTTATGCTATAAAAAAAAGTAGATACAACGGTCCTAAAATGGACATTTTCGAGTCAATTAATTAAAAAAATTGAATTTTATGTAAGTTTTCTGAAAATACAAATTTTGACACTGATTTCATTAAGAGGCCATCACTATGATATTTTACATATTTTGAAGGAAAACATATCCATCATTTTTAAGAAAAAAATCAAAAGTTGTCAATTTGTTAACGACATACCAACAATGTCATGTAATGGTGGCTTTGATGCTGCCCCTAATCCCCTCAAAATACTGTCCCTCGAGATAGCAACCACTATACCGTCATGTGGTCTGCCAACTATAATTGGCAGATTAAAAACGCAAAACAAGCTAATTTCTTATATTAAGACCAAACGATGTTAATAACACTCAACTTTATATTTTTATTCTATTGTTTGACAAACTTACCCTTACATATGTCTTTATTAGTAAAACTTTAATTCCCAAATGTATACTTTCCCATAAACTATTAAAATTGATTATTTAAGAACTATTATTATTATTATTATTATATATTTATTCATATAATAGTAAATTTGCACTTTACGTCTATTTTTAAAAAAAAATATTATATTTTATCTCAAGCCTTATTGGAAGTGCAAAAGAGTTTGGTTGAAGCAAATTAACCGCCAAATATTAAATAAAATTATATATATATTTATATTTATTTGGTTATTTCATTATCTCAATTATTAATTTGAAAATTATGTTATTTATTTAATTGCCAAATTTCACAACAAATAAAATGTAGTACCGGAAAGTACTATATTTCTATTCATGTTTTGGCTGGATTGACTTCTTAAAAATTATTCAATTATATTGATTTATTATTAATATTTACTTAATGTTGTTCGTTTGACATAAACTTAATTAATATGATTATACAATACTATATGTTGGGTGCAAGTAATGCCCCTGGTCGGAGAGCGATCGAAACGTGACACTTGGGTTGTTGTATTATTTAAAATATTTGAGTTGAACTGTTACCACCAAATATAGTTGTTGGCCTAGTGGTAAGCGTTTGATCCTGACAACTGATATCAGTCATATGTTCGATTTCCATTAGTTTCAAGATAATGTAATTATTGGGTGGGAGATTGTGGGATGCAACAATTATCATTGCTGGGAGAGCGGTCGAAACACGTTTGGCTAATGTGCAATTTAAAATACTGGAATTGGAATTACACAATTATCACCAGCTATAGCTTCTGACCTGGTGATAAACTTTTTGATCCTAACGTTATAAACATAATTTAATATATACTTGAAGATGGTTATGATATAAAAGGATTTCTAATTTGAAGATTAGTTTTATTTATAAAAAAAATCGATTACTTTCTATGTATTATTATATATGGAAGTTGTATTTTGTAGTTTATGTTAGATATAATTTTTTGTTAACATATGGAATAAAACATGAGTGTGCAAAATTTAAAAGGATAAAGTATATATATATATACATATATATATATATATTTGAGTTGCACCATTACTACCATGTATAATTTTGGATAAAGCTGCACAATCTTACAATTGGTATTAGAGACAAGATCATATATATGAATTCTAATTACTTGTAAAGTAATGCAATTATTGTGCGAATGTTGTAGGGATACAACAATTACCCTTTATGAGAGAGCGATAGAAACATGATATTTGTGCTGCTGTACAATTTAAAATAATTTGAGTTATACTGTTACCACCAATTATAATTTTTGATAAAATTACAAATATTTAATCCGATATAAACATTATGATCAGCTACGAGCTGAGTAATTAAAATATATTCTTGATTATTTAACTTCCAAAAATTCTTTATATAAACATTATGATCACCAACGCTATAGAAAAAAATGTCCCACTACGGAAAAAATATCCAATAAACTACAAAAAATTCTTAATAAAAACTTTTTAAAAATGTTATTATATTGAAATAATATACATGTAAACATTATGATCAGCGTTTGATCCCACGTAAACTTGATGAAATACCATATATTGGAATAATATGTCCCAACCCCCAACGATAGATATAATCGCATATAACACCTTGAGACTCTCTCTCTCTCTCTCTCTCTCTCTCTCTCTCTCTCTCTTATATATACGTAACATAATATATTCAGTCATTTCACAGAAACATGCTTTCTTACGTCACATGTGATAAAAAATGGTCCCACGATTTGGTTACTGCAGAGGTTCACATTGCCTAATTAATGATATAAATGACATTTTCCGGTCCACGAAACGTACAAGATTTAGTCACCATCTCGCTACAACACCGGACATATTGCTAATCTGCAACCAATAGTGATTGCAATACCAAAATTTGGATTTGAAGTGGTCAGAAGCAATTAGAAATCGCAGAATCGGGTAAAATGATCATTAAGAACCACCAAAAACCTGAAAGAAGGGCAGAGAAGATCTTAAATTAATGATGAGTTAGTTTCATAGCAGGATCAAAGTAGACTGAGATACTTACTCCTGCTAGGATATCCCTAGACAGTTCCTTATTCTCTCCAGTTTCATCAACTGGTTTTTTCTGAAGGAATTTACGTGTCACTTTAGGTACCATTTCAACTTTTTGTTTCTGCACCAGCAAACAATAATGTTAACGGTGGTTAATTCGAAGGAGAAAACTCAAGTCAGGTTCGTCAAGATGATGGAATCTTATACATGATAAATCGTGGAAATCAGATAATGTAGATCATATGTTTCAGGCCAAAACACAATTTTGATAATGGGTTTACCTTTTTTAGTCGTTCTTTGATTTTACTCAAGGCATTAGACTGGTCAACTTTTGATAGGTAAAAGTCCCGCTCTCTCTTGGCTGCAGAGAGTTCCAATGCCAGTTTCTGCTCTCGAGTCGCATTCTTGATTGCTGTAAAAATTTGAGTGTATTAGCTCACTTCATGTCAAACTTACAGACTATACCATGTTAGAAAAAATGGAACAACTTAATTCAAGTACCAATCTCTTCAGTAAGATCATCCCACTTGAATTTACTCAAGTATTTGATATTCCAAAGGTCATAATAGAATGCTGACCTTTTCCTGCCACCTGAACCAGAATGTGGAAGTGTCAAATAAAGTAATACTCATAATACAAGAATGAATTTAATAAAATCAACCAATTGAATCGAATGCTAAAGAAAAAACATTCTGTTGGGAAAAAGAGCTAGGGAAAGATAAACTCTATCACTATCTGATCTCTTGAATTAGTGGAGCCCGAAATAGCTGCCTCGATTAACAATGAGTTACCGAAATTTTAATGTAAAAAACATTCTCACGCAGGATAAAATGAAGAGATCACTCTTGTAAAGAAGTCAAGAATAGCTAAAATACTGATTAGTTCAGGATCCCGTTCTCAGCCAGATATGGTAGAGTCTTACAACCACAATGTAACAATAGCATTGAGAGAGTAACCGTTTACAAGATATACGGGCAAAAAAATTTATTCAACATACCCATTTGTTCGCCATTTAACATCTTGGCAACCCTCTTAGCAACACCTTTCTCAGTGAACTCAACCCACCTGCAGCAAGAAAAGCATAACAATTTTACTGATTTTAAAAGGTTTGTCAAAAGGAGGGAGAGAGAGCAGAAAAAACATAACGAAATAACAAAGAAGCGTTCCACTTTAGATTGAACTTCAAACACCAAAAATGCAATCAAACACAAGTCGAAGTAATTGATGGCACGACTTTGCACCAATCAATGTTCCTCATAAGGATGTTGAAGATAAAAAAGTAAAACAACAGAGAATTTTGGGTATTAAACATACCCCTCTGAGAATTCTTGTCCTCGGAATCCACCAGACTTTTTACGACGGACTTGTGCAGCAGGGTCTGCAAATAAAGACTAGCTAATAAGTAGCAATCTCAGTCTAGTAAAAAACTAGAGAACCTTTCTATTTGTATAACCCATACCAAGCTTCACACATATAGCATTTTATTAACTAAAGCATACACCATTCTATAAAATCTGCAATCGAAAAAATTAACTAAAACATCTAGCCCCAAAACTCCTTATTTTGAATCAATAATTTCTCCATCCGCTTCATTTGGAAAACTAAGATACTTCACCTTCAGGCGTAAGATACACCCTTTGAATTTCTCCATATTCAGAAAGAATCTGGCGAAGCTTCAAAGGATCCATATGAGGAGGTACCCTACTTAAATAGCAAACTCCTCTCTTGTCAGCTCTTTCAGCTTCCTTCATCAAGCTCTTCTTCCTTTTGCTTTTCTGCCTTTCCTTCTTCTTTATCGATACATTCAAGCTTTTATCCTCCTCAATTTGAAATGTTCTTGCTACCACTGGTTCTTCTACTGTCATCCTAACCAACTCTAACTAGACTCTACAATCCAAATGCTTCAACTTGATCCACGCAATAGCTAAGAATTATACAGAAGTAAAAGGTGAATCAAACAAATTCCATGACCATTGAAATTCAAGTTACATACTTGTAAAACACGTTTAGAATTACTGAGAATAAGTTGATTAAGATCAATTTTATGTAGATTTCAATCCATATGCTATTCAAGTTGAATTTTACATGAATCAATGAATAAAAACTAACGTATGCACAACCGTGACGGTAAAATGCAATATCATCCCAAACCAACCATAAACTGAAATTTTAACAAAAGCCCCAACCTTAGTTCAAGTTTGCTCGTGAATTATGGATAACATAGCAACACTCCAAGATTTAGCTACATATTTCAGGGAGCCCTAAACTACGAACTCAGTTATGGGTTTAAATCAAATAAGATAACAGAGCAAGACCGAACAGAAACCGCATTCCTTACATTGTGAATGGAAATCGATCTACTTGAGTGAAGAATACGAACGAAAACTAAGGGAGAAACATCACAAAAGATCCTTACTCCTGGCTATTTCGAACAAAATTGTGTTTTTGGGGAAAGGAGATTTATGTTGGATTGCAAGGAATGACCTAGTGTGGGCAACAGGTTAGGGTTTTCGGGTTTAGATTTCACAATAGGGTCAGGATATTTGGGTACTCGACCCAAATTCACGGTTTGATTTTTTGGATACCCGAACCTGACCTGTTTTGCAATCCAAAGCTTGTCTTTCAAGGTTTTTTTTTTTTTAAAAAAAATTCGGTTATTCCTAATCTACCCGAATATCTGATAAACCCGACAACGTTTTTCAATTCTAAGCTCATATTTGATCTATGCTGCACGGATACGGATACGCGGATATGCGGATACGGGTACGATTGCACGGGTTTTTTTGAAATTTGTAGAAAATACGTCTGGATACGTCAAATTTTATTAATATATTTATATATATAAATATATAATTAATAATATTTGTAAGAAATCGAGTTTCAAGCATATAATCAACATTAAACACATTAGAAATCAGAATAAAGTTGCAAACTCACCAAATTCACGACAAATGGTAAAATATTAATCCAGGACATCTAAAAATTTCAAGCATATAATCGACATTAAACACGTTAAGGTGGTTAAGAAATAGGGATTAAGTTAAATAATTTAATTTTAATTACAGTTTTAACCCTATTTTTTTAAAAAATTCCAAAAATTCCCGTATCTAAGCCGTGTCGGATACGGTCAGCGGCTTATCTTGACCGTATCCGAAATGTATCCGAAATAAAAAGTTAATTTTTTTCCACAGATACGCCACGTGGCGTATCCGATACGTATCAGTGCCGTATCTGCGAGTATCTGTATCCCAGAAGTATCCGATACTTGACAGTGAAATATTTTGGAGTATCGGTGCAACATAGTATTTGAATGTAAACAAAAAAAAAATTTGGGCAATCGACTTATTCGAGTTTGGCATCGAGTAGAATTTGAGATTCCCAAACCAAATATCCAGATTACCGACCCAATTCTCACCCGGGCACAAGGAACTTTAGGAAATATTCACGGCTTTTTTCAGAAAAATATATTATAAAACAGGTCCGATTTGGCCATATTTTAACAGAACCGATCGGTGGATCTCATCTATAATAATATTTGGTTTCCATGTCTAATTAAGTTCAAGCTCCATTTTGGATGTTAGTATGTCATGGATTTAAAATGCAAATCATTCCCTAAGTCAAATGATACGGGTGTGCAGACGTGTGGATGTGTGTATGTCAATTTTCAAAAAAATTGTTATCGGATGTGCCTTAATACGCCATATATTTCACAAACTTATATCATTTTTATATTATTTGCACTGTAATTCAAATTTTTTATTCGATCTCTCTTATAATAAGGATAATTATTATTCTTCAAAAAATATATTTTAGAGAATGAAAAATGAAAAGAATTATTAATATTTTGTCATAAAATAATAAATTCGAAAAATAAAACCAAATTTACCTATGTGTTTCAATATGTTTTGTAATAATATGAATTTATTAAAAATGATATTTTATTTTCGGAGAATTAAGAATGTCTAACATTTAAGTTCACGACTTAGTAAAATTAGTATGCGACTTAATAAAACTTAGTCGTAAAGCATCGCATACGCACTCAATGTATCAGATCACGACTGGAGCGTCAGTGCGCGACTTAGTAAGACTTAGTACATCTTAAAACGTCGCACAAACACTCAATACGCCAGTTCGCCGAAGCGCAAGTGCGCCAAGAGGGATATGAGGATTATGTGGCTTAGATTATTCTAACAAATCAACTAAAATAATTGATTCAAATCTATCTTTTTTTATGTTAAATGCTTTTTTATTCAAATGGATATTTTTCAAATCCCCATTTCAAATACGCTAATAATTTTTTTGAAACACATGATATCAAATGACTCCATCCAAATTACCCCTAAGTATATTTTTCCTGGCTAATCGCATTCAATTTACTCACCTTGTTCCTTCTAATTTTAAATGTATTTTACAAGTATATAACTTAAATTTCAACTGTATTTATGCAATCCGGTTGATTCACCTTTCACTTCTATGTGGTTTTTAGCTATTTGAAATTATAGATTTTAAATCTATGATTCAAATTCATTTAATTGTTCGGAAGATTTATATCGTTAAAATTTTAAATCCACATTTTATTAATTTTATCTAAATGTAACCATAATTAATATCAATTTATAATACATCACAGCTGAGTGTCATCTCAAACAAATTTCCAAAACTAGGTGTAAGTTCTACAAATAGAATAAACCATCTTTTATGTCGTTAACTTTTGTAAGCCGATAAAAATACTAGATTCGCCTCGACTTTCCATTAGCCACCACAACATTACTCAAAAGAAGAAAAAAAAAACCCTTATAGCTGGAACCATCTTCCACCTTAAACCACCTGTGTAGCACCAATAGACGACTTCTGCTGCGGTTTCGGATCATCGGTCGTGCTGCCGTGCCGCGTAGAATCATACTTCTCCCCATCACCCCATAAAGCATATGCCTCCTCCCCGTGCACCGCGTCGTCTCCGATCAGCAACATCTCCTCCGGCATCCGCAGCGGGGTCACGAAACCGATCAGAACACAAATAATGGAAGTGACTACAATGTTCCATCCGATGATGAAGCCACCACCCACAACCTGTTTGAGGATTTGAACTCCACCCACACCGCCGTACACTCCGCCTCTGGAGTTGGTGACGGGCAGGAAGAGTGAGCAGAGCATTGGCTCGGCGAACAGACCCGTGAGTATGCCGCCGAGATATCCCGCCACCGCGTGGGTGTGGAAGACGCCGAGGGTGTCGTCGATTGTCTGGAGGAGCGACCATTTCTTGTGCATGATCATCATGGTGAACCAGGGCACGCTTCCGGAGAGGATTCCCATTATTATTGCCGCCCATCCTTGAACCAGACCTGGTGTGATCGCACCGGATTTTAATTAGCAATAAGCCAAATCAAATCATCATTATATAAATGTCACTTTATTTAAGATTCTTTTTTCGATCGAAGAGAAATAAGATTCATTTTTTCGATTTATATGTGCACATACGCTCAGAATTCTAAAGGGTTTCCCGCGAAAAATAAAGATATCTCATATATTATATAAATATCGACGTAATTTCATACGATCGTTCATTTTGGAACAATTTGTGGAATCAATTCAAAAAGTATCACCACTAAATATGTGGTAATTTGTCTGTGGATTTTAAATGGTGATTGGTGTGGAATGAATTTCATCAGCTTTGACAAAGAAAACATCATAAAATTACCTGCACCGGGAGTGATGCAAACAAGGCCAGTGATCATCCCTTGGACGGCGCCGATGACAGAAGGTTTGTTGAAGAAGATAACGTCGAGCCAAGTCCACACGAGGAGGCTGGTGGCGGCGCAGATATTGGTGTTGAGCACCGCAATGGAGGAATCGATGTTGGCGCTGTATGGGTCGCCGCCGTTGAACCCAGCCCAACCCATCCACAGCAGCCCCGCCCCCGCTAGCATCAGCAGCACGTTGTTCGGTGGGAATCTCTCCCTGTCTGCTTTAGTTCTCGGACCCACCTGGATTCAAAAAAATATTAAATTCATAATTCATATTATTAATGTCATGCGAATTTCAAATATATTATTGTAGTGCCATGCGAATTTCATATATATTATTGTCGCGTGTTTGCACAATCTTTTTTTTTTCAATTGACTGTTTATCTTCTTTTTCGAGATTTAATTACAAATATTGTGTGATATAATAATATTGTTATTGACAATATTATTAAGGGCATTATACACATTTCAAAAATATAGTATGTTGGGATTGAAATTATTAAAAGTCACATGGATATTTCAGTCATTTTGCATATTGACATATTATTGTGATTTCTAAAAGATTTAGGGATATTTTGGTAATTGTATGACCATGAGTCTATAACTCATGGTATCTCCCATAATGAGAGATGTGATGCCACTAAACCAAGGTACTTCTCGTTCTTTACTTTTTTAGTATAGGGTGGGGGATTTTTAGAACAAAACTCATGGTATCTCCCATAATCCGAGGTATCTCCCATAATCCGAGGTGCGATGCCACTAAACCAAGGTACTTCTTGTTTCTTGGTTCATATTTTTCAATTGATTTATATATTTTTATACATGATATATACAAAAAAAATTGACTTAGCCAGTTAATTTTTTTGAGTTCTAATTTCATACTCCTTGTATTTTTATGTAACATTTTATGTTCTGTTCAAATTTTTTTTTTCCGCAAACCCTACACTAAATAGTTTGAAATTATACATAATATTGATAGGTTATCTTAAAATGTAAAGTAAAAACAATTAACTTAAAAGTAGAAATAAAATAATTTTATAGCAAATGACGCAAAATAAACTAAAATTATATAATTTTTTTAAAATTATAATTTACAATGTAGATCTTATGTAAAAAAAATCACATACTACCAATAAAAAAGTCAATAAAGAGTGGAAAGTAAATGGGATTCATGCATGAGGCATTGTAGTATTGTACCATTAATTAATTGGCGCACTAGGTCTACACGCTTTCATTGGCCCACTAGGAGCACCACACCATATATATATATATATATATATATATATATATATTGATCTTTGGATACACCTAAGAAGAAAGGAGCAGAGAATTTTGCATTATATGTGAAAATATGGGCTTCGTATTTCCACGCATAATGCAATGAGAATACAAAAATTTAGTGTTTCATAATAAGGTTAACCCTAGCCCCTCCCTCCTAGGAATCTAGGATACACCCAAGAATTTTCACTTTAGTTGGAGTGCCTATTTCCTTGAATGAACTTCCTAGTACCAGTCTCAGGAATTTAATTTTCCATTTCACATCATTAAAGTGTAAAATAAATTAAAACTATAATATTTTAATTTTAATTTGTTTATTTTTTATTTTTAGCAGATATTTTAACTGTAGTTCTTGGACTGTAGTTAAGTCTTTGGTCGTCGAACAAAAGAACAAAATGGAAGAAGGAAAAAAGTATCGAGACAGACAAACAGTACTAACCCAGTACGCAGCGGTGATTCCGGCGATCCCAGACGAGAGATGGATCACATATCCGCCGGAGTAATCGATCACCCCCCAATGAAACAGAAAACCACCGCCCCACAAGCTGAAAGCCCCCACCGTGTACGAGAACGTCAACCACAGCGGCACGAACATCATCCACGCCTTTATATTCATCCTGCCCAGCAACGACCCCGCCAGCAGAATCACCGTAATCGCCGCGAACACGCATTGGAACCACACCATCGATGCCATTGGATAGTACGGCATGGACATGGCCGTCTCCACCGTGCCGTCGTGGTGGTAATGGACGGTGGAGGGAAGCGCAGCCTGGCTGATCAGGAACTTCTGGCCGAGAGCAGGGCCGGCCTTCCCCCAGAATGGGAGGAGTCTCTCCCCGAAGGACATTTTGTAAGCCCACACGACCCAGCAGATGACGACGGCGGCGAAGGCGTAAAGAGCCATGAAGGCGGAGTTGACCGCCCATTTCTTCTTCACTATGCTGCCGTATAGAATCACCTAAAGAAATGGCAATAGTGGCTTGTATTCATTAAATCCATCTAATTATCTAATCTACGAGATTTGCTAGCAATGCAAATGAATAAATTCAAAAGATTTACGAAGTTTATATAAAAGCAATTAAATCAATTCATTGATTTTCTCTAATCTCACCAGCCCGGGGATGCTCTGGAGGCCGACGAGGGTGGCAGAGATCATTTGCCATGCGTTGTCTCCTTTGTTGAGCCATTCAGGTACCGCCACCGAGGTGTAGGCCTGGTACGCCGACGGTACTACGCTAGCGTTTGCGGCCATGATTACAGAACTTGGATAATCGATCAAAAGTGCTGGTGAATCTACTCGTGTACTGAAAATTCAAGGGTTTATATATCAGAATTAATTAACAGCGTGAAGGAATTTTTTTCCGAGGAAGGGAGAACGGAATTTGGAGAGAATATTCAAGCGCTTAGAATCTTGAAAGACGTTGATTTTAGAGAAGGAAAATAGCAACACGTATGAGATAACAAACAGATAAAAAAATTTATTAACGAAAGAATGATTATATTGCTATTAGTGTTTAGAAAAAAGGAAAGACACACATAGTAGACTTTTTTTTAGTACTATAACAACTCGGTGGCAGGGACGTAGATTTGAATAAAAGACCTCCAAAATATAATTTTTATCGTGTCAGATGGGCTACAAATCATCGGTCACATTAGACATGTTTTATGTAGTTTAATTATTAGATACATATTATTAATGGGGCACATGCGCGTTGCATGTGTATAATGTTATACATAAATATTACTGGGAAATACTTCTATAGATTGGATGTGGACCCCACGAATACGATAACTTATATAAACATTTGACATGTCAATCAAACATGGTAAACTTAACTTGTTAGTGAAAAAAGTTAAGTGAAACCATGGTAATTTTTTTGCTTCTTCATTTAAAATGGTTGTATATATGAGATCTACACTCGGTACATATAAGTATTTCTCAATATTATATATTTTACTGGTGTAATATTTTTTATTGTCATGTTTAAATATATATACTATATTATAATATACGAACCTTTAGAATAACTATATTTGGTAAGATTTTGCTACATCGAATAGAATTTACATTTATAGCCATGATAATTATCTATTAATTTCCCATGTATTATGTATATAAACTTGTCACTTTTTCTCACCTAATTAATTACTCACTTTTTCCCACCGAATTAACTTCTCATTTTGTAATTGTATATATGTCTGATAAGTTTTTTAATAAGTAAATTATTTAATACTTATTAGTTATAGATAAGTTTATATTTATGTTATTTTTCTTTCATTTAATTTAAATTAACTATATATGATCACAAAAATATAATAAAGTATATAATTTTAAGCATGCAACACATGCGCGACGGTGATTGGTTTTTATTACGCTTAAGTAATATGTATTTATGTCAACGAGAAATCTATCGATAACAGCAAATTTTGACTTGATATTCTGTTCACACGAATCATGGATATTAAAAAAGATGCAAAATTAAGCGGTACATGGAATGATGGAATCATATTTTAATGGATTTATATTTCAATTCTAGAACATTTTAATTTGCAATTTCACCATTTATATTTATTTTCTTATTTCAAAAAATAAAAAAATCAATATTTTTGTTAGAGAAATACAAAATTTGAAAAAAAAATACACGAATGAGGAATCGAATGTAATCATCCGCTTCAATTTTTTTTCTTTATTAGCTTTTTAAACAAATTTAAATTTTTTTTTGCCCCTCAAAAATTGTATTTTTTTACGCTCCATTTTTTTCGTTATTGTTTTTTTCCCCCTCAAAATTTTAGGCTATGTTCGCCCCTGAATATGACAGGTGGCTATTTGCACGACATAAAATTTAAAATAAAATGCATTTACCTATAAGTTTTTTCATTTTATAGTAAAAAAATTAGAAAAAATAAAAATATTATATCTTGCTAACTAGAAAATTATTTTTAAGTGTTATATCACCATGATTATGAAATCATGGTTACATTCTTGGGTTTAACAATTTTTATAGTAATCAAAGTTAAGGATCAATCATAGTCTATTACACAGGACGAATCTAGCCATTTGATAGGTGTGGCAAAATTGTAGAATTTTTATTGATAGAGTTGCCCCTTTCTCATTAAGGTGTATTCGCCCTGTATATATCCGTGCAACAAAAAATATTACATAAATTTTATTTTTGAGTGGAAAGTTGCCATTTTATAAGTTTTTTTTAGGGAAAAAACCCTGAAAACTAATTTGCTGATATTGCATGTAGTTATCAAAATCACTTGAATCTTGGTTTACTCGTACAAAGTTATAATCAAAATTAAAGGATGACAACTGTATTTTGGCAATCACATGCTTTTATAGAGGGAATCTTAATTGATCCTTGTAATTTTCCGTGATCTAGGTTTTGACACTCCCATGGATCCAAACTCCAAAGTCCATTACATAAAAAATTATAGAGTAGTAAGTTGACGTTATAACTTGGAAAAAATGGGGTTTTTACTTTTAACAATGTTTGTTAAATTTTATTTTATAATTGAACTTGATCATGATACGTTGGGAAACAATAATTGTCCATGCTAGGAGAGCGATCGAAGCATACACTTGAGCTGCTGTATAGTTTAAAATATTAGAGTTTGATCATAACTACTAGCTATAACCTTCAAGCTGTTGATTCTACAATTAGTATCAGAGGCAATGTTGCGTGTTCGATTATCATGAGTTTGCAAGACAATGTAATCATTGGGAGATAGATTGTTGGGAATCAATAATTGTCCTGTTATGTTATGAGAGTGATCGAAACTTGATGTTTGGTTGTTGTACGATTTAAAATATGAGAGTTGCACTATTACACTAGCTGTGATTTTTGATAAAACGTCAAACACTACAATATCCATAAACGAAGTAACGGGAGATCATTTAGTGCTTTGGTACTCACTACTTGAATAAAAACAAAGCGATGAATATCATGTAATTCGAGATTTTAATAAATACAAGATGAGCTAAAATTAAGTTTTGAAGTTTGAAATTGATAAATTAATTTCAAATCCTTAATTTAAATTCACTAATGGGGCAGGTTAATTTCATAGCTTATTAAGAGAGAATACGTGTATCGGCCCTTAAATTTAGATGATTTTTTAATATTTTTGGATTATTTGATCTGATAATTTTTACATACTATACTAGTATAGAATAAACGTACCAAAGTCTAGTGGTAAATGCGTATGTTCTCCTTTGGGACGACTTAGGTTCGAGTATGGGCAGGATAGTACCCTAAAAATCTTTAAAAATCCCCTTCCCATATAACAAAAAAAAAAAAAGGAAAATGGGACTATCATTTGTACTAAATATTTAGTAAAATATTGAAATTTTTGGGGAGCAATGATTGTCTATGCTTGGTATAATCTTAGTATTTCTATAGATTTAAAATATCCGAGTTATATAATTATCACCGGCTATAACTTAATTAAAACGGCAAATGCATTCGAGTCAATGTCAAGTGTTTATTTTTTATGAGTTACATGATTTTTAAGTATCAGGATGATAATTGTTGGGGAAGCAATAACGGTGCGCATTGATCTAAACATGGTGTTCAGGATGTTGTATTATTTAAAAGATTTAAGTTCCACAACTACTATCAATTATAGCTTTCAATCCTATATGAATTTTAGACGTGTGTTTTAAATTTTTACAATATAATTTAATTTACAGCCTTGGCAAAATTCATAAATACAGTAAAATAAATTAGGGTAAATTTCAAAATTAGTCACGTAGGATATGAGTTTGATCAATAGTAGTCACACGTGTTTAGAACTAATCAAATTGATCTCATAGAATATGATTTAATCAGTGGTAATCCCCAAACGTTTAGGACTAATCAAAATTAGTCCACGAAAATTGTGTTTTTGTCAAAAGTGGTCCCATAATTGAAAGGGGTTTTGAGACCATTCTTGATTAAATATATATCATATGAGACCAATTTTGATTTGTCATAAATGTTTGTCACTATTATTGATTAAAACCATATCATATGTGACTAATTTTGATTAGTCATAAATGTTTGAGATTATTATTGATTAAACTCATATCCTCTGTTGACTACTTTTTGAAATTTCCCAATAAATTAAATGGAATAATTTGTTTTCAAACAAATTAGTTGGACATTACCCTAACAATAGATCTAATGATCCAGAATTAATTTGGGTACATGAGGTCTATATATTTATGTGGATCTCACATACCTAAATCAAATCATAACCTTTAAATCTAGTATCGTGATAGTGCAATACCACTTGCAAGCTCAATGGCATAAAGTCAAACTCTGATAACAAGTGATTTTGTGAATCATTTGTTTGGCCAAATACGTAAATGGAATTATCGTCGGTAACGTATGATCCAACCAATTGGCAATAATTATGGAGAGAATGAGAAATTAATTAAAAAAAAAGTCGCCCGCTTTTATTGCCTCATTCGGGAGCCGCTTTCTCATTGTCCTGAACCCAACATGCTTCCAAGTTCCAAGTAATGGAAAATATTATATGGATCTTGATTTGGACTTGATTTATGGATCAATTTAATATGATTGGTCTAAATGATTAATATTAATTTATGTATTTTCGTAAAAAAATATATATCATTTTGTTAATATTGAGTTGATATATCATGAGGATTTAAACCGGACCCATAAAATTATATTCCCAAGTTATAGCAGACAAGTGGAAATAAAATTGCTCGTGGAAGTTAGTCTATATAGATTATTTGGTATTATAGTTATTTAAAATATGGATTTTATTACAGTAAATCATATTTGGTATTATAGTTATTTGAAATCTGATAGTATTGGAGCAGCTAGCTTATTTATGATACAGTTAAAACTCTTTAACCACCATCTTCCATGTTATAACTTGCTCATCTTTTTATTATTTTTCAATGAGATGCTTCATTTTTTTTCTTGGTAATTTCAGTAATCTTTGATGATTTCTAGTATTTTATATACAAATTTGATAAGGAATTATAAATTTTATGCATAGATGAAAGAAAATATCCATATCCTTCCCATTTACACAACATTTCAAGGTATTATGGATCAATATTAACTTTAGGAAAAATTACATATTAGTCATTTACATTTGTCTTTTTGTAATTTTGATCCTTTATATTGTTAATTTTTAGTTTTAGTACTCATTATCATAGGAAAGGTACTAAAATTACAAAACAAAGGATCAAAATTATCAAAAAATAAAAGATGCAAAATTAAAATCTTACTTAATTTTTTAATGGTGCTTCCATAATCAATGCTCAATTGTGGAACTTAAGGAACATCAAATTTCACTCAAAGTTGATGGTGGGAGCAATGAAACTTGAAAACCTGGTCGATGATAATATTTTACTTATACAGTAAAATCTTTATAATTTAATAATGTTGAGACAATACAATTTTGTTAATTTATAAAGGTCATTAATTATCGAGTATCAAGTTAATAACGTTGAGACAAAGTTGGGACAAGAAAAAAATATTGTTTTGAGAGGTTATTACAAGTATTAATTTATGATGGTTTTACCATAAAAATACGTCAATCTCAATGTCTAATTTGTATATGGTTCTTTGCTAAAAGAAAATTAGTTCTCTTTGTCCATTCTTTCAATTCATCCTGATGCCTTGCCGAAATATTGAGTCTCAAATTCCTATCTCCATATGATGGGTGCCGACAACATGAAAAACATACAACATTAATTGTGATTTCGAAGTGTGAGTTTGGAAAAATATAGTCTACCCAATTATTTAGGTCTGGTGGACAATTTATTTCAAAATATACTTATTAACATAAAAAAAAAATATAAGTACTTATAAATAATTTTCTTTTGTAATTAGGAAGTAAGACTCCATATTAAATCAATAATTTGCATATCAATTACAAAATCATAGATTACTATAAATTGTATCAAAATATCAATTTAGATAATTAAATTTATATTTCGAAAAGGATTACAATTTGTATAAATACACAGAAAGTGATTAATACACCATATTTAATTAGATCCTAAAAAAAGAACTTAAAAACGGGATTTAGCTACTTTCGCACTCAAATCCCTTCCTTCTAATTTTCATAGAGAAATTAAGAAAACAAGTTTTTTTCCATCAAAATATTGTAGATTATAATCGAATTTGAATTATATATATATATATATATATATATATATATATATATTGTACTGAATTATTTGAATTGCTAACTTTTGTTTAAAAGTTAAGGAGTGTTTTTTTGGAAAAATTGCAAAAAGGTACCAGTTGAAGAAACTTATTTTAAATAAGTTGGCTATATATCGTGTTTGCAACTAAATCCACTTTTGATATAACTTTATTCACATATATCCAATTTATACTCTTACTTTGAAAATATATTTTTTGAGTCCAGAATACCCTTAATTTGAAATAACATAAACACTAATTAAAATTTCACAATTAAAACACATAAGAATCGTGAATCGATCATTGTCGCTATGTTGTTGTGAAAAAAGACGTAAAAAAATCTGAAATGCTTGTAGCTACGGTCAAAGAGAATTGAAGAAGGTAAGTCATTCGTTGTATCTGTATGTGTTTTCTGAATTTTCATAGTTGTTGCCATCGTGTTTTGAAACTACGGATCAGAGATTCATGATCCTGTTGAAATTTAGAGAGAAAACACAAGTTTTAAATGTAAATTCGGTTTTTCATTCATGAAATCAATATCTTATCCAAATGGTAAGTGAAGAGATTAATAAAAAACTTGTTATTATATTGCTAATATATATCATCAAGTGTACACTTTATAGATGTTATCTCATGGCTTGATGAATAAGGTTGCTGAAAACTCTAGTCGGACCTCGAGCACAGCTGCTTCCTTCGGTCATATCTCCTCGCTCGTACATCCAATAACGTGCTCCCACACTCAACTGAACAACCGGCGAAGTCGCATTTCAGCCAATCGTAGTAGATTCGATATTATCTGGGAGAAAAAAGGTTTGTAAAGATGCAACTTAGTAGTAAAGAAGCAGCAATCAACATAGGAGATGAGTTCTGATATTTTTTCCATAACTCTCAGCTCAGCTATCGAAACAAGGTTCAGATATGATGCAAAAGAACATAATAATAAAGTATCAAGCTGAATGTGAACAGCGAGTTACCTAGCTATATCACCAAGCTGAACTATCGAGATGATGCACCTCGCTGACCTTCGCAAGATTGATCAGAACCTCCAATATGCCTGTTGCAATGTCGAAAATTTCATAGAGCATTTTCCAAATGTAAGGCCCTCGATACCTTAACCCACTATTAGCGCATTATCACATATGTTAGTGCATGCATTCATGCCATTAGAGAATTCTATAAATGTTTACATAGTATTAACATGTCATCTATAAAATTTCGACATCAATCCACTTAATGTTAAATCCCCAATACAGTTCAACTAGCCATGTATGCACTGCACAATGCACCAATTCCACATTCTCAATTCGTCATGCAATACACCATAATTAATTTCATGAAAACAATAATTGAAAAGAGAAATCTAACAACATTTATACAACTCATATACACACCAGAATGCTCACAGGTGAGCATTGAATAAGTGAATGTGTATCTAATGTATAAAGCATACTACTCAATACCAGTATTGGTACCTCAGCCCTGGAAGCATTTCCAATCAACAGCTCGAACTCAACTCTAGAGCTAATGTTGTACCTGTTCACCTGTCCCAACATAAACAACTCACACATGAGGTGAGCATACCAATAACACCATCTCAATAACCGCAATATCACAATTTATAATTTACAGAATATAAAACTGTAAATGTAAAAGATATTCCACGTATAGTATCGTTATCATATGGGATCCCCCGTGTTGTTCATGTTCTCACAGTTGCCAAAACCATCAAATTCCCAAAATCAGTTAATCATTACATTGATTAACTATGCCCATGATCAAACATTAATTCCATAATCAATAATAATTAAATCATTACACTAATGATTTACAGATATCACATATATCTCGACAATGATTCCACAGTTCTATCATATCATATCCCACCGCTCGCTCAACAATAGCGGCATTCTATTCTCTCGCACGCTCAACAGCGGCGACATCATAACCGATGTTCGCTCAACAGTGACAACATCATAACCATTGCTCGCTAGATAGCAGCTCCACATAATTCTCAATGCACATCTAAATGATTGCAACAACCATTTATTATTCATGCACATGACAATAATATATCTAACTATGCTCGTACGTCATACGCACCTTATATCCAATAGCAAGTGTCAATCATTGCCTTTGCCCGAGATCCTGTGAATTATTCGCTAAAGACAGTTAATAACTCACAATTAATTAAAAGTACTCAACCACATGCTCAAGCATGGACTCAACCTCCATATACATCATCAATCATGATGATTAACCATTTATAAGGCTCGAGCGAAGCACGCAACAATTCCACAACAAACCAAAAATTTTCACAATACATGGCCTCTTGATCGATCGGCCAAGGATGCTCGATCGATCGAGAGTCCCAGAAATTTTATGCCCAAAATTCGTCTTAGCTCGATCGATCGAACATATTTCTTGATCGATCGCCCGACCTTCTCGATTGATTGGCCGCTTTGCTCGATCGATTGAGCAAACTGTTTATCGTCATCAAATTTACCAACATCACGCGATCGATCAGCGCGGCATTGCCGATTGATCGGCGAGATCTGAAATAGCCTGAAAATGGCGTTTTTCGAGCTAGAACCCCCAGAACAACAAACCCAACACTTAAAACACCAACAATCCTCAACAAAAACACCTTAAATACCCTTTAAGCATACCAACCCAAAAATCTTACCCAATTATCTTCGAGAACTTTGGCGCCAAACCCGAGCCTAACTCAATTCTTCTAGAGGAGAAGAAAGGGGGAAAAATGGAAAGTGGAGGGAGGCGTAGAGTGAGGGAGAGAAGTGAGGTGGGGAATGGCTGAACACCGAGTCCACTTGGTATATATACTACCAAGGCTCCAAAAACCCGAGTTTCAAATACTCGCACCCTGACTCATTAAAAATCATCCATGTTCAATAATTATCTATCACTCACTATTTTCATTACCAACCTCAATCCAAAGCTCACCAGATTTCAGATCCCACTACCAACACAATTCCAAGGTTTATCACCTTAATGAGAATAAATCTCAACCATTGGGCCCAACGACCCCGATACCGGATTAAAATCCCCATGAGTCTCAACACCACAATTATCTCATAATTACAACCATTAAAATCCATAAGGATCATAATCACTCATAGATTATCACGATAATTTTTGGATATCACACCAAAGGTCATAACTTTATGTCCAACAACTCATTGAAGATATAAAAAAAAAAAAGCGATCCCGACAAGAATCTTACAATTTCAAAGTAGATTTGGACTTGGGGAGCTTCAAGAACATAACTACTGAATACGAGTACACTCTAATCCTTAGACACATCTTTCCTTGTTTTATCATATCCATTATGAGATCATTTATGTTAAGTTTCTTCACTTTTTTTTATTGTATTTGTGAGGTTAAATAAATGAGTGATGTTTGCAACTGTCAGACATGTTTGTACATATTGAGAGAGAGATGAGTTGAGCAGCGGAGTAACTAGGAGTTTCAGAGTGTGGATACTTAGCTGAAGTGTGTTTTTACGACGACGATTTGGTATGAATCAAAGTCTTCTATTAGATTTCGTCCATTTGGTGGAAGAATGAGAGACATATAATTATTACACCATATTTGAATTTCTAGAAACAAATCTCTGTGTTTATTTTGTCTTATTTTTACTTGCTGTTTAGTTTAAATGATTTTATTTTGTTTAATTAGTTTCATAACATGTTAGTTTAGATATATCTCACTTGGTTTAAATCAATCTTGATATAATTTCTTGGTGCAATCACTTCAAGAACCAGAGTTATTTCAGCTCACTTGGCTTGAGACCGCGAGGTGGAATGATCAACCATCCGAATCGATCCTAACAAATTAGTTCAGAGCAATATATTCGAACCCACCTGTTCCACGTAAATAATAATATAATAACACTAATATTTGGCTTGGAGTAACTTGCTAGTCATTAGCTGGCTTTAGATTCTGATTCGAAAAATAATTATCTTTATTTGATGCGTATATACAAAATATTCTTGGCTACCCTATCGGCATTACCCAATGGGCCAGGATCCTTGGATGAGTATCTATTCCCTAAATGTTGAGTAAAAGATACACATTTAAAGATTGTTATCTCTCACGGTATATTGCTCATGAGATAGCATATAAGTATTGTATATACACACATGATATTTATATATTCTGGTAATTCTCCTGCGTCACTGTCTTAAAATTGACAATTACAGGAATTAAAATTTGTAAGATTGATTAATTTATTTGGTTTATATTATTACTGTTTTTGAGATGATAGTTTATATTATTTAATATTTATGGCATAAGATTTTAAGTTTTATGCATCATCATCTAAAATTGACATGCATGCATACAATTATATAATTATCATGTCGAACCAGTATTCATCACATCAACAATCTTATTAAACTAAAATAATTGGTGTGCAAGAATCCAAACGTCAACGACAAAAAACGGGGATTTGTGAATTATAAATATACTTTTTTTATTAATTAATGGCTAGTATGATGCAAAATAATAATAATAACAATAATAATAATTTCCTATATTTATACATTTTATTTGGATTATAATTTCTACAAACTATATCTGTTTCAAAAAAATAAAAAAAATGGATACGTGATTCTTCTTCACCACAATTACTCTTTCTCGCACGGGCCTCGAACCCATTTGACATTTTGATTCTCAATTTGGGAATTGATCTCGGGTTATTTTTGCACATGTATTGCATAGCTATAATATAATGTATAATATTATGTGTTGTCTATGTATAACATATTTTTTAAATATTAGCTATGATTTTTTTTACAAAATAAAAATTTTTAAATATTTGATTTAGTTGTGGTTTTCACATATAAAATGATAGATAAATAATTAGAAAATGATTTCTGCAGGTAAATCGATAAAAGAGTAGAAAAAATTGCTTAGAGATGTTGAAATCACTAATAAGTACATGAAATGAAATTTACATAATATAGGGTTTTTGTCAACGAACCTCCACTGATTTTTTAAATAGGCAGGAGTAAATCGATCAAAGCGACTTCCTATGCAAAAACTACATCCTAAACGGGTTAGACAATAAATTATATAATGTTTATTGTCTTATGAAAACAGCAAAGGAACTCTGAGCATCGCTGGAAAAGAAGTACAAATCCGAGGATGCCGGCATGAAGAAATTCATAGTTGGACAGTTCCTGAATTTCAAGATGGTTGATACCAAGCCTGTGATGGCGCAAGTGCAAGATCTACAAGTGATCTTGCATGACATTCATGCGGAGGGAATGAGTCTAAGTGATTCATTCCAAGTCGCCGCTATGATTGAAAAATTGCCTCATATGTGGAAGGACTTCAAGAACTATCTGAAACACAAACGAAAGGAGATGAGTCTTGAAGACCTTCTGGTTCGATTATGAATCGAGGAGGACAACAAAGTTTCCGAGAGGAAGGCGGGTAGGTTTCAAATGGAACCACGAGCTAACCTATTTGAACAAAGAACCGGATCAAAGCGTAAGTTTGATCGTACGGCCTCCGACAGTGGCAATGCGAAAAAGTTCAAAGGAAAATGCTATAAGTGTGGAAAGCCCAATCACATGGCACATGATTGTAACAAAGACACTCGTGGGAAAGCAAAAGATCAAGTCAATGTGACCGAAGAAGACCGTCTCTCAATTGATTTGGATGATTTAGCGCTTACCGTTTAAATTAGATTATGTATCTTTGAAAGCTGTAAACTCCAAGAATGGAGTGATTCTAAATAAATGTAATGACGATATTTGTTGAAAGCAATAAAATTTATGTATTACTTCTTGTAGTGAATCTTATGGTTTGTGGCATTATTGTTAGGATCATTTAAACCATAGTTCGCAGCACAAATTGTAATGTTAAATTTATTGCTTATATGGGCACTAAGTTAACAAAATCGTCATTCATTTGTTAGAAGAATCGTAACGTCTCTAGAGTTTACTCACAATGATGTTTGTGATGGAAAGATTGTGCAAACTAGAGATGTGAGAAAAGTAATTTGTTACTTTATAAATATTTGCACATGATATTGTTGTGACTTTTTTGTTATGAAGCAAAAACAAGGCCAGTGGGGTGTTTAAACACTTCAAGAATGAGATTGGAATAAAATTTAGCAAATGAGTTTTGCTATGAGAAATTGTGAATAGATTATACGTGTGTTGTCTAAGAATTTGACGCTTAAGCTTGAATCTGCAAGACTCTAAAATCTTGAATTCGAGTTTCTAAGCTTTGTACGCTTTAACCACAAGTGATATATCAAAGCCACAAATTTTGATTAGGCGTTGTAATATCTCAAATTGGTTCATTTTGAATTTCTAAGCTAGTACGCTTATAACATGAATTTGCAAGATTTAAAATCTTGAATTCAAGTTTTCTAAGTTAGTGCGCTTAAATTGCAAATTGTGAACCGAGTTTGAGAATATTATCCAAGTTTCAACTTTTGTTTCAAGATATAAAAACTTGAATTTGGAGTTGTAAGTCTATAACGCTTAGAACTTGAAACACGAAAGTTTGAACGCCAGTGCACTTCGTTACTACCCGAAATTGTGGGGGAAGCAATCCTGTTGGCCAACTACATTTTAACAAAATACCACACAAAAGTAAGGATGAAACTCCTTATAAGTTATGGAAATGTCACAAGCCTTCCTACAAATACTTGAAAGTGTGGGGGTGTTTGGCTAAGGTAGAAGTACCAAAACCAAGGCAAGTGAAAATCGGGCCTAAAACAATAGATTGTGTATTTATTGGTTATGCTAACAATCGTAGTGCATATCGATTTTTAGTACATAAATCTGAAATAAGTGATGTGCATGAAGGTACAATCATAGAATCAAGAAATGTGGTGTTTTTTTGAAGAAGTATTTCCTTACAAAACTAACAAGGAAATAAGCTCTAAGAAAAGGGTGTATGAAGACGCTAACTGTGACTCTATTGAGGAAGTAGAACCACGACGTAGCAAGAGAACCAAAGTGGCTAAGACTTATGGTCATGACTTCATGACATATATGTTGGACAATGAACCAAGATCGGTTAGTGACGCCTTATCTAGCCCTGATGCTCCTATGTGGAAAGAGGCTATTAATGGCGAGAGAATCCATAATGCAAAACCACACGTGGGAATTGGTAGACCTTCCAACTGGAAGTAAACCATTAGAATGCAAATGGATTCTTAAAAGAAAATATAAGTCCGATGGTTTAATTGATAAGTACAAGGCGAGACTCGTGGCAAAGGGATATAAACAAAAAAAAGGCCTTGATTACTTTGATACATATTCACCAGTCATGAGAATTATGTCCATTAGAGTAGATCAATGCTATCGTTGCTCTAAACAATTTAGAGATACATCAAATGGTTGTAAAAACAGCATTCCTCAATGGGGAACTTGAGGAGGAAATTTATATGAAACAACCCGAGGGTTTGTTGTTCCCGGACAAGAGAAAAAGGTGTGTAGACTCGTTAAGTCATTGTATGAGCTTAAGCAAGCGCCAAAACAAAGGCATGAAAATTTGACAAAACTATGTTGTCAAATGGTTTCAAAAATTAACGAGTGTGACAAATGCGTTTATATGAAAAACACGCCTAAAGCATATGTAATAGTATGCTTGTACGTTGATGATATGCTCATAGTGGGAAGCAACTTAGAAATCATCAACGCGACTAAGAAAATGTTAATAAAATATTTTGAAATGAAATACATGGGTGAAGCTGATGTGATACTTGGAGTTAAAATCTCCAAGATATCCGAAAGACGAGTATTGTCGCAGTCTCATTATGTTGAGAAAATACTCGAGAAATTTCTCGCGAATGATACGTCGTCTGTAAAAACACCCTATGACCCGAATCTACATTTGTTTAAAAACAAAGGAGACCCTGTCATGCAATTAGAATATTCAAGGATAATTGTCAGTCTCATGTATCTCATGAACTGTACACGTCCTGATATTGCATATGCGGTTGGCAAACTAAGTAGATTCACGCAATCCAAACAATGACCATTGGAAGGCCAATAACGAGGGTACTTAAATATTTAAGATGCACCCTAAACTATGGATTGTACTATACAAGATATCCTGTTGTATTGGAAGGATACAGTGATGCAAATTTGATATCGGACACTCAAGACTCCAAGTCGACAAGTGGTTATGTGTTTACCATTGGAGGGGCTGTAGTTCCGTGGAAATCTACCAAGCAAACTTGTATTGCTAGATCCACTATGGAATCTGAATCCATAGCTTTGGATAAAGCGGGAGAAGAAGCCGAATGGCTTAGAAGTTTCTTGGAAGAAATTCATTGTTGGGAAAAACCTGTGCCTGCAATTAAAATACATTGTGATGTAGGAAGGGTACAGAGTAGCATGTATAATGGTAAGTATAGACATATACATCGTAGACACAATACTATTAAACAGTTGATCTCAAAATGGTATTATGTCCATTGACTACTCGAAGTCAAAGGAAAATATTACGGATCCGCTCACGAAAGGCTTGTGTCAGGATCGATTCCGGGGATGGGTTGCCATTCCACACCCGAGTTCAACCAACTTGAGCTTCAATAGCTCGTGTTCTTGAAATGATTTCACCGAGAGATTATATCGAGTTTGGTTACAAAACCGAGCGGAAGACACTCGACATAACCCGCTCTAAACCGATTAAAGATTTGAAAGATATTTTAAAGATATGCAATTAAAATAAATAAACAAGCATTTGTTTATGGAAGTTCGAAGGTGGTGTAATCCTTCTACGTCTCCCCTTCTTCCACCTCATGGAAGGATTTCACTAGAAGACTTTGATTTATACAATCCCGTTGTACAAACCCGATCCAGTTGGGAATTCCCCATCCAACTAGAACTCCTAGCAACTCAACTATGTATGTTCTTTAATGTCTCACATACAAAGACCTCTCATCGGTTGTGATAAATCATCAACCGTTACAATGGTATTCACTCATCTATTAAGCTCTCAAATAGAATGAATAGAGTGAATACAAAGGCACAAATGATCTCCTATCAGATCTGATACAACAAGGTAAGTGGTGCCAAAGGTTTGGGGAGTGCTCTTCATTTAGCAGCTTTTGTCTTTGAAGTTCTCCAATTAAATCCCAAGTGTGTTTGCTTTGGAAGGCTTGGAATGATCTTCAATCAGCTGTTATTGAGCTTCCAAATCATATATATATAGCCCCAAGTAATGATATATACGTTAGATACAAGAATATAACCGTTGGGACAATTTTGGTAAGCTTTCAAACATTGCAACGATCATATTCTGCTTCTGGGCTATTTTTGGAAGTCTGCTGGTCTGGTCAACTGGTCTGGTCAGCTGGTTCAGCATCAGCTGGTCTGAGATGTGCTGGTACCAGTTGGTCTGAGGTCTGCTGGTACAGCATCAGCTGGCCAAGGTCTGCTGGTACAACATCAGCTGGTACAACATCAGTTGGTCTGAAGTCTGCTGGTACCAGTTGGTCTGAGGTCTGCTGGTACCAGTTGGTCTGAGGTCTGCTGGTACAACATCAGCTGGCCAAGGTCTGCTGGTACCAGTTGGTCTGGTCAGCTGGTCCTCCAGCTGGTTCTCTCCAGCTGGTCCTCCAGCTGGTTCTATCCAGCTGGTCCTGCAGCTGGTCCTCTCCAGCTGGTCCTCCCAGCTGGTCTGGTCAACTGGTACTCCAGCTGGTACTCCAGCTAATCCTTTCAGCTGGTCCTCCAGCTAATCCTTTCAGCTGGTCCTCCAGCTGGTCTGGTCAACTGGTACTCCAGCTGGTCCTCATTTCAGCAACCAAACTCAAGGTCATTTCTTAGCAGATCATCAAGCTGTAAAATATCATCTATGAACTGCACACTTGAAGAAATATGTTAGCAACACAATAACAAGTTTTGTTAACATCAAAACTAAGATTATTCGGTTTTCCAAAACCCAACAATCTCCCCCTTTTTTATGATCACAAAACTTGAATAAAAATATGAACATTAAAGCACAATGTTGCATAACAAGAAAAACCATATTTTTTAAACAACATATTTCTCCCCCTTTTTGTGTGAATCAAAAAAGGAAGACAAATAAATTTACTCCCCCTCAAGGATTGAGATTAAACTCTCCCCCTTAATTTTAAAAGGTTTGAAAATTTGAGCAAGTGAGGGGCAAATGGGGTAGGCTAAAACAAATTTAAAAAAATACAATGCACATTAATTTTTGAATAAAACAACCGTAAGAGAGTGCAATTATTGGGGGAGGGGTTGTTGGGGTAGGTAAAGCGGTAAGCGCTCGATCCTACAATTGGTATCAGAGCCAAGGTCGCGTGTTCGATTCTCATGAGTTGCAGAGAGTGCAATTACGAGGATAGACAAAAGGCCTTTAATGATTCCTAAGGCATATTAGAATATGGTGGAGTATAGCGGGATACTCTTTTAGGAGATCACCTACGTAAGTGCGAAGTGTGGCCGCTTCAAAGAATGGAAAGCACTTATGAAACCAATCGTGGTCCATGGCCGAAACGGACACAACCGTAAGAAACCAATATGGAGGTTAGAATTGTTATGGTGTGGGTTCAATTGTCTTGGTTTACACCAACGACTAAATAGTTCAAGACTATAAGTTCACTATTAAGTCAAGTAAATCCGATTGAATACTACTAAAGAAGATTCAAAGCCGCAAGCTATCTCTCTAGATGCCATAATACTTCGTCAAAGCACTCAGTTGCATACATGCATTAATTTAATTCATGAGGGGATTGTTGGAAAACGTGACGTGCATATATGATTTAAATTAACTTGCTCGAGATCGAGCGGACCAGAAAAATTTCGAGTCTTGTGAACAGTAGCTCGATCGATTGAGAACTTTGCTCGATCGATCGAGCACTGTATCTTTTTTGTGAAATGGTATGTCCATTCACTTTTGGGGTGCGATTTTTGGCCAAATATTGCCTCCAAATGGTGTCCTTTGGACTTGATTTTTGGTTCACTATATATATAACATATCCTCACTTGTTTTAAATATAGATTTTCGAAATCAACATCATATTTTTAGTGAAATTTGAGAGCATTTGTTGTTCATCAAATTGAGTGCTTTGAACCTTTGTGGTTTGAGGACTTGTGATTTGGAGTGCTCCTATCACAAGTCATAGTCGTTGTATATTAGGAGACAAATTGCCATAGCAAACCGTTAGCACCATAGCGGGGCAATATTATCTTAAGAACGGAGATTACAAATCTCGCCTCGACATAAAACTTGTTTTGAAGCCATTATTATTTTTTCCTGAGATACACTTTGAAACAAATTTTGTACAACAGGTTGGGTGGAGGTGACAATCTTGGCGGTGAGGTAGGGTGTGGTCTTGGGGTGGCACATGCGACGATCTTGGTGATTGGGCTATTTTCAGCGGTGGTAGTGGAAGCGGCCTGGTGGGTGGCCGTGGTCTTGGTGGAAGGTGTGTGTTTGGCGACAGTGCTTTTGATGATGGCGGTCTCCGCGGTGGTTTCGGCGACGGAGGTGGCGACCCAGGCTCGACCTGGGTTTTTGCTCTATGCCTCCTGGTTCAGTACTTTACCCAAATTTGGTTGCATTATCCCGGTTTGGCGGGGTTGCGACGGCGGTGGTTGCGTCGCAACCTGGCATGAGGCTTATTGGTAGGAATGCCTGATATTTGTGGGTAACCCGAGCATTATTTTGTGTGCGGCTAACCAGTTGTGCGAATTCCCTTATTTTGATGGTTTATATTTGTATATTCTATGTTTATCTAGCTGTTGTGAAAATTGGTAGTACTGGTTATGTGCGTAATTGTGCTATGATGTCTATAGTTGGATTACTATGTACTACTTTTTCGTCTTTATGGTGGTGAATCTTTTTGCCTGTTTCATTGTTGGAGCCATGTATGGTCTTGATTAGGATGTCTGTCGGTTTCTTGCGTCATCCATCGATATGGTTTTTCGTATTGGGTTTTGGATGCGAGGGCTTGCGCATTATGCTCATCGTTTATCCCTAGTTGTACCTTTATTTATATTGGAAGACAGACAATATACTTGTCCGTACTCTTGGCAGCATGGTTTGAGGGTGGTCTCAATCTTGTGCTTTTGCCGTGAATCACTTTCTATTGCCATCTAGACGTCCTGCTTTCACTCGGCGGCGGTGCTTGTGTTATGTTGGTATATGGTTTTTATATTTTAAATGTCTGTATTATGGTTGATGGTATGTCTGTATTTTGATGTAATTCTCAAGTTTGACTATCCTTTAATCAATATATGTTCTTTATATAAAAAACAAAAACAAAACAAAACAAGAACATCTCCTGTCCTAATTTGTTAGGGTTTTTTCATATCAAGTGCCATTTTGGTATGACAACATTCAACATAGTAACTATCCTCACTGTTAATAAGATATTGTCTTTATTTTTAATACCATTATTTATCTTATTTAATAAAAAACTCATCTTTCTTGTAATTCCTTTTTATTTATAGTTGAATGCATTAATTATAAAATGAGATGATATTAAAATTAGTACCATTTTTAGTATAAGTAACACTTAATATTTGAATTTTTCCTAACACGAATAAAAAAGAGATCTTAAATAAACAAAAACAAGTCCAAATCAATAAAATTATTATAGTAATTGTCTTTAATATATTTGAGGAAATGACAAAATTTTAATTTTATCAAATATTTGACTATTTCTAATTTTATTTGCCACATATATTCTTACTATTATTTATTCTAATATTTTTAACTAAACATATATTATTTCTATAAATTCGTCAAATTATCTATACTATATTATAATGTTTAAACCCCTTATAAAAACTAACTTGGTATGACCATTTTTACATTCCAAAATTACCCTCATTTTCTTTTTAAAATTAGCAATATCTAATTACATTCATGCCCTTACCAATTTAAAATATTACTATCACACTTGCTATCATGTACCAATCAATTTACTTATGACATTCACAATCATACAATACCATCAAACATATCATACGAATTATCATATTATCCTAAAAGAATTATTAAATTTCAAAAAAATTAAATATAAAAATACTGTATAATCATTTTATAATTTAAATTAAAAAAAGCAAAACCAAATAAAAAACGACGTTACAAATCACAACAATTTACAAAAAAAAAATGTATATGCACGCAAGACGTGCAGATTGAGACTAGTCTTAATAAAGGATGAATACCGACAAGATTGCTATTTTAAATTAAAAGTGATAGAAATTGATTTTTTTATCAACTTTTCTGAAATTATTTTCAAATAAAATATTCATTGTAAAAAAAATAAAAATAATTCAATATTTTGAGTATACAAACTTAAAGTGTTGAGATTTTAAAGTAATATGTTTAGCTTGGAACACGAAGAATCACAAAAAGATATTTTAGGTATTTTATAAAATAAAAAGGAAAACAAATAGCAATTAACAATAAATAGCGTGTAAATAATAGTTCCCTTTTATATAATTGTCGATATAGATATATATAGCCATATATTATACACATGATTTTCACCATTTACTTCCGACAATGTAATGAAATTTAAGAAATATTTTGCGATTGTAATCAGCAAACAAGTCAACTTCTTTTTTTTTATTTAAGCAAAACAATAACTTAAATTATTGTGACAAAAGAGGGATTATCATATCATTGGGGAGGAAATTATAAAAATGGTCACATAGAATAAAAGTTTTTTTTCAATACAAGTTTCAAACTTTTATAACTAATCACAGTCCCGTTGAAATTGTTTTTAATCAATATTAGTCTCAAACTTTTAGGACTAATTAAATATAGTCTCACTGAAATTGTATTTTATCAAACATAATCCCATAATTGAATATAAGGCTTTGTGACCACTTTTGATAAAATATGATTTCAGTGACCTTTATTTGAGTAGTGCTAAAAGTTTGGAAATTATTCTATTATGTGTGATCATGTTTTTAAATTTACCCTATCATTGGAGGTTGAAACATTTGTTCCAAAAGATTTTTTTCCACGTAAGAAATGAATCCAAAAATCACAGTTCAAAGCCATCCGTTGCCACCAAACTTGATTTTGAATATTCCCGTAATGAAGGAATGCAGTTAATGGAAAAGATTTGTCACATTGGGTAAAATTATAGAACTCTCATCCAAAAAGGAAGGGAAGGGGCCACTGCAATGGCACCGAAATGGGGTCTGTAGGGCGAGAACCCTACACCAGCTGAGTACTCAGGATCAATATGTTCTTCACAGAATTCGCAGAAGTAATTGGTACTATGGGAGTGGTGTTGGGAAGAAGATGTGAACATTAGAGGGGAGGGGATGTTTATCGAATCTGTGGGTGATTATCTGAGGCAGAAGAGCACAATGAATGTGTATGCTGAAACCACACAAACTACAGTTTTACACGAAAGTGAGATAACATTTTCTATAACAGCAAGAAATGGAGGAATGAGGATACATATGAAGTAGAATAAGAGGGTGTTGCTTGTGTGAATCATGCTTTATGACCTTCGGAGCCAAGGCATGTTCAAGATCAACAATATAAGATTTGAAGAGATCATATGTGTATCCGAATCTGTTGCAAAATCTTGTGCATCGACTAAATGAAACTGGTAAAATAATTTGTTCCATTTTTGGGGAAAAGAGAAGAAATTTAGTATTTTCCATTACTGTTGTACGTAGTGTTTTGAATACCGGAACGAAACAACCGGTTCAACCGGTGACCGGTGCTTGGTCCGATCGGTTGACCATCTAAAACCATCATGCTAAAAAATTGGTGGAAACCGGATTGAATTGGTCAAAACCAGTTCAACCGGTCGATAGTGAACTTCCTTCGTATTACCTTTTTTTAAAAGATATTAATTTTTTTAATTTTTGTTAAAATTATAAATTAAATTTTTAGAACAAAACTATATTATATATATATATATATAATTTATTGTTACGGAAATAATGACAAAATAGTATTTTATGTAAGTCTTATCAAAAAATCCATATAATTCCATAAATATGTCTTTGTATGTCATATATAAATATTTTAGTTTTTCGTAAAATATAAAAGATGTGAATCATTTCATAATTTTTTAAATTGTTCTATTTAGGCATTACTTATTTATGGAGATGTTTATTTTTGTTTTTGTTTTATGTTGAACATTTGGTTTGATGTTATTTTTGAAGTTTGACATGTTATGTTGGTGTAATAATAATTTTTTTTGTGAACAAATTGAAACCGTGGCAAATACATGTTATATGTATTTAAAAAAAATTAAAATAGCTAGTACATAATGCTGACGTCATCATTGGTTGCATTGATCAGCCGGGTCGAACCGATCGAACCTGTACATATCGTCCGTAGTAGCTGGCAGACGAAGTATTGGATCTGGAATAATAACAGTACAAAAATCATTGTAAAAACTACTTATATACATATATACTAAAAAAGGAAGCAAGATATAATTATGTGTAATCAACCGGATTCTTCGTGGTTAATGCACCACAACCCACACGAACCTTACAACGACCAAACAGACAAACATAAGCCCCAAACATTCTTGATGTCACGTTTCCGCAAATCAGACATCTGAAAGTGAGGATAAAGGCGGTTGAAGGATAAACGAGAGAGAGAAAGTGATCACGGCATTCTACTTGTACAAAGTTGGCAATCAGACACAAACCCGATGAATCCAAAAATTGCACTGGTGGCATGTAAAGAAAATGCCCTCATGTTTTCTCGGACAAACATCAGATAGAAACATAGTGTCCTTGCACATAGCTACCATCTTGTGCAAGGGAGTTTTGTTGCTGTATGATGTTTGTGGGAGAAAACATGAGGGCATCAGTGCAATTTTTGGATTCATCAGAATTGTGTCTTATTGCCCAACTTTGTACAAGTAGAATGCCACAATCACTCTCTGTGTGAATTAGTGTATTGTTTTTTGACGAGTGATCTTTAGGATTGTGTTGGTATATATATATATATAGGTATTAAATCATCAATCTGATTCTTAAATTGTTAGGACGGCAAACTCTAATTCGTTTCAACTTTTTCCCCCTTCTTTTGACCGGAAAAAAGCTGTTTAATTGGTCTACTCATGGTGTGCTTTACTGATTTTGTGTTAGATTTTTTTTTTTTAGCTTTCGATTTTATGCTCCCTTGTAAATTAAGACTCTCTTTCACTTTTTTCGACTCACATTTGTTATACTACAATATTAAATTATTTAAGTTTGCAACTACCTTGTTTATTTTATTGATTATTTTAAAGAAAATACAAAACTAAATCTTATTATATGATATATAATGTAATATTGTTTGTTGAAAAGTTGTTGTCTCACGTTGAGAACTTAAAAGTTATATTTGCTCCTTATAAATGATTATGTACTACTCATCTCATAACCAATTAGTTATGAGTTGGAACACCATGAATTCTAACATGGTATTAGAGTGGGTTTTTCATTTGATTGATTATTCCACTCGCATACTCACCGTCCCCCCATGTTATTAATCCACGTGTTTTGACTTATATAATGTCATGTGTGAAGGAGCGTGTTGAGAAGTTGTTGTCCTCATTGTGAAATTAAAAGATAAATTTGCTCTTTATAAATGATTATGGGCTACTCTTCTTGTAACCAATTGGTTATGAGTAGGAAACCCATGAATTCTAACATTGTTAAAGAAATTTAAGATAAATTAACTAAGTTGTTCAAAATCACGCTTTAAGATATGACCACGGTTCAGAACCGTCGGTTAGACGGTTCAAAAAACCTCGACCAATAACCTTAACCTTCCTTGACGGTTCCGGTTACGAGTCAAGAACAGCCGGTTATGATTCCGGTTACGGTTACGTTTTGGTCTTTATTTTTTTAAAAAAATTAAAAATATTATTAAGATTTGAAATAAAGTACAAAAAGTATTTGGATGTGTTTCTGTTGGGTTTTGGAAAACCGAAAAATCTCAGTTTTGATGTTAACAAAACTTGTTATTGTGTTGCTAACATATTTCATCAAATGTGTAATTCATAGATGATACAGCTTGATGATCTGCTAAGAAATGGCCTTGAGTTTGGTTGCTGAAATGAGAATTCAGCATCCAATAGACCCCGAACGCTGCTGACTAATTGATCATATCTCATAGCTCGGATATCGAAACAACCTGATTCTTTCTACAAGTTGTATTTCAGGCTAGAAGACGAAATTCGAAGGTTTACTTGACGAAAAGACGTCTGCAAGAGCTTGCTGGTACAAAGCTGAAACACCTACCGGATTGCACCTACCGGATCACACCTACAGGATCGCACCTACCGGATCACACCTACCGGATTGCACCTACCGGATCACACCTACTGGATCACACCTACCAGATTGCACCTACCGGATCACACCTACCGGATTGCACTACCAGGTCACACCTACCGGATCGCACCTACCGGATCACACCTACCGGATCGCACATACCGCCCTGAAGCAGAATATGACAGTTGCAATGTCTGAAAGCTTACCAAAACTGTCCCAATGGTTATATTATTGTATCTAACGTATATATCATTACTTGGGGCTATATATACATGATTTGGAAGATCAATAACAGCTGATTGAAGATCAATCCAAGCATTCCAAAGCAAACCCACTTGGGATTCAATTGGGGAACTTCAAAGACAAAAGCTGCTAAATGAAGAGCACTCCCCAAACCTTTGGCACATATTACCTTGCTGTATCAGATTCATTATGGAATCATTTGTGCCTTTGTAAAATTACTTTACTGCATTTATTTACCTAACTGTTATGTCGAGTGTTTTCAGCTCGATTTTGAAATCGAACTCGATATAATCTCTCGGTGCAATTATTTCAAGAACACGAGCTATTGAAGCTCAAGTTGGTTGAACTTGGGTGTGTAATGGCAACCCACACCCGCAATCGATCCTAACAGTTTCTATCCATAGATTAAACATAAAATAATTTGAAATAAATTCAAGCTCAGATCAAAATGTGTAACATATATTTTTTGGTTAACATATATACATTATAACACTATATTTAGATCAAGAAGACTCTGATAGCTTAGTGATGGAAGCTAATATTCAAGTTGGATGTCATGAGTTCAAATCTACACCATAACATACATTTAAATTTAAAATGTAAAAAAAATTAAAATAAACACTTGAACCGTCGGTTAACCGACAGTTCACTGGTTAGCAAAATCACGACTCTTAACCAGCCCGTGTCACGCCCCGAGACCGAAGCGCGTGACACCGGCGTTGAATCCAAATATAAAATTCGAATGCAACAAGCTTCGTGTACAGATCTATGATAAAATCAGTCTATTTATTCCAAAATCAATAAATTGTCATTACATTTGATATTACAAAATACAATTGTCTCGGATTAAATCAAAGATGCGGAAGCGTAAATAAAACTAATAAATTTTCTTAAAGGTTCTTCGGGAATCATTATCTCCAAAATTGTTCTTGTTCTTCTTCCTTGATCTCTTCTTTTCGCCTTTGTCTGGGAGGGGAGGTAAGGGGGTGAGTGTTTTGGAAAAACACCCAGCAAGTAGGGGCCGATTGAACATGGTAAAAATATATATATTCATAGCAAAAATCCTTTAAATATTTATTTATCACATCACATAGATCTTGGCACATAAACATATTTTTTACTCATAAACATATATCTTCCACATATTCACATAACGACTTATTTGATACAAAAGGTGGCTCCTCAAAGTCCTTTCATTCATAATCATGTCACATACTTGTTAGATGTAAAACATATTCTTCATATTTGATGTTCAATCGAAAGTTTAAACATATATAGTTTTGAAAAACGAAACGGTAATTATATCAAAAACCCACTTACCGTTGAATAATCAAAAAACGTTGAGATGAGATCCGGGTTGAGAAAAATGGTGCAAACTATTCCTCTCTTGCCTTGAAGTGTTCGAAAATGAGTGTGTGTATGTGAGAGGAAATGCAAAGTGTAGAGTAATCCCTTCTTGGTATGGTGTAATGTGGTTTTAATGTGGGGAGGAGTGTCCAATTTAGATCCACTTTTTTGGCTCCCAATTGGCAAGACTTTAGTGTATGATGTGTGGATGTTGCTAATGTGATTGGGAGGCAATTAAATGGGATTGAGTGAGGTGATTTTAATGTAGGATGAATTTAAATTGGGTTCCTTAACTTTGGTCATTTAGTGTCATGAATTGGCAAGGCAATGAATGTAAATATGCATCTTGGTAGGATAATCTTTTCTTTGGTATGGTATAATATGATATAATGTATGAGACTTAATTGCATCCCAAAATTTTGGTCTCATAATGACAAGATTTCAGTCAAGTAATGAATGTGGTCAATAATTGGTAATGTAGAAGAATTTATTGACAATTACAAAACTTTGACCATCTAATGACATGATTTAAGCAAACTAATAAATATCTTTATATTAGAATGAATGGGATTGAATTGTGGTTGTAAGGGATTGAATGGTGGCAAGACTCGGGTTATGCACTTAAATGTCATTGAATGACTTATGACAAGGTTTGGACAAGACCATTGAATGGTTTAATTATGCACTTTCAAAATTCTAGTAGGTGAAAGTGGAGCCTCATTAGGTGCCTTTTTATGTAGTCTTAATGTAGGAATTATAGTCCATAACTTTTATCCATTCATTGCAAGATTTAAGATTGGTTATTATTATCATTATTATTTTCAATGATTTCTTAATTATCTACAACTTTAAATTATTTAAAAGTTTACAAGCTAAAATGATATAACCTAGGTATTATCTCCTATACAAACTCTAATAAGTTATAAACTTAAATAGGTGATGAAAAGTCCACAATACTGAATAATATAATTCAATCCATTCATAATGCAAATCTATTATTTGTAAATTTTCAATATTATCTCGGTAACACGTAATTTGTTTGACCAGAATTTCGTGTCTTCACAGCCCACCTATAGGCAGACCGCTTACGGGTCCGACCATGCGAACAGTTGACCCAGTTAACCGGCCCGTTGCTCACAAGTCAAGTTCGAACCGATTCAGGGCTGTTTATAACCCTTGATCGGATCTACATCAACTTGAATGATCGGCCTCAACTCTATACGAATTCAATTAGGAAAAGGGGAGTAAACTTTTTAATTATAATTGATTTATTACTAGTTTGTTTTATGTGCTTATTGATGGATGTGGTCAATAGGAATATATATATATATATTTAGAGGATGATGAGCTAAATATTTTTTCGCACACTGTGTAACTCGAATCCGAGTTTTTCCAAAATGGATGTGAGCTCTTACCAGCTATGCTTGACCCAGAAACACGAAATATATAGATATTTAAAGCACCTTGTTTGGATTAAAATATTTAAAATGAAAGTATTTTAAATCTATTATTTAAATCACTATATTTGTTTGGATGCATGTAAGAACTTTGGATCAAGATTCTCCTCGTTTCATTTTTTAAGTTTGAATTTCACTTAATATTTCAAAATCATCTGTTTAAACTAATCATCAAACCTATATCCATCAATTTTCATTTAACTTTGGAAATTGTTTTCTCATTTTTATTATTCTATCCAAATATTATTTGAGGTTTTCTAACTTCTATTAAGATTTTTTTAGAAATATTGTGACGGTAGATGTGATAATGTTTCACATTTAAGGATGATAGTTTAAAGGGATAGATAAATAAAGTGATCAGATACAAATTAATATATATTTGAAACTGATGATTTTTATATGTAAAAAATGTATGGTTTAAAATTTATGAAAATAAACCTTTTCTTTTATTCAAAGAAGCGAAAGTGGAAAAGGGTCCACCCCAAATGCACCCCACAAGCTAATGTATATGTTCATGTATTTTAAATTTGGTGCTTACTCTTGTATCAAGCAAGAAAGAAGCTAGATTCATTATATTTATGAGGGATTGTTTATGTATGATGCATGCATATTGTTGGGTTATGTGAATCCTCTTGCTTTGAATATTGATGCTACCAAAACTTGTTTGTTTTGTTATTAATAAATCTAACAAGTATGCAGTCAAGTTGTTCATTGCTAAAATGCATCAGTACAGTAGTTCAAACCAGATAAGTTAGACTAACAAGCCGATCAGCAGCACTGATCAAACTTTCAGACCAGTTGACCTAAGTATAACTGAGGATTGGCAGACCAATGTATGTCAGAACAATAAAGAGGCTTGCTGACCAATGTATGAGCTATATATATCTCAAGCGGTGGCAACAAAAGATGCTCTTTTACTTGACCATACTGAGTTTGACAAGTTTCTTAACAGAGAAGGCTCATACGGTTGAAGAATGAGAGACTGACACCCAAAATAGGGCGACACCTGATGCATGAAATCAAAGCGATTTCCAATGCAAGAACTATAGCCTAAATGGGTTAGACAATAAATTATATAACGTTTTGTCAGGATCGATTTCGGGGGTGGGTTGCCAGTCCACACCCGAGTTCAACCAACTTGAGCTTCAATAGCTCGTGTTCTTGAATTAATTTCACCGAGAGATTAATCGAGTTCGGTTACAAAACCGAGCGGAAGACACTCGACATAACCCGCTCTAAAATCGATTAAACATTTGAAAGGCATTTTAAAGATATGCAATTAAAGTAAATAAACAAGCATTTGTTTATGGAAGTTCGAAGGTGGTGTAATCCTTCTACGTCTCCCCTTCTTCCACCTCATGGAAGGATTCCACTAGAAGACTTTGATTTATACAATCCCGTTGTACAAACCCGATCCAGTTGGGAATTCTCCATCCAACTAGAACTCCTAGCAACTCAACTATGTATGTTCTTTAATGTCTCACATACAAAGATCTCTCATCGGTTGTGATAAATCATCAACCGTTACAATGGTATTCACTCATCTATTAAGCTCTCATATACAATGAATAGAGTGAATACAAAGGCACAAATGATTCCATAATGAATCTGATATAGCAAGGTAAGAGGTGCCAAAGGCTTGAGGAGTGCTCTTCGTTTAGCAACTTTTGTCTTTGAAGTTCCTCAATTGAATCCCAAGTGGGTTTGCTTTGGAAGGCTTGGATTGATCTTCAATCCGCTGTTATTGAGCTTCCAAAACATGTATATATAGCCCCAAGTAATGATATATACGTTAGACACAAGAATATGCCCGTTGGAAAAGATTCGGCACCATTCCTGAGCTTGCAACGGTCATATTCTGGTTTCTGGGCTGTTTGTATTTCGGACCGGATTGGCCGGATCAGCTTGGTAGATCAGTCTGGCAGATCAGCACGGGAAGATCAGTCTGGTCCAGATCAGCAAGGGCAGATCAGTCTGGTCCGGATCAGTCTGGTCCGGATCAGTCTGGACAATCAGCTTGATACAAAAACAGATTGATAAACTTGCTCTTTGATCTGTTGATTGTAACTCTTCATTATTTGATTTCTGGGCAAAGTGATCCACATAAAAGTTGTAGCCCTTTTTCTTAGCTTTCCACGAAATCAAGAATCGCTCAATTTCAAGTTTGTATGAGAGAGTTATGCTCGAAATACGAGGCAATGCTCCTGCTGTCTGTTTGCTGGATGCAGCAGCACATGTTGTGACTTGCAGAAGCTTTTTGGCCATCTTAACGTCCGATTCAGTCTTTCACTTCCAAAGATGACTTGTAGATATTTGTCTTAGCTGTCCAACCCATACTGAATCGTTCCGTTCCAATAAGCGAGATAAGAGGTATGCCCACCAGACTGACAGGGACTTTGCTGTAACAGCTCGATCTTACAGGCGTCACATGGCGTGAATTGCAGAAGCTTTTTGGCCATATTAACCTCCGATTCAGTCTTTCACTTCCAAAGATGACTTGTAGATCTTTGTCTTAGATTTCCAACCCATACTGAATCGTTCCGTTCCGATAAGCGAGCTGAGAGTTATGGCCACCAGACTGACAGTTGCTTGCTGAAACAGCTTGCTGTTTCTTCGCGGTTCAGCTCGATCTTGCAGGCGTCTTTTCTCCTTGATAACATTTGAACTAGCCGATCTATTGTGAAATATGACTTTTAGTATTTTAAGTTGGCTGTTCAATCTCTTTGGAAGCACGCCATTTCGATATCCGAGCTATGCGATATGATCGAAACAATCCGCTCTGCCAGGATTTCAGTCTTGGTCCAGCTTGATATTTCCAAGCTACTTCTTTGTAATTCATCAAGCTCTTAATTATGATATATGAACTGCACACTTGATGAAATATGTTAGCAACACAATAACAAGTTTTGTTAACATCAAAACCAAGATTATTCGGGTTTCCAAAACCCAACACGTTTATTGTCTTGGAAAAACAACAAAGGAACTTTGCGCATCGCTGGAAAATAAGAACAAATCCGAGGATGCCGACATGAAGAAATTCATAGTTGGACAGTTCCTGGATTTCAAGATGGTTGATACGAAGCCTGTGATGGCGCAAATGCAATATCTACAAGTGATTTTGCATGAGATTCATGCGGAGGGAATGCTTCTAAGTGATTCATTCCAAGTCGTCACTATGATTAAAAAATTGACTCATATGTGGAAGGACTTCAAGAACTATCTGAAACACAAAAGAAAGGAGATGAGTCTTGAAGATCTTGTGGTTCGACTACGAATCGGGAAAGACAACAAGGTTTTTGGGAGGAAGGCGAGTGGGTTTCAAATGGAACCACGGGCTAACCTAGTTGAACAAACAACCGGATCAAATTGAAAGTTTGATGGTATGGCCTCCAAAATTGGAAAGGAGAAGAAGGTCGAAGGTAAATGCTACAAGTGTGGAAAATCTAATCACATGGCAAAGGATTGTCGTAACAAAGACATTCGTGGGAAATCAAAGATCAAGTCAATGTGACCGAACATGATCAGATCTCGGATGACTTGAATGATCTAATGTTAACCACTGTGATCTTTGAAGCGAACTTGGTGGACAATCCTATGGAATGGTTCGTCGATTCCGGTGCAACCCGACATGTGTGCTCGGACAAAGACATGTTCTCCACATACACTCCAATAAGTGGGCGCCAAGTCTACATGGGAAACTCCACTACATCTCCGGTAGTTGGATTGGGGAAGGTGGTCCTAAAGATGACTTCGGGAAAGGAATTGATTTTGATAGATGTCCTACATGTTCCCGACATACGAAAGAACCTGATATTCGGATCGACTCTAGTCAAGGCGTGTTTTGTCTATTCATAGAATCTGGAAAATTGTACTCTCCAAAAATGGAGTTTTGTTGGAAATGGCTATATGGAGAAAAACCTTTTCAAAATGAATGTAATGACGGTCATACGTCAATTTGAAAGTAATAAAGTGAATGATTCTACTTATTTGATTGAGTCTTGTAATTTATGGCATGATCGTTTGGGTCATGTGAATTATGGTTCACTTAACAAATTAATGAAGTTAAACTTATTGCCTCAAATGAATGTTAACTTGAAACATAAGTGTAAGACTTGTGTCGAGGCCAAGTTAACGAAATTGCCATTCCATTCAATTGAAAGAACTATGACACTTCTTGAATTAATTCATACAGATCTATGTGATCTCAAGTTTTTGGAAACTAGAGGTAGGAAAAAGTACTTCATTGATGATTGTACAAGATATTGTTACGTTTATTTGCTAAGAAGCAAAGACGAGGCCTTGGAAGTATTTAAACAATACAAGAATGAAGTTGAAAATCAACTTAGCAAAAAGATAAAGAATGTTTTAAGCGATAGAGGTGGAGAATATGGAACACCGTTTGAAGAAGTTTGCACTGAATATGACATTATTCACCAAACCAATGCCCACTATTCACCACAATCAAATAGTATTGTTGAACGTAAAAAATCATACTCTAAAAGAGATGATGAATGCTATATTTATAAGTTCTGGATTACCACAAAACTTGTGGGGGGAAGCAATCCTGATGGCCAACTACATTCTACATAAAATTCCACACAAAAGTAAGGATGAAACTCCTTATGAGTTATGGAAAGACCACAAACCTTCCTACAAATACTTGAAAGTGTGGGGGTGCTTGGCTAAGGTAGAAGAACCAAAACCAAAGCAAGTGAAAATGGGCCTAAAACAATAGATTGTGTATTTATTGGTTATGCTAGCAATTAGTGCATATCGAGTTTTAGTACATAAATATGAAATAAGTGATGTGCATGAATGTGCAATCATGAAATCAATAAATGTGGTATTTTTTGAAGAAATATTTCCCTACAAAACAAACAAGGAAATATGTCCTAAGAAAAGGATGTTTGAAGAACCGATGACTCAAAAGAAATTGAAGAGCCACGACGTAGCAAGAGGACCAAAGTGGCTAAGACTTATGGTCCTTACTTCATGACATATATGTTGGACAATGAACCAAGATCGGTTAGTGACGCATTATCGAGCCCTGGTGCTCCTATGTGGAAATAGGCTATTAATGGCGAAATAGAATCCATAATGCAACACCGCACCTGGGAATTTCCAGACCTTCTAACTGGAAGTAAACCATTAGAATGCAAATGGATTTTTAAAAGGAAATATAAGTCTGATGGTTCAATTGATAAATACAAGGCGAAACTCGTGGCAAAGGGATATAGACAAAAGGAAGGCCTTGATTACTTTGATGCATATTCACCAGTCACGAGAATTATGTCCATTAGAGTGATCATTGTTGCCGCTGCTCTAAACAATTTAGAGAATACATCAAATGGATGTAAAAACAGCATTCCTCAATGGGGAACTTGAGGAGGAAATTTATATGAAACAACCCAAGGGGTTTGTGGTTCCCGGACAAGAGAAAAAAGGTGTGTAGACTCATTAAGTCATTGAATGGGTTGAAGCAAGAGCCGAAACAATGGCATGAAAAATTTGACAAAACAATGTTGTCAAATGGTTTCAAAAATTAACGAGTGTGACAAATGCGTATATATGAAAAAAATGCCTAATGCATATGTAATAGTATGATTGTACGTTGATGATATGCTCATAGTGGGAAGCAACTTAGAAATCATCAACGCAACAAAGAAAATGTTAATAAAATATTTCGAAATGAAAGATCTAGGTGGAGCTGATGTGATACTTGGAATTAAAATCTTCAAGATATCCGAAGGACGAGTGTTGTCACAGTCTCATTATGTTGAGAAAATACTTGAGAAATTTCTCGCGAATGACACGTCGTCTGTAAAGACACCTTATGACCCGAATCTACATTTGGTTAAAAACAAAGGAGACCATGCCATGCAATTAGAATACTCAAGGATAATTGGCAGTCTCATGTATCTCATGAACTGTACACATCCTGATATTGCATATGCGGTTGGCAAACTAATTAGATTCACGAGCAATCCACACAATGATCACTCGAAGACATTGATGATGGTACTTAAATATTTAAGATACACCCTGAACTATGGATTGCACTATACAATATATCATGTTGCATTGGAAGGATACATTGATGCAAATTGGATATTGGACACGCAAGACTCCAAGTCGACAAGTGGTTACATGATTACCATTGGGAGGGCTGCAGTGTCGTGGAAATCTACCAAGCAAACTTGTATTGCAAGATCCACTATGGAATCTGAATTCATAGCTTTGGATAAAGCGGGTGAAGAAGCCGAATGTCTTAGAAGTTTCTTGGAAGAAATTCATTGTTGGGAAAAACCCGTGTCTGCAATTAAAATACATTGTGATAGCCAATCTGCTATAAGAAGGGCACATAGTAGCATGTATAATGATAAATCTAGACATATACATCGTAGACACAATACTATTAAACAGTTGATCTCAAATGGCATAATGCCCATTGACTACGTGAATTCAAAGGAAAATATTGCGGATCCGCTCGCGAAAGGCTTGCCTAGAGATCAAGTGTATAGTTTATTGAGGGGAATGAGATTAAAACCCTATAATCAAAATCTTATGGTGGATACGCAACTTATGTGACTGGAGATCACAAGATCTAGGTTATGGAAAACCAAACTACGAGATTGAATAAACACCTTGGAGAATTAATCTCCAATACATTCATATGATAAGGGGTGTAACCTAGAAAAAGGGTACGAGGATAGGCAAAATGCCTTTAGTGATTCCTAAAACATATTAGGATATGTTGGAGTATATCGGGATACTCTTATAGGAGATCACATGCATAAGTGCGAAGTGTAGCCGCTTCAAATAATGGAAAGCACTTATGAAACCAAGCGTGGTCCATGGCCGAAACGGACACATCCGTAAGAAACCAATATGAATGTTATAGTTGTTATGGTGTGGGTTTAATTGTCTTGGTGTACACCAACGACTAAATAGTTCAAGACTATAAGTTCACTATTAAGTCAAGTAAATCCGATTGAATACTACTATGGAAGATTCAAAGCCTCAAGCTATCTCTCCAGATGCCATAATAGTTCGTTAAAAGCGCTCAATTACATATATGCATTAATTTAATTCATGTGGGGGATTGTTTGATAAGAGGTTTCTGTATAAAGCTCTTCTTAATTTTCCCAAAGAAGTTTAGCAGAATTAGGTTTACCACATTTTCTGAGCACAGAGTCAGATTAGTTCAAGATTATGGAAGAGTAAGCCATCGTCTTCAGCTTTCTTAGCAGTGGTTACATCATCAGCATAATTACCACCTATAGCCTTAAACACTTTCTGTTGAATTAAAAGTCCTTTCATTTTCTGTTGCCAAATAGAAAAATCCGATTTTCCATTAAAGGGTTCCATATTATAGCCAGAAATAGAAGCCATCGCACACAAGCAAAATAAGGCACACTAAATCACAGGCTAATTTACACAAAGTAAGCAGCAGAAGCAGGACCACCACAAAATAGGCACAGATAATGAAAAACTGAAAGTTTTTAGACAATTTTAAAATTTCAGTGAGCCACACTGAAAATCACAGAAAACACAGAATCACATAAAATCCTAGTTTTCTACAGCAAGCAAGCCTCAGAACCTATGACCTAGACGCTCAACAAAGCAGTAAAAGTTTTAGGGTTCAAGCCAATCACTTACAACCCATAGGCCAAATCTCTGGGGTTTTTCCACCGAAAAGTCGAACCGTCGCAAAATCTGAACCACCGAACAGTCACTGCCCGAGCGTCGTTGTTCATCCACCAGGCGCGGATAGCCGCTCTGATACCACTGTTAGGAGGGTATCCGCCTTGACATCGCCATGTGTACCTGCGAAACAAAGAGAAATGCAAATGTAAATACACAATATGCAGATATAATACTAAACTCAAAAGGATATCGAGTCAGGCTCAGATCTGCTGTTTTCCAAATCTACGTCACGGAGAGAAACCTCGGTAAAGACCGGAAGGAAGACCCCAATAATCTGTCAAACCCACCAGACGCACAAAGCAAAACACCGAGAACACAAAGCACACAGCAAGGTGATCACGGCCACAACCACCACTCAGAAACACCACTGAACAAGGAACATGAATCTGCCTCCCACAAAACAGAACCACTCAGCGCACAAAGCACTCGAGAAAACAGAACCACTCAACGCACAAATCACTCGGCCAGCACTCCGCCGCTATCCACCGGAACCGGACAAGACAACCAACACTCTCAACACACTGAACCACAAAGGAAGAGCTTGAATTCTCAAAGAGAGAAGATGAGACACACGTACTGGTTGAGAAGATTTGGGAGGCGGACGAACTGAAATGAGTGGCGGACGATTTTGAGTGAGTGAAAATAACGAAGGAGGCTAGTAAATTTATCAGACTTAGGGTTAAGTGAGGGGGGGATTACCATAATCAGAATTAGGGTAGGTTAATAAAGGGTTAAAGCCTTAATGTTCTCAACATTATTGGGCCACATACCCAACAAATCTCCACCTTGGCCCAATACCGATTTCTCTTGAGACGTAGGTAAAACATAAAAGCAGACATCATTATTGCCTTATGGTCCCCACAATACACAAAGTAATTGTGTGGACCAAGTTCATATCAAAACACAAAGCAAAGACAAGGAAAAACAATAACAAGTACACAACAAGTTAAAGTGGAAAGTAACCAGGGTAACAGTTTTGTAACGAGCATACAGCAGGTTATAAAACACTAACCAGGGGACTAAACATGCATCAATCACCAGTATCAAATTTTAAAATTTTTAAACATGATTGAAATTTACTAAGGGACAAACACTTAGTACACATATCAACATGATTAAACACATAACCTTTGAGTTTAACACATACAGACAACAGTCATTTAACAACATTCCAATGCACCATGCCAGGGTAAGACACATACCTACTTAAGCAACTAACAACATAAGTTATATCATGCCAAGTATTAACCATCAAATACATAACAGATCTTATAGCATTTGAGTAAGGCACATTCTTCATATAATCAAAGTCAAAATCAAATTTAGGACATTGATCTTTATTCAACACAAAGTGAGCAGCTAATGGCACATTAACAGGCTTCGCATCAGTGAAATCTATACCTTCTTTTAGAGTAAACCTTTAGCTACAAGTCTAGCTTTGAACCTAACCGAATCATTTTCATTCTTAACCTTAAACAATCATTTGCAATCAACAACTGAGCAATCAACATGTTTAGGAACAAGAATCGAAGAATGATTCACAATCAAAGAATGCATTTTTTCTTTCATAGCACATATCCAGTCATTATCATTTTTTGATTTCAAAGCTTCATTGTAGGTTTTAGGTTCATAGTTATCAATTGATTCAAACACATTGAACACATAAGAAGCAAGGTCAAAGTCACTTAGCTTAGCAGGTTGTCTTATGTTTCTCCTAGTCCTATCTCTAATCAATTGATAATCATGCAAATCTTCTTGTTCATCAGCAACCAATTCATCAGGCACAACATGTTCATGTTCAACAACAATATCATGATTTTCAGGCATTTCATGAATATCATGTTCATTAACAGGCAAGTTCACATGATTTTCAGCAAAATGCACATTGTTATCATTAACAGGAAGCACAATAGGTAAATGATCTACCTTGCTAGGAGTAGCACTGGACTTAGACTCATCCACAGGCACAGAAGGAAGCAAGCAAGACATTTCAGACTCATTGAAAATTACATACCTACTTATAATGCTTTTAAAACCAGGTTCACTTCTTAGCCATAATCTATATCCCTTAACTCCCTCGGGATAACCTAGGAAGACACACTTAGTAGACCTAGGTTCAAGTTTATCACATTTCCTATGCACAAAAGCAGAGCAACCAAACACTTTAAGATTAGAAAAATCAAGTTCTTTACCAACAAAAACGGATTCGGGACACAAACCATTTAAACGCACAGAAGGAGATCTATTAATCAAGTAAGCAGCTGTCACAACAGCTTCACCCAAAAACTTCTTTGAGAGGCCAGAAGATGCAATCATACTTCTAACTTTCTCAAGGAGAGTCCTATTCATTCTCTCAGCAACACCATTTTGCTGGAGGGGTATATGGCACAGTCTTGTGCCTTTGAATCCCAGATTCATTGCACAAATTGTCAAACAAAGAATTACAGAACTCCAAGCTATTATCAATCCTAAGTTTCTTAATATTTTTACCACTTTGGTTCTCAATTAAAATCTTCCAATTTTGAAACTTTTCAAAAGCATCTGATTTATTTTTCATTAGAAAACCCATACTTTTCTAGAAAAGTCATCAATCACAGATATGAAGTATATATTACCACCTTGTGTAGGAACACTAGAGGGTCCCCACACATCATCATGCAAGTACTCTAGAATCACAAAACTCTTAGTCACATTAGGGGAAGGGGAAACCGGGAATTTAACTCTTTGTTGTTTGCCATAAACACAAGAATCACAGAAAGGCATGCAAGACAACTTGTCTTTACCAAAACAACCTTTTTTATGCAAAATCTCTAGACCTTTAGCACTCATAATCTTCTATGCAACAAATCATTCAAGTCATCAATCAAGAATTCACATTATCATATACAGATTCAGTTAAAGGTTTCTTTTCTTTTCAACTTTGAAAACTACCAAAGAACCTTTTAAGATTTTCATTCAACCATTTTCCTATTTACCCACAAAACCACCAGATTCTAAACCAGCACAAGACATCAAATTATTGCACAAAGCAGGAACATGTCTCACATCTTTTAGAGTCATAGAATAACCAGAATCAAATTTCAAATAAACATCACCATTGCCAGCAACTTTACAAAGTTTCTCATCAGCCATAGAAACAGAACCATTTTCAACTTCTTTATAATTAGAAAACAAATTTCTAAGATGTGACATGTGATAAGAGCAACCAGACTCAATTAGCCATTCATTTTCACACACAGTAGATGAATGCACAGAATTCACAGCATCACATAAATTAGTCACCATAAAGATATCATACGAGTTTTCACCGGATGAGGAAGCATGATTCACTTGTTCATAAGATTGGTTGTCATCATTTTGTTTCTGGTTTTTCTTTTTAGGACAATCTTTAATAAAGTGATTAGGATCACCACAGTTAAAGCACCTTCTGTTCTTAGGCCTAGACTTAGACCTAATCTTGTTATACCTATGTTGAGACCTACATCTAACATGCATAACTTCATCTGAATTTTGCTTACTACATTTGTTCACTTTTAAATCTAATTCTTTACTCTTAAGACCATTTATCACAGTGTCAAGGGAAATCAAATCTCTACCATAGTTAATAGCATATTTGACATCACTATAGGTCTCAGGAATAGCATTTAAAAGCACAATAGCAGTATAATCATCAATATTCCTATCTCCAGTTAACTTAATATCTTGAATCAATTTGGTAAACACATCTAGATTCTCATCAACATCTTTGTTCAAGTCAAGCTTGAATCTGAAAAAAATTTCAAGTAAAAACAATTTACTAGACAAAGAGGTTTCTGTATAAAGCTCTTCTTAATTTTCCGAAAGAAGTTTAGCAGAATTAGGTTTACCACATTTTCTGAGCACAGAGTCAGATAAGTTCAAGATTATGGAAGAGTAAGCCATCATCTTCAGCTTTCTTAGCAGTGGTTACATCATCAGCATAATTACCACCTATAGCCTTAAATACTTTCTGTTGAATTAAAAGTCCTTTCATTTTCTGTTGCCAAATAGAAAAATCCGATTTTCCATTAAAGGGTTCCATATTATAGCCAGAAATAGAAGCCATCGCACACAAGCAAAATAAGGTACACTAAATCACAGGCTAATTTACACAAAGTAAGCAGCAGAAGCAGGACCACCACAAAATAGGCACAGATAATGAAAAACTGAAAGTTTTTAGACAATTTTAAAATTTCAGTGAGCCACACTGAAAATCACAGAAAACACAGAATCACATAAAATCCTAGTTTTCTACAGCAAGCAAGCCTCAGAACCTATGACCTAGACGCTCAACAAAGCAGTAAAAGTTTTAGGGTTCAAGCCAATCACTTACAACCCATAGGCCAAATCTCTGGGGTTTTTCCACCGAAAAGTCAAACCGTCGCAAAATCTGAACCACCGAACAGTCACTGCCCGAGCGTCGCTGTTCACCCACAAGGCGCGGATAGCCGCTCTGATACCACTGTTAGGAGGGTATCCGCCTTGACATCGCCATGTGTACCTGCGAAACAAAGAGAAATGCAAATGTAAATACACAATATGCAGATATAATACTAAACTCAAAAGGATATCGAGTCAGGCTCAGATCTGCTGTTTTCCAAATCTACGTCACGGAGAGAAACCTCGGTAAAGACCGAAAGGAAAAGACCCCAATAATCTGTCAAACCCACCAGACGCACAAAGCAAAATACCAAGAACACAAAGCACACAGCAAGGTGATCACGGCCAGAACCACCACTCAGAAACACCACTGAACAAGGAACATGAATCCGCCTCCCACAAAACAGAACCACTCAGCGCACAAAGCACTCGAGAAAACAGAACCACTCAACGCACAAATCACTAGGCCAGCACTCCGCCGCTATCCACCAGAGCACAAAGCAACCGGACAAGACAACCAACACTCTCAACACACTGAACCACAAAGGAAGAGCTTGAAATCTCAAAGAGAGGAGATGAGACGCACGTACTGGTTGAGAAGATTTGGGAGGCGGACGAACTGAAATGAGAGGAGTAGGGAGGCGGACGATTCTGAGTGAGTGAAAATAACGAAGGAGGCGAAGTTAAGTGGGGGGGGGGGGAGGGGATTACCATAATCAGAATTAGGGTAGGTTAATAAAGGGTTAAAGCCTTAATGAGCTCAACATTATTGGGCCACATACCCAACAGTCAATACTTTCAGTTGTCAGAGAAAAGATATTGACAATTGGATTTGAATCAAAAGCAGACTCTGTTCAAATTTCATGTGAATAAAAGAATAATGTGCTGTTCAATCTCTGCCATGAAAATGAAGGTTCATCTCATTCATTCTCTTGAGCGGCGTGCGCAACAACCCTTGGGTTATGGTGGGCTTCGCACAGTACATGATTCCTATATATTGTATTCAACAAAGGAACTACAGCCATGAATTTAAGGAACAAAAAACAATGGTAATCTGCTTTCCATTGTCGAAAATATGACAATTGAATCAACTTTTCCCAAGTTGGCATACATACCACTAAAGGCATTCAGTCTCTTCGTCTATTGCGCCAGTTACAACATGATCATCCAAAAGTTCCTGTTCCAAGAGTGAGAGTCAATTTTATCTTAAGGATGTACAACTCATCTGGAAAATTTTATTAAAGACATGATATTTTCATCAAATTTGAAGCAATGATACCGGGGGCGTAGCTAGGATTTCTAAACAGGATGATTGAGCTATAGATACAGACAACCTCGTGATAAAGAATCGAGCTTGTGCAAGTAAGAAATTCAAAGAAAAATGATCTACGAGCAAGAAAGAAGTTTCTTTTAACACAAATTATTACTAATTATTTGTTAAATTCTAAATAGGTAGGAATATCACAACAAAGGATTTATATGGTTTGGTCATAAAGACCCCCATGCACGATATAATGTCTATACGGCTAAAACTGTATTAATTTCTTGGTTTAGAATATAAGAATCCTTTATAAAGGTATTAATTTTGGGATAAATATCGTAGAAAATCAATCCTAATCAACCACGAACGTATCAACAAATTATCGAAACCACAACAATATCAAATATGATCTCACATTATGGTAAAAAATATATATATATATAATCTCACATTATGTTCTTTGATTTTCTAACAATTTACCTTGACAACACGAACAACGGAGGATCGGAAGCAGGGGCGAACCCCCTCCAAACAACAAATCTTGTTTATACCCAGAAAAATTGCATTTTGGCACCCTTAAATTTTTTGGTTCCCTCTAAATAATTATTTACCTGCTCTATTTTTTATGTTATTATTTTTTACCCCAAATAAAAATTCTAAATGCGCCAATGATCGAAAGGCGTATAAATCATATAATGGGAACCATCCTGCATGGCAAAATAATAAAGATCAGAAAAGGCATAGGTGAAGGAGAAGGACTTTAAGATCAGAAAAGCATTCGGCTGCTTTGTGTTGGGTCTCCTGACACAATCTGTTTATCCATGGTGTGATTACCGTTTTCATATATATATTATAAAATGGTAAGCGTTTGATGTTAAAACTTTTTAAATGAAAAACTCATGATAAAAAATATATGATGAGAAAAGATTTGAATTTATTTATCTGATAAATTTATGTAATTCATACATTATTTATCTATCTTTTCATTATTTTCTGTAATCTATTTAAATTTAATCTTACATATTGTAACACATGTGTTAGTTCCGAATTTTAAAGATGACAAAACAAATCAGAACGGATCGATAGAAATCAGACTGACCAGATCGATCGCTCAAAGCAGATCAAGCTGATATGGTATATCGCAAATCAGATCGGATCGATGGAAATCAGCCTGACCAGATCGAAGATTCAGATCGATCTCAACTATTATCAAATCAGAGCAGTCAAGGCTGAATAAGATTTACTCTTCAGTCCAAATCATTAACGGCTATTTATTGAAGCATTTAATGTTGCAATTAATGCTGAAAAAGACCAAGGACTGAAGATTACCATAAAATGTAAGAAGACAAAGAAGAGTCTACCTGACAGTCGCCGAAAGCATGAACCAGAATGGCAAGTGCCCAAAAGATTAAGACTGCAGCTTACTCAGAGTTTAAGCAGAGTCAAGAGTTGCACATAAAGGAAAATAATGTCGTTGGTACATGCAACTATATAAGGATGCAACAGAAGAGCTCAAGATAGAGTTTGATCAATCGAAAAACGCAAAAGAAAGCTAAACAGCACAAGCTTACAAGCTCAGACATTCTCGAGCTGAAAATCTTCATAAGCACAAGCATATTGTAATACTTGATCATCTTAGGATCATTGTGTGCATAGACTAAATTAGTCTATCTTTTGTATTTTGTACTAAGATAGAGAAGTGAGAATCAATTGTAACTGTCAGACAGAGTGTGTCTGAACAGATCGAGAGACTAGGAGTTTCAGTCTGGTAGTGAGGTAAATCCAGCTGAATTGGGTTTGTACAACAGGATTGTATAAATCAAAGTCTTCTAGTGGAATCCTTCCTTAATTGGAAGAAGGGGAGACGTAGAAGGATTACACTACCTTCGAACTTCCAGAAACATATTCTATCTTTTATCATTCTGCACTCGCTATACTATTCAAGCCATCGAGCCGTTCTTACTAATCTAAGAACAGACCGTTCCGCACTAAAATATCCAGTGGTCTGTTCTGCAGAAGAGTTGATTAAGAAACAGATTTCTTTCACTAACCCGATAGAAATCACAAAGGATTATTTTTTATAGGAGTGTTCATTCACCCCCCCATCTAAACACTCCGGACCGATCCTAACAAGTGGTATCAGAGCAGGCTGTCTTAATCATTACAAAGACACTTGAGCTGATGGCATCATTCAACAAAATTCATATGTTCTCAAAAGAAGACTATGATGACTGGTGAATCAGAATGCAAGCTCATCTGGCAGCGCAGGATGACGATATGTTGTTCGTCATCACTGATGGACCAATGAAGATTCTGAAAGTCAATACAGCAGCCTCCATTACTGGTGGTGAACCCCAAATGGTCGAGAAGGACAGATCCCTCTGGACGAATGAAGAAAGAAAGAAAGCAAATCTAGACAACGTTGCCAAAGACATCTTGTTCAAGACTTTGGACAAGAATATGTTCAGTAAAATCAAAATGTGCTCTACTGCCAAAGAAATTTGGGAGAAGATAGCACAGCTATGTGAAGGGAACGACCAGACCAAGGAAAACAAGCTGACTGTTGCTCTTCAAAGATTTGAGAGCATAAAAATGAAGATTGGAGAAACTCTAAATGAATTTGATGAAAGAGTTACTGGTATTATCAATGAACTAAATGGTCTGGGCAAGGAATACTCTAACAGAGAGATCGCTCTGAAAGTAATGAGAGCTCTGTCAAAAGAATGGGATGTAAAGACCATTGCAATGAGGGAGTCTAAAGATCTGAACAAAGTTGAACTTCATGATCTGTTTGCAGATCTTAAGGCTTATGAGTTCGAACTGATCACCAGAGGTGAAGCAGAGCCATTCATCTCTCAACCAAACAAAGCCATGGCAGCCATTCCAGACCAGACCACCCCCACAACAGATCGATCTATCGAACAGATAAGTAATAATGCTATGTCATTATTTATCAAGAAATTTGGTAAATTTATGTCTAAAAATAAAAGGAATTTTAAACCTTCTCATCACTATAAATCGAGAAAAGACGATGCTGTTAATGATCAGGCTTGCTACAATTGTGGTAAGACCGGACACTTTATTGCAGATTGCACCAGACCGAAGAAAGAAGAACGTAAAGAAAAGTATCGAGATGACAAGAAAAAGAAGCACTACAAAGATCGTATAAATCACCATGGGAAGTCCCAAAAGGTCCTAGTAGCAGAGGAAGGAAACATCAAGTGGGCTCAGACCGACTCAGATTCAGAAAGCTCCGAATATTCATCCAGCGAAAGCGAGGAAGATATTCAATGTCTTATGGCTGACGAAGAAATGAGTCAAACAGACGAGGTATTCGATCTTGACTTAAATGAATTCACACGAGAAGAGCTTATGTCCGCACTGCAAGACATGGCTAATGATTATAGAATCTTAGCTGAATCATTTGAGAAAACTAAAGCTAAAGCCAATGATCAAATAGATGAGCACATCAAACCAAGCTGCTCTGAGCTAGGTGAGTGCAATAATCTACAGATCGAGCTGAACAAGCTGAAAATCTTATACAATCAGCTCCATGAAGAAAACAAGAGAATTAGCACACAAAATGCTAAGCTTTCTCATATTTTCAAAACATGGACAAAATCAAGAGCATCACTGGAAGAATTGCAAGAGGTACAAAGAAATGTCGGTGATGTCACCGGCATAGGCTTTGATATCAAAGACTGCACCAAAGATGAATCTGAACTGTTGCTGGTAAAGAACAAAATCAAACAAATGACATTTGTTAAATCCAGCACAGTATATGAAACTGAAGCACCTACAATTCAAACGGGAATCTCCTTCGTGAATCAAGGTTTGAGAAAAGGAATTGGGTATGTTAACCAAGCCAAAGAAAAGGCACCAGCAAGCTTTGTGTCTATCAGACCAAATCTAAAGGTGCAAGATCTAAGGCAAGGAAGACCATCCAATTACTATAACTCAAAACTAGTTCAACGAAGATAAAGGTTACCTCATAAGAATCAAATGTTTCCATATCGCACACATTATCACACACAATATCGAAACAGATCAGCTCACAGCACACCAGACACACACAAGCCATTAAAGCTGATACAGGTATGGGTTCCCAAAGGGCTAATCCGTTCTGGACCCAAGTAGGATTGTGTACCAACAATAATTATGTTTGATGACAAGTACCGAAGAATCTAATATCAGACTGGTACTTAGACAGTGGGTGCTCTCGTCACATGACTGGAAACGTTGAGCTGCTGTCTGAAGTCACAGAATGTACTGGACCCAAGATCATCTTCGGGGATAACTCAAAGGGTAAGACCGTGGGCAAGGGTAAGATTGTCCATGGTAACATTACTATCAATGATGTGCTGTTAGTTGAAAATTTATGCTATAATCTGATCAGTATAAGTCAACTATGTGATAATGGTTATGCTGTAGAATTTCACAAACACACTTGCACTGTTAAATCGTCAGATGGTATGACCATGCTTGTAGGAATCAAAAATGGAAATACGTATAAGATTAACTGGAATTTTGCTCAACCTGATAATCCTACTTGCTTCATCGCGAATAATGATAATAAACACTGGCTATGGCATAAACGCTTGAATCATCTCAACTTTAAGACTATATCTAGCATGTGTAAACATGATTTAGTTGTCGGTCTGCCCAAGATCGATTTTGCTAAGGATAAGATCTGCGAAGCTTGCCAAATGGGCAAACATATCAGATCATCCTTCAAAAACAAGAATGTCAAATCCTCCTCACGCTGTTTAGAACTATTGCATATGGACTTGTTTGGTCCTATACCAATAACAAGTTTAGGGGGAATGCGGTATACTCTTGTTGTTATTGATGATTACTCACGTTTTACTTGGATTATATTTTTGAGCAGTAAAGATCGAACCGGTCCGAAATTGATCAAGCTGCTGAAACGCACTCCGAATGAGAAATCATCAAGCATAGACAGGATTCGAAGTGACAAAGGCACTGAATTTTCAAATCAGAATCTTGAATCCTTTATAGAAGATCAAGGAATTAAGCATGAATTTTCAGCCGCTCGAACTCCTCAACAAAATGGAGTTGCAGAACGAAGGAACAGAACGCTTAAAGAGGCAGCAAGAACAATGCTTGCTGATTCTGGAATTTCGCAAAAGTTCTGGGCAGAGGCTGTAAATACTGCATGCTACACTCAAAATCGGTCTATGATTAACAAGAAGTTGAATCTTACTCCATATGAAGTATGGACTGGTAACAGACCGTCTATCTCTCACCTTCATGTATTTGGCTGAAAATGCTTCGTTCACAATAATGGTAAGAATCATCTTACAGCATTCGAAGCTAAATCAGATAATGGAATATTCTTAGGATATTCATCTAATAGTAAAGCTTTTCGAGTCTTCAATAATCGCACTTTAACTGTAGAAGAATCAGTTCATGTAGTTTTTGATGAATCTTTACATATTGAGGGTAACAAGGAATCAATTCAAAATTAGATGAAAAATATCCATCTCGAAGCTAACAGTGATGATGAGATTGTAGCTAACAGGTCAATAGACAATCCACCAGAACCAGAAGTACCAGACAGGCCGGATCAAGGCAATGAAGCTCCTTCAGATCGAGCCGATCCGGAAGTTCTAAACTCTAATGTTAAAGCAGATGTTGATAATGCTGCTTCCAATCATCCTTCTGGACCAGATAATCCAGAATCAAGCTATCGATGGACAAAGAGGCATTCACCTGATCTAGTAATTGGGAGTCCTTCTGCACCTATAAGAACCAGAGGACATATGATGGACGAATTCACTCATGCCGCTTTCATATCTAATCTGGAACCTAAAAAGATTGATGACGCTTTAACTGATTACAACTGGATTAAAGCCATGCAAGAAGAGCTTAACCAATTTGAACAAAATCAAGTCTGGAGTCTAACCCCCAGACCAAGTGATCTGCCTGTTATTGGAACCAGATGGGTTTTCAGAAACAAGCTAGACGCAGATGGAATTGTGGTTAGAAACAAGGCCATACTGGTGGCGCAAGGATTCTGACAAGAAGAAGGAATTGACTTCGATGAATCCTTTGCACCAGTCGCCAGACTTGAAGCAATCCGGATATTTCTTGCTTATGCTGCTTTTAAAGACTTCAAGGTATATCAAATGGACGTTAAGAGTGCTTTTCTTAATGGTAAGCTTCAGGAGGAAGTCTACATTGAACAACCTCCTGGATTTCAGAACCACTCATTTCCAGATCATGTATATCTACTGAATAAAGCATTATATGGACTGAAACAAGCTCCAAGAGCCTGGTATGACACTCTGTCTCAATTTCTGCTGAACCACGATTTTCAGATCGGCTCAGTTGATAAAACTCTATTTAAATTTATTAAGGGGGAACATACTTTGTTAGTTCAAATTTATGTTGACGATATCATTTTTGGGTCAACTAACCCCAAATTATGCGAGAAATTCTCTAAGTTAATGCAGGGACAGTTTGAGATGAGTATGATGGGAGAACTTTCATTCTTTCTGGGTCTTCAAGTCAAACAGCTCACCAATGGCACTTTCATAAATCAGACCAAATATACCAAAGAGCTTCTCAAGAGATTCGGAATGGAAACCTGTTCAACTGCATCAACTCCAATGAGTCCTTCAATCAAACTATATAAAGACGAAGGGGGAACAACAGTTGAAGTAACGATGTATCGAGGAATGATCAGATCACTCTTGTATCTTACAGCGAGCCGGCCTGATATAATGTTCTCAGTCTGTATGTGCGCTAGATTTCAGTAAGATCCAAAGCAATCTCACTTTATTGCTGCTAAGCGTATTCTTAAATACTTAAAAGGATCTCAGAACGTTGGTCTTTGATATTCCAAAGATTCAAATTTCAGCTTAATCGGATATTCAGACGCTGACTATGCTGGCTGTAAGATTGATCGCAGAAGCACCAGTGGAACATGTCAATTCTTAGGTGAAAGATTGATCTCATGGTTTAGCAAGAAGCAAACATCTATTGCCACATCTACAGCTGAAGCAGAATATCTTGCCGCTGGAGCTGTTGCGCTCAAATGCTCTGGATTCAACACCAGCTCAAAGACTATGACATTCAAGCTGTTGAATCTCCGATATTTTGTGACAACACCAGTGCAATTGCAATTAAGTATAATCCAGTTTTGCACTCTCGAACATAGCATAATGATATAAGACATCATTTTATTCGAGATCATGTTGGCAAAATGGAAATTCGGATCGAGCATATTTCAACAGACCAGCAAGCAGCAGATATCTTCACCAAACCACTTCCTGAGGCTAAGTTTAATTATTTTCGTCAAATTCTTGGTTTAATAGACTTATCATGATGTTTTAAAGATATCTTTCGTTTCGCTTTTTAAGATTGTATGCAGGCACAGATCGATAATACAATTATCAGAAAGACACAGACCGGTCCGAACTTTCAGACCGATCTATGTCAAATCTGATGTTATCCCATGATCCGTCTGGTCAACAAATCTTTAAATAAAGTAATTATTTAAAACAGCCCGGACTGATCGCAATTTTAACCGCCTTATCTCTCTATCATCCTGTCCGTTTATTTTGAATTATTTAAATATCAGTCATCGAGATAAAGACACGTGTCTTCTCTCTCCTATTTAGTGGGCTGAACATTTCACTTTCATTTCACTTTTTACGAATTACTGTTGTCTGCTCTATAACTCTCAAGTATTTTCTAACTCTCCGTATTCTTCATTACGCTCAAATGGCTACTATCACTCATAATTCTCTATCTGTTGAGTTCAATGAAATCTACAGGGCTGAAGATCCGGAAATGGTCTCCATGTTCAAATCTTTGGAGTCTTCTGGATTAAGAAATTTTCTGGAATGTGGAACGGTGGTTTACGAATCGGAGATTCGAGAGTTGTTTGCAAATGCTGTGTCTCAGAAGACGTTCATCTCCACCACCGTCAAGGGCAACTCATTTGACATTTCTCAGTCGACGCTGGCAAAGACCTTTGGTCTTCCCAACACCGGACTGACTGAGTTTGGCCATATTCCTTAGTCCTCTATCACCGATCTTCAGGGGAAGTATCCATTCTTGGCCACCGCCTGCAGCCGTCATTGAAAAAGAACGAAATGTTCTTCCATTTCCAAGTTTTATGCGAGATTGTTGGCAAGCCACTATTGGGCAAAGCCGGAAGCTATGGCGCTGTCACGGCTGAGAAATTCTGGGCCATGGCTGCTATTCACTCAGGGCAAAAGATGAACTGGTCCGCAATCTTGTTCGGAGTTTTGCTTGAAACAGTTATCGCCTCCAAACAAGCTGTGTGCTTTGCAGTCCCCCTCAGCAAGCTCTTGGAGACTTTGAACATCGAGCTGGGGAAGCCATCTGCCTTGAGTCCCTTTAAAATTCTCAACCCCAAGGGATTGGCTCTACTGAAGTCCAAGAGTGCTCCACCCACTTCCTCCGATCTGGTGGCTGTCAAGATCGAACAAGGAGAAGAACAGGCTGCTGCTCGAAGAACTCGAGTCAAGCGTAAATTGACTATTCAGACTGACTCCGAGGAAACTCAGTCTGCTCCTTCATCTCCAGCCAAGCCCCCTCCTAAGAAGCCAAGAACCCAGATCACCAAGCCAATCAAAACCTTACCTCTTAAAACACTACCTATACTGCCATCCACAAAAGCCACCCCTGCACCCCAAACCACAATCCAACCTTCAACAGCTCCAACCACTGTACCCAAAGTAACCATCAGAGTCCCATCTGCCATTCCTGTGGTCAAAGGGATTGTTATCACTGAATTAGGAGACTACACCCAATCAGGGATCAAGACCTCATCTCCCACCGGAAAAGGTAAGGAAGTCCTCGCTGAACCCCTCTCTTCTAAACCCAAATCTGCCGCTCAAACAGCCATCGACATCGCTATGGAAGATGTTGAAGAAAAGATGAAGGAGCTCACTGTGGTGTTTGATGAATATGTCTAATACAGAACGATCAACCACATTGATATGTTCTTTGGCAAGCTGCAAAGACTACAAAAGATGGAACAATAAGTCCTTAAGGGGACAGAGACTGATGACGTCAGAATTGGTGTGCAGCGCAAAGATCTGTTCCAGGCCAACCAAAGATTCAGATTGGCAACTCTGCTGATTGCAGCTAAGAAGACGAATTTTGATCCGAGCAATCCGACTGCCAAAGATGATGGTGCAGTCATTGCTCAGCTGAAAATGGATGTTCATGCTCTACATTTGGCTGTTCGTTTTCAACGACAGAAGCTTAACATATCCACTCCAGTTCCCAGCCCGGATCACCCATCTGCGAGCAAGACTTTGGCTGAACCATTCATTGAGCCAATTCCTTCTGAGTCAGCGGCGCAGACAGTAAAGCAGACAGCGGAGCAACCACTGACTAATGCTCCGACTGCAGCTGAGACTGAAGCCATGGATGTTTTGTTGGACTCTCCAACAACACCCATCCCCATTGCACCCCCGGTCTCCCAAACTCAGCACAGTCCAACCGCTGCACATACAACATTCATCTCCCCAGATTTCGTCGATCCGGATCTGGTGGTGTCCACTGTTGTTGCTGCATTACAGGTTGAGGAGCCTACCAGACCTATTAGTCCTCCGGATCAGTCTGATGAAGATATGGCATTTTTAGAAGAATTCTCTTCGGACTTGGTTACCTTGATCCGATCCGAAATCCACCAATCTGCCGTTTCCACAATCGTACCAGTTGAAGCAGCAGTTGATCCACCTGAGTCATCTTCTGATCACTCTTCAGACCACTTATCTGTCGACGCTCCATCCCTGGCCAAGTCCCTTCAACATCTTTCGGATACCTGTCTATCTCTTTCTCAACGAGTCATAGAAGTTCATCAAAGTCAGAGGACTACAGTCTTGGATTTTGAGTCTTTCAAAGAGAAGATGACAGCAAGTATTACCAGTATTCAGCGCTCAGCGCGCAGATCGAGCTGGCCACTGAAGTTAGAGCCTCCGTCGCAAAGTCTCTTCTTGCTCAAGACACTCGTCTTGATGCTATCAGCGCTCAGCTCGCCCAAATTGTCGACTTTCTTCAAGAGATTGCTGCTGACAAAAAGGAGGAAAAGAGTAAAGACCTCAAGCCACCTCAGTCTTCAGCAAGAAAGTAGCAGTCTTTATAAGTCAGACTTGTCTGTATTTGTATATAAGATTTTCTGCTCAATAAAAATCTAAGTTCTTAGTTAAGTCCTTGTTCATTTATTTTGAACTAAATGGCTTAATCAATCCGAACTTCAACTTAACTGTGTTCATTTATTTTGAACAATAAGAAGTAATTGATCCGCAAGTATTCGCTTCAGAGCTCTTAAAAGACTGAATAAAAAGATTTAGTAGCTAAGTTTTGTCATCATCAAAAAAGGGGAATTTGTTAGTTCCGGATTTTAAAGATGACAAAACAAATCAGAACGGATCGATAGAAATCAGACTGACCAGATCGATCGCTCAAAGCAGATCAAGCTGATATGGTATATCGCAAATCAGATCGGATCGATGGAAATCAGCCTGACCAGATCGAAGATTCAGATCAATCTCAACTATTATCAAATCAGAGCAGTCAAGGCTGAATAAGATTTACTCTTCAGTCCGAATCATTAACGGCTATTTATTGAAGCATTTAATGTTGCAATTAATGCTGAAAAAGACCAAGGACTGAAGATTACCATAAAATGTAAGAAGACAAAGAAGAGCCTACCTGACAGTCGCCGAAAGCATGAACCAGAATGGCAAGTGCCCAAAAGATTAAGACTGCAGCTTACTCAGAGTTTAAGCAGAGTCAAGAGTTGCACATAAAGGGAAATAATGTCGTTGGTACATGCAACTATATAAGGATGCAACAGAAGAGCTCAAGATAGAGTCTGATCAATCGAAAAACGCAAAAGAAAGCTAAACAGCACAAGCTTACAAGCTCAGACATTCTCGAGCTGAAAATCTTCATAAGCACAAGCATATTGTAATACTTGATCATCTTAGGATCATTATGTGCATAGACTAAATTAGTCTATCTTTTGTATTCTGTACTAAGATAGAGAAGTGAGAATCAATTGTAACTGTCAGACATAGTGTGTCTGAACAGATCGAGAGACTAGGAGTTTCAGTCTGGTAGTGAGGTAAATCCAGCTGAATTGGGTTTGTACAACAGGATTGTATAAATCAAAGTCTTCTAGTGGAATCCTTCCTTAATTGGAAGAAGGTGAGACGTAGAAGGATTACACCACATTCGAACTTCCAGAAACATATTCTATCTTTTATCATTCTGCACTCGCTATACCAATCAAGCCATCGAGCCGTTCTTACTAATCTAAGAACAGACCGTTCCGCACTAAAATATCCAGTGGTCTGTTCTGCAGAAGAGTTGATTAAGAAACAGATTTCTTTCACTAACCCGATAGAAATCACAAAGGATTATTTTTTATAAGAGTGTTCATTCACCCCCCTCTAAACATTCCGGACCGATCCTAACAACATGTATTTTAAGTTAACTATATTATTAATTTTTAGTTTTGAAAATTTATTATACAAATATATTTTAAAGAATATATTTAGTTATATACATGCGACGACCTATATACCAAATAATAAATATATTACATTAAACTCCATCAGATCTAAGATAATTTTTTTAAAAAAATTAATTCCTTTGTAGTTCAATAAATTATATGTATGAACATGAAGTAAAAGCTGATATTAAATTTTTGGGAGAGAATTACAAATAGGTGTTGTTTACATAAGCTTATTATAAATAAATCTGGAAAAAAATTTTTTTTTACCAAAAAATACATTTAAGAGAAAATTATATACCAAATTTTTTTAACAAATAGGTTTGAAAAAGAGTTTTTAATTACCAAAATACCCTTAAGTTGAAAACACATTGAACCTAATTTCAGATTTTTCTTTTCTTCCTCATTCTGTCGCCCCACACTTTAAATTTTCTGCTAAAATTTTCCAGCGATTCTCAGATCATAATTTTCTTTATCATCTCGTCGCCTCATCCCTAAAAATTATTTGCTAAAATGTTATGTACATGAAATATGTTTGAATCGAAGCATCTAAATTGTTCGTAGTATTTTGAATCTTTTTGAATCGAAAAGACCTCAGGCTACTCTGCACATATAATTTTCGGATCTACTCTGCACTTTTCATCGTGTGTATGTGTATAATGTGTGTGTATGTGAATTATAAATTTGAATACCGATGCTAAATTATAGACAACAAAAGTCTGTTGGTATGTTTTTAAAAAAAAATAAGAAAACTCTCATGGCTTTGATTGATGCATATGAATGAAGAAGTAAGGTATGCGTTGATATCCGTGCTTGTTTGTTCATTTCCAAAATTTACAGACTGACAGTAAGATATTGCAACGAAGAAGATGACCCATAGAAAATTAATTGGTGCATGAAAATTATAAAAAATAACTGGTGCACGAAAGTTTTAAGAAATAACTGGTGCACAAGAAAAAAACATTGGTGCACAAAAATCATAAATAGTAACTGGTGCACGAAAATCATGAAAAGTAGCTGGTGCACGAAAATATAACATTGGTGCACAAAAATATAACACTGATGCATGAAAATACGACACCGATGCACGAACTTTGTGTTAATTAACTGATGCACAAAATTTCCAAAAAAACAACTGGTGCATAAAATACAATAACAGGTACACGAAATTAAATAGTTCGTGCATCAGTAACTTAATTGTATGGTTCGTGCATCACCCATTTGCGATTATGGTTCGTGCATCACATACTTTTTCTATGTTTCGTGCATCAGTTACTGATTTTAATTTCGTGGTGCATGAATATAACACTGATGCATGAAAATAGAACACTGGTGCATGAACTTTGTGTTAATTAACTGATGCACAAATTTTGCAAAAAAAAACAACTGGTGTACCAATAACTGTTGCACGAAATTAAATGGTTCGTGCATCACTTACTTAATTGTATGGTTCGTACATCATCCACTTGCGATTATGGTTAGTGCATCACATACTTTTCTATGTTTCGTGCATCAGTTACTGATTTTAATTTTCGTGGTGCACGAAAATATAACATTGATAAATGAAAATGCAACACTGGTGCACAAACTTTGTGTTAATTAACTGATGCACAAATTTTGCAAAAAAATAACTGGTGCATGAATTACAATAACTGGTGCATGAAATTAAATGGTTCGTGCATCAGTTACTTAATTGTATGGTTCATGCATCACCCATTTACGATTATGGTTCGTGCATCACATACTTTTTCTATTTTCATGCATCAGTTGCTGATTTTAATTTTCGTCGTGCACGAAAATATAACACTGATACATGAAAATACATCACTGATGCATGAACTTTGTGTTAATTAACTGATGCACAAATTTTGCTAAAAAGCAACTGGTGCACGAAATACAATAACTGGTGCACAAAATTAAATGTTCGTGCATCACTTACTTAATTGTGTGGTTCGTGCATCACATACTTTTTCTTTGTTTCTTGCATCAGTTACTGATTTTCAATTTTCGTGCATCAATTACTGATTTTCAATTTTCGTGCACCAGCTACTTTTAATAATTCGTCCACCAATTAATTTTTCTTTGGGTCATATTCTTCGTTGCAACTTTCAGGCTGTAAATTCTGGAAACGCGTAAAGAAGCATGTATATATATATATATATATATAGACACACACACATATCAGATTTGAAAAAAAAATCTGGAACGAAGTGATGGAATAGAAAATTGAAGATATGAAGAAAAAAACCAACTGTAAAAATTTAACTGGCGAGAGAAATTACGAGGAGATTTGAATCGCAGTCGTGAAAGGAAGAGCTCGAACGAAGCACTGAAAGGAAGAGACTAAAAATTTCTGAGATTGCCGCATTTTTTAATTAAGGGCACTTTGTCATTCAACCTAAAGTGGACTTAAATGATTGCAAGTTCTTTTCCTAGACTAGGATAAAGAAAGTTTCAGTATAAGGTACCGGCCTGAACTTTGCCCTAATTCTTTTTTAAGTTGACCAATTAAGAATTAACTAAAATGGGAAAAAATGGAGCTCCTGGACCAAGCCCAACTAGTAACAGCTCACCTCTATTTTGAATAGACTCGAGTTCGAGTCTAACAGTGTGCGAAAAAATATTTACCACTCCACCTCTCAAAAATAAAAATAAAAAATGGGACGAAATGGAATGGGGACAAATAAAAGTTATCAAAACATGTAGGACTAATTTGTCAGTAGATGAAATTACAAGGTTAAAACGGATATATATGTTAGAACGAGGGGTAAATTTGTAATAAAACATCCACTCCAATGGTGTAGTCACCACTTCTAATTTCTTCGTTTATGAAACTCTAGGCAGGATTTCTTCTCCAATCAAGGCAACCATTGTTCGAATTTCATGATCTCCACAAACTGAGTTTCACTTGCAAGGAAATTACAGACCATGGGAAAACCTTTGAGCATCTGTTTGTTAATTTTCCTTCTCATAAACTGCGTGTTTTCTTGGAAAAAAGATGAATTCAGGAACTGCAATCAAACCCCTTTCTGCAAACGTGCCCGATCTAGGAAACCTGGGGAGTGCTCATTAATCGCCACTGATATCTCTGTTACGGACGGTGATCTTGTAGCTAAACTTATCCAGAGAGAAAAGAGTGTAGAAAATAGTGAGAATCAAGAGCAGCCCATCACCAGTAAGCCTTTGGTTCTTACGTTATCGGCTTATCAAGATGGTGTGTTGAGGCTCAAGATTGATGAGGACCAAAGTTTAGGCCCCCGTAAGAAGAGATTCGAGGTTCCCGATGTGATTTTACCGGATTTTTTGGAGAAGAGGCTGTGGTTGCAGAGGGTGAACGAGGAAGAAAGCCAGGATGGCTCAGGTATTTTGTCAGTTTTTTATCTTTCTGACGGGTATGAAGGCGTGATTAGGCATGACCCTTTTGAGGTATTTGTGAGGGAGAGTGGTACAAATGGGAAAAAGGTGTTGTCTTTGAACTCGAATGGCTTGTTCGATTTTGAACAGCTGAGGGAGAAAAAGGAGGAAAATGAGGATTGGGAGGAGAGATTTAGAAGTCACACTGATACACGACCCTACGGACCGCAAAGTATTAGCTTTGATGTGTCTTTTTATGAGGCTGATTTTGTTTATGGCATTCCTGAACATGCCACTAGTCTAGCTTTGAAGCCAACTAGAGGGCCGGGTGTTGAGGACTCTGAGCCCTATAGGTTGTTTAATCTTGATGTCTTTGAGCACCTCCATGATTCACCTTTTGGGCTTTATGGGACCGTTCCTTTCATGATTTCACATGGTAAGTCACGAGGGACTTCCGGGTTTTTCTGGCTCAATGCTGCTGAAATGCAGATTGATGTTCTGGGGCCTGGATGGAATGATGAGTTCTCTTCAATGTTAAGGTTGCCTTCTGATCAGAAGAGAGTTGACACCTTTTGGATGAGTGAGGCTGGTGTGGTGGATGCTTTCTTCTTCGTTGGTCCGCGACCAAAAGATGTAGTGAGGCAGTATACTGGTGTGACAGGAACACCGGCATTGCCACAGTTGTTTGCCATTGCTTACCATCAATGTAGGTGGAATTATAGGGATGAGGAGGACGTTTATAATGTCGACTCCAAATTTGATGAACATGATATTCCATATGATATTTTATGGCTTGATATCGAGCATACGGATGGGAAGAGATATTTTACATGGGACAGGGCTTTATTTCCAAATCCCGATGAAATGCAGAAGAAATTAGCTGCAAAAGGTAGGCATATGGTCACGATTGTGGATCCTCACATTAAGCGGGATGAGTCATACTACATACATAAGGAGGCTTCCCAGAAGGGATACTATGTGAAGGATGCGAGTGGAAAGGATTTTGATGGTTGGTGCTGGTCTGGCTCCTCGTCATACGTGGATATGCTGAATCCAGAGATTAGGTCCTGGTGGGCAGGACAATTTTCATTTGACAATTACATTGGTTCAACTCCGTCCTTACACATCTGGAACGACATGAATGAACCTTCTGTATTCAATGGTCCAGAGGTAAAATTTTGATTTTTTTTATTTGTTTCTATTGCTTTGTAGGCTCGTGCTTTTTTTGTTTGTTTGTTAAGTTAATATTAAAATTGGTTTTGTTTCGTTGTTGCACTAAATCAAAACCCAATACCGCTAATATCTCAAGTTTATTGTCAGTTTTAATTCTATTGCAACTGCTTTTATTTGAAGATAGTATCAAAAGCTAATGATATTCATGTGTTGCTTTAAATTTTGACGTAGGCATGTTTTTCTCATTCTTATCATATTCTAGTTTATCAAGTTAGGATAGAATATTATAAATTATGATTTCCTATTATGCACTTTTTGCTGGGGTTTGAAAGTTCAAACAGACTATAAGATGTCTGATATCACATTAACTGAAACATTTATTTTGTTTGATAAGAGCATACATGCTAACTGGTATTAGTGCGGTGTGCGGTGTACACGGTTAAGAACTGGTTTTGGTAATGGTGTGATGCTATTAACATATTAGACAGATGGATCCTCCACTTTAAGCTCTTTCACTATTGAGGATGGCCTCTTCTGGTCAAGAAAAAAATGCTAGGGAGTGAACCAACAATTTGTATTGACGTAGCAAGTATAACTTTGGAATAACCGAATAACCACTTCAGGTAGTTTTATCTTTCAGAACCTATGTGGTTTTATAGTTGTATCATTCAATACCTCTTTATTCACTAGATGAAATTTCTTGCTGCATTTCAATTTGCACTTCTTTAGTTTGTCTGCCATTGTCAATTCTGAGTCTTAGATAATTGAAGGTCCAAGATGATAAGATTTCTATATATTCTTCCGTGATTAATCTAGTTTTGTGCCATCAAAGCTAATATAATTATGTAGATTGTTTTTTACTTTTGTATTTGGTATTCCCAACACCAAGTTTTGTATCATTTTTTTTTCTCAAGAACTTTTTCATCTGTACAAGATACATAGTCATTAAACATCATAACATTTTGGTGGATCTTCAATTTCTTCCAAGGTGTTTTTCATTTTTTCAGAAATGAAATGAATGATATCCTAGAGGCTTACCTTCATTAATAAAAAAATTAGTATGGTCATTTTTCAAATCTGTTATGTAACTAACGTTGTCCTACTATGTAATTCCAGTTTGATGGTTGACTACTATATGACTTGAATGTGATTATTTCTGCTTTCACTCCTAGGAATCATAGTGATATCATGGAATCAATGTGCACTGTACATTCATGAAATTTCATGGTTGGATCACTACTATTATTTTAGGGTGTTCAAGGCAGCTGCCTTCCTACTCTCTGAAGATTCTGATGTTTTCTGGACTATTGGATTTTTTATGTGCTCTTTGAGTAAATGAGTTTTCAATTTCCAAAATCCAGCCAAAAACTTTGTTACTCCCTAATTCTTTGACTTGCCCTATCCAAAATCATCACAAATCACGTTAATCCCTCCCTGTGAAAAAAAATAATTCCTTTTTCTATGTCAGGTTTCGATGCCTAGAGATGCTTTACACTACGGAGATGTAGAGCATCGAGAGTTGCATAATGCATATGGCTACTACTTTCACATGGCGACATCGGATGGGCTTGTTAAGCGTGTGGAGGGGAAAGAACGCCCTTTTGTTTTGTCAAGAGCATTTTTTCCCGGCAGTCAAAGATATGGAGCAGTTTGGACTGGAGATAATACAGCTGAATGGGAACATTTAAGGGTTTCAGTTCCCATGATCTTGACACTTGGTCTCACGGGGATATCATTCTCTGGTTAGTATATTCTCTGTGTTTTTATTGCTTACCGGTATACATGAATTTACTCTTTAGTGATTTTATAAGTACTCTATAGGTGCGGATATTGGTGGATTTTTCGGGAATCCGGATACTGAGTTGTTGGTACGCTGGTATCAGCTGGGTGCCTATTACCCCTTCTTTAGAGCCCATGCTCATCACGACACCAAGAGACGGGAACCTTGGTTATTCGGGTATGGCATTCTCTTTCCCATCTTTAGATAGATGCCAGAATGAGACAATTTTCTTGCATACATGTTTGTGAGAGAAATAGAAGATTGTTTGACTGGTGGGACAATATGTTGCATTTGAATAACAGTTTGAAATTTAGTCATTTACTCTGTGAGACTGTTAAAGTATTGTACCCAAGATCAGTTGAGGCCAAGTGGTTTGTGATTGAATCTCAAGTTTTTCTTATCATTTGGTAGATTTATTAATATGCAGTGGAAGTTGATGCCTTACTTGATTACCTCCTTTCCTTGGGCTGAACCCTGGAGATACTTTTCAATCTTTTGTCTGTATTAAATTGTAACGTTGCTGCTGCCCACATGATCAAATATTACACAGTTGTCATGATATTTGATCTGTAGGATCAAAAGTTGCATTTTTATTGTTGGCAATCCATCTCATTTACTGGCTTATGCTCGTATTAATTCTCACATGGATATTTAAATTTAAGATTAGGCAATGAGTTTGACTTATCGATGCGGTTGCACTGTGTTGTGACCGATCACCGGGGAATCATTTGAGAAGATTTCCAACTCATGTTTAAGTACGAGTCAAGAGTTCTTGTATATAGGTTATGCGAGAGAGGAAGGCATTTGAATAATATTCACCGGGTTCTTTTCGGCTTTGGTTTAAGTATGTGTGAAATTAATATTCTCCCTATAAAGTACATGCAATGCAAAGTGCCCCGAAGATGGTTCTGTTTCATTGATGTGCATTTTTGTCAGTAGCTGTTATGAAACATTAATTTGTGATGTATACTTATTGTTTGGTATTGATCTTAATAAGCTGGACAAAACCTTGTGTAGCGTTACTAAGTCCTCGGATCTGCTTATGAAAAAATTCTAAGAAAAGGAAGTATAATTCGTGACAAGAGATTATTGAGGACAACTGTTTGAATGACAATAAGCTAAGACTTTGTATTTCTATTATGCTGATAACCGATCAATCAGTTCCATTCCTTTTTTATTACTCTGATTAATTGGTCATGTTCTTCAGTCCCGGTGGTGTATGATATATACATGTGTAACCTTCAACACTATTATAATTTTCCATTGACGAGTTTTTTTTTAATCTTCCAATAATATGGTACTATTTACCTAACCGAAATGTGATCTTGGTTTGTACCTTTTTTATTACTCATCTACACATTCACAAGTGCTTGATTCTACTTACTGCACCAACCATTGTATCCTTTTTTATATTTATCGTATATGATATGAGTGGGCTCTATGTTGGATGCAGGGAACGAAACACCGAACTCATGAGGGAAGCCATACATGTACGCTACATGCTACTTCCTTACTTTTACACGTTATTCAGAGAAGCAAACACCAGCGGTATTCCTGTCGCTCGCCCACTTTGGATGGAATTTCCTTCTGATGAGAATACGTTCAGCAATGACGAGGCATTCATGGTTGGAGATGCTCTCTTGGTGCAAGGAATATATACTGAGGTCTCACTATAGCAGATTTTATTTTACCTTCATATATGAGACATTTATGTTCTCCTTGAACCTTATGATGACTGGATGGTAAAAAATCTTATACAGCGAGCTAAACACGTGTCAGTATATCTTCCTGGGGATCAGTCTTGGTTTGACATGAAAACTGGAGCTGCTTACAAGGGAGGAGCAACTCATAAGTTGGAAGCGTCAGAAGATAGCATCCCTGCTTTTCAACGGGCTGGTACCATCATACCAAGAAAAGACAGATTTCGAAGGAGCTCCACTCAAATGGAAAATGATCCTTATACTCTGGTATACTTTCTTATTTTAAGCTTGAACCTATTGTGAAGTTTTTTGTAGAAATGTAGATTGTAATAGCTCGCTCACTCAGAAATGTGGAACTAAGACTAACCCACACTCCTCAATTGCAGAGCCAATCATTAATGAAACATAACGATTGGCCTTTTTTTTTGTTTGTTTCTCTTTTTGGTCTACGGTTCCAATCTGCATTCTTGACCTGTGGATCAATTCATGTGTCTCCAGTAGCGAGGCCATGAATCTTATTTGCTGGTGGAGCACTTTTGTATCCATTGTATATAAAGATCATACAAGTATTGAAATAAATTGATCCGCCCATGGCTTCTGCTGATCCGCTCATGGCTTCTGCTGGCTCTCCTTCCCTTACAAATAATAAGTTTTGGTAAGTACATTTTCTTGCACCTTGCAGGTTATATCTCTTAATAGTTCCAAGGCTGCTGTAGGTGAGCTTTATGTTGACAATGGAAAGAGCTTTGAATTCCAGCAAGGAGCCTACATACACCGTCGATTTACATTTGTGAAAGGAAAGCTTGTATCTTCAAACATGGCGCCTCTAGGAACTGGGAGCAAAAAATTTACCTCAGAATGCACTGTGGAGAGAATAATACTTTTAGGTCTGTCTCCTCAACCGAAAACCGCTCTTATTGAACCAGCAAATCAGAAGGTTGACATTGAATGGGGGCCACTCATCCTCCGAGGAGGGAAGAGCTCATCGGTCCTGACCATCCGTAAGCCTAACGTCCGAATTGCAGACGATTGGACGATCAAGATTTCGTAAGAATTTCTTGGAGGGTTATTGGTATACCCTTTGCATCCAGATGGGGGGACCTTCTGTAGCGGTATCATGATCTGCTGATATGAGTGAGATTACAGAACATGAGAAGTGATGTTGAGGACTTCTAGCACTTTGGAAAACAGTTTTAATACTTCTATATATTTTTGAAAATGTTGAGGTTGCTTGTAATTTCTGACCCAGAAAATTATCTTTGAATCTGGTGTTGGATTACAAATCTTGGAATTGAAAAATGCGGTCTAATCCACAAAATTGAATTTAATTATTTAATAATTATGTTAAATTTTATTTTTTAAAAATGATTTTTACAAACAATAAATAAAAATAAGTGTCAGATTTTTAATTTATATAAATTAAGAAGTTTAAATATGTCTTAAAATTTAAGATTAATTTACGGTTCCACGAAGTTCCTGGTGTGATTTCGGTTCCGGTTCCTTATTTTTCGAATTGGAACCAAATCATAAATTCTCGATTTTGGTTCCAAATTGATAGACGATTTTAGTTTTATCTAAGATACGAAGATAACCATGGTAACATCTACTCATAACTATAAGTAATAAGTGATTAATTAAATATGTTTATGGTGAAGATGACAAAATTTGTATTTTTTTTATAATATTAAAAAATATTTAAATAATCCAAAAAATCTGTATTCAATTATTAAACAAATAAATTAAATTATATATATTATTATATAATAATATCAGGAAAGAATGTGCAACGTGCCTATTGCACGCAAACTAATTGTTATTGCGAACGGGCGGGTAGCTCCTCTCAAGGACTCTAGCTCGAACTCAAACACCGTGACGCTGGTCCCCCGGACGAGGTTCTTGTTCACTTGACTCGACAACGTTAGCATCACTGGTTCGCTACGTCATTCTTGAATCCCCATATTTCTGTTTTGGCTTAATCCCATCTTTGATCCTGTTCGTGCTGTCTATTTCATGCAATAAACGATGTTTTTTTTACATGAACTGATTGATCTGCTCATAATTCGAAGTTCACGTTTTTCGATTTAATTGTGGGGGACGTTTTGTTCTTTCTTGCCCAGATATTGAATTTTGGTAGGATGCTGTTGTTATGAGGCGCCTTATTGCCGGTGACTATGATTAGTTCATGAAGGGTTTACTAGAGAAAGACAACGATCCCATTGGTAATCCCGACAAGAAAAATCGTAACCTTGATTGTTGTTCGGAGGAAATTCCGGGTTCTGTCTCGCCGGAGGCAGAACCGAGTATTGACAATAATAAGAATCAAAAGCCTGGAGTTCTTTGGGCAGGCTTATGGCCACCGACTTTAGCTATTTTGGGGAATTTGAGTAGTAATCATGGAAGAAGTGACACTAAAAATTATAGTGTTAGAAAAAAGCCGGGTAGTGGGAAGAACTATTATGATGATTGTATGGCTGGTGTAAGAAGAGTAATGATGAATGGTATATCAATGAGAAGATTATTGGGGTTTAATAAAACCGGAAATTCGGCTTCCAAGAGCGATATTTGGCTTTTGGGTGTGTGTTATCGTGTTGCTCAAGAGGGCGACAATGCGATCTCTTCAGATCCAGCTGAGAGTGAGGAATTTGCTTCATTTGTCGAGGATTTTTCATCGCGTATCTTGATCACGTATCGAAAAGGTATTTTTTTGCATGTTGAATGGATCTGTGAATAGGATAGTTGGATAATGATGATGTGGATGTGGATGATGTTGCTGGTATTATTTTGCAGGGTTTGCACTGATACGGGAAACGAAGTACTCTAGTGATGTTAACTGGGGTTGCATGCTTCGGAGCAGCCAGATGCTTGTTGCTCAGGCATTACACTTGTTGCTGTTTTATATGTCTTTTCTGATATTTGCAATGACATCATTTGTACTGATTTTGTTACATGTTCGCACAGGCATTTCTGTTTCATAAATTAGGACGATCGTGGAGGAAATCTCCACACGAGGTAATATACAATATACGCCAAATTAGATCATTTGAAAGGGATGGTCATATCTATGTTAGTTGGTTCATTGTTAAGATTGAGGATATCTTAATCTCTCACATACTAACCCAGGAGATTCAACCATGTCTTATTGCAAATAAAACATGTTGATATTGGTTTTTTTTTTTTTTCTAATTATGCAGCCAATTGACCAAAGTTACATGGAAATACTGCATCTTTTTGGAGATGCCGAGGACTCGCCTTTCTCTTTACACAATCTTCTCCAATCTGGAAAGGTGTACGGCCTTGCTCCAGGTTCATGGGTAGGCCCGTATGCCATGTGCCGCACCTGGGAAAATTTGGTGCGTAACAAAAGCAAGGAGACTGGTAATGGAGTTTTGTCCTCTATGATGACCATATACGTTGTTTCTGGTAGCGATGGGGAAAGAGGTGGAGCCCCTGTCCTCTGCATTGAGGATATATACAGACATTTGTCAGAGTTCAAAGGAGGTCAAGTTGATTGGGGTCCTATTCTGTTGATGGTTCCGTTGGTTCTTGGTGTGGAAAGAGTCAACCCAAGGTATAGTTTCTCTTCTGTCACAATTATGGATTTGGATGTATATCACAGTAAAATTTCCTTTTCTTTTTATTTTTTATAGAGCCAAGTGGAGTTGCTGACCATGTACATATTTGATAGTTATTTAAGAGACGGCTTGCAACATGGGATCTTGTTGATAACTGGCATCTGAATCCTATTAGACATTACAAAGAAATGGCACTTGTGGAACTTTTTTTAGTCGCATTTGCCTTATGAAAGGAATTTTGTTTCAACGTGTGAAATGGTGAAAGGATCATCAAGTATAATATTAGGGAAAAATAACTAAGTCCAATTCTTTCTATTGACACTAAACTTGGGCTAGTCTTTAACCACTGAAAATAACTCGCTGTGGTTTTTGCAAGCTTATTTACATTCCATGCATCATAAGATTATGCATGGTTATGATGATGTTGTATCTACAAGTCATAGAGAACAAACAAAAGGTTCTTTATTGGATTCTCGAGTAAGGTTCTTGAAGAAGATTTTGAAACAAAACATCATAAAAATCTTGTGCATTATTTCTTTTTGAGTACTTTATTATAATATGCGAGTCTTTGTAATAAGCCGATAGGCTTATGGTATTATCTTTCATGAATGATATGCTCCATATGGAAAGCAATTTTGCGAGAATTGATAAAAGTAATGTAGATCTTGTTTCTTTCCTTTTGTAGTTCTACATGAGAGAGACGTAGGGAGGAATGTGGGTTGGCGCTTGATCGGAATAATTTTGAATTTCATTTTACATGAGTTAAGATAGGTCGATCGAATTGCACTTATTTTTTAAGTTTTATGTGAGGGAATAGGAAGGATAGGGCTATTTAATAAACGCGGCCAAAAAGAATACCTTCTATAGGATGGAAAGATACGTGGTTTTGGACCAGTGTTAGCAACAAAATGCGGTGTAGTTCTTTTGTCCCACCACATCTTATAAAAATCGATGCATGAAGAATGGAAATGAATTTGGTTTGTATTTACCTCTATTTATGAAAGGCAGATATTATAATATGCGTCATAGAAATAGCATATCACTGTGTAACTTATGATATTATGGGCAATATTCTCAAGGCTTATTGGATGTCTTGCAACCACAATAAGGTTGTTGGAAAGAAGCGTGTCACTTCATAATTGTTTCATGTCATCATACAAGTTTCCTCTGGGTGGTCACAATCTTTTCTTCGTTTTTCAACAGGTATCTTCCACTTCTGAGTGCCACACTCATGTTTCCGCAGAGCCTCGGTATTTTGGGTGGCAGACCTGGTGCTTCAACATACATAGTTGGGGTGCAAGATGAAAAGGCTTTCTATCTGGATCCACACGAAGTTCAGCAGGTCCATGAAATTCCTCTTCTTGTTTTATCTCGACATAATCTTGTGTAGAATATCTATCTTATGATCACATAGTCCAATTTCCTGAGCCTATCCTAATGAGCAAGTGTATCTTCTCGACCTGTCTGATATTCAGATTATTATATGAGTGCCGCAGTTTTAAATTAAGGTGATCATTTTTCTGATTGGAGCTCTAGAATTGCCGTAAGTATGATTATTGTGCTTTTTGCATATATTCTTTTGGAGAACATGCTATTGCAGCTGACCGAGTTATCTTTGTTGTAGTTACACTAGTGATTATGTCTGTAAATGGAAATTTGGCATCAAAAGTGAGGTGTCCTGCCCAATCTTACATTTTTTCCAAATTTGAAATGCTGTGTATCAGGCATATCCACTCTTTAGTCTTATCAATTCTAGAAATGCAAAAAGTCACCTGTTTCTTTATGTTGTCGATTTTCAAGTTTTTATGAGTGATGAACCTTCACGAGCCCATCATGCTGAGTATATGAGTTACCTTACTTCTCTTATCGATCAGTCCAAGTTTGATGGTTGAAGTCTTGAATTGAATCGGTATTATCTTTAATATAATCCTCACGGAACCGTCATATCCATGATAAAAAGCTTAGAATAGGACAATTTAATGTCTCGTCCGTGAAATACTTTTAATAATTTAGTTAAAATTTATCACCTGAACTGTAAGCGTGAACTTATATTTCCTGTTGACATTGTAATCCTCACCATGTAACATTGTAACGAACCGTAGAAGTCATTCCTTGTCCACGATATCAATAATCTCTATAAATTTACGTCGTATTATGGTACCATCGAAACATGATTTTTATACATTGGATTCTGCTATTTAGTCTACTCGCTGTTTTTGTGAATCTTGATGATTTCTTAATGATGATGCCATGCTGTAGCGTCGACTCACCGCGATCTTGGTTGGCAGGCTGTTGACATCAAGAGGGGTGATGTTGATGTCGATACTTCGACTTACCATTGCATGTAAGTTGATCCCTCAAATTTAACTTAATTCTCAAACTATGAACAATGTTCAAGTTACCTGATTTTCTACAACATACAACTTAATACTATTATTTTACAGTCCTTTTAATTTTTAACTCCACTACTCGGGGATTTAACTGCAGTATTGTAAGGCATATGCCGCTCGACTCGATTGATTCATCCTTGGCTATTGGGTTTTACTGTAAAGACAAGAGTATGCATGCATCTCTCTAATGTTTTCCTTTAAATAGTTTGAACTTTTTTTCATCACAATCGATTATTCTAATTGTCAACCCTCTATCTTAAATTTCTTCTTCTATCAGATGATTTCGATGATTTTTGTTCACGTGCTTCGGAGCTGATCGATCAATCAAACGGTGCTCCTCTATTTACAGTAGCCGAGACGCGTCTTTCCTCTAAACCCACCGGATATCAGAACACATCAATAGATCACACTTCTGAGACTCGAGAGCTTGATCTCGTAAACGAGCTCTCGTCCGGTATACCAGAGAATATTTGTACAGAGGAAGACGACTGGCAACTGCTTTGAGCCAGCCCCTGTATGATTCTGATGAATAACTACATAAATTTGGGAACTTGTATAAACTTCTAGGATTTAATTTGTATTATGTCTACCAAAATATGTATATATATTTATTTATTTTTAGATTTGTTATGTTTTCACTTTCAATTCTATTCTTGTCATAATAAGCTGGCTGGCTACTTCGTTTGCATTATTATTGAATAATTAAATCATTTCAAGCCACAGGCTTTGTTGTTCTATATTCATCTAGTAGCAATAATATTTCATTAATGATAATTATCCATGCGACTGCTAACGCTGATTTGATTCTTTTAAAGATTAAGATTGAATATAAACATGGGCAAATCTAGGAATTTTATCGAGGGGACCAAAGTTAATGAGATAGAAACTAAATATAGTTGAGTTGTAGTTATGCCCAAGACATAGTGTGACAAAGTAAGCCATTTGGATGCTAATATCATTGTTCAATGATAATGTGCTTTCTGCCAAATGCAAAAAAAAAAAAAACACTTTTTCGCAAAAGAATCACAATAAAAATTTGTTGAACGAATGCACAGTAAGTCGAAGATCATAAAATGATTTTAAGTTTTTTCAGTTCTCACACAAAAAATAATTTTTTGTCAATTATGTATCACATGCAATTCCCAATTCGCCCAGAAATCGACAACCTAGATGGAAACTCACTGTCAATCCATAACCAGAACATAAAATTAGGAAGAAAAAACTAAATCCACATCTCATAACCAACTTCACACAATCACAAGTTTATTTCTGATATGACATCGCCCAAGAACCATTCTACAATCAGGTTTGGACGAGAAATCTTGACCTATTGATTCAGCAAAAACAAGAACCTTGGTATATTTAACATCAACCCTTTGTTTAATGTGAAACAAGAACATTGGTATAAGGAAGACGCTAAAAACGGTAGTGGAACTCCGTTTGATAAGTCGATGATGTATGCCACGAAAAATATCCGATAAGTTCGAATATTTTGTCAAAGAACCAAAAGAGAATTTACACACACAATTTACTAATAATAGTCTTCTTATTTCATTGCAACTAGCCATTTTATAGGCTGAATATTACAAAAAAAACTTCCTAAAATAACTATATTAGTTAAGGCTAGATAAACTTCCTAATTAAGGCTAAAAGAAAGGAAATAAACCGGCTCCTTAATTGGCTGATTATAACAAACGAAAATTAGCAACTAAAAAGGAAAGTCAATAATTTAAACTTCTAAGCATAATCTTTCATTTTCTTGTATTGCTTCAATTTGTCAATATCTTGATCTGCAATTTCTTCTATCAAAGATGTGAGGTGGTTCGAGCTCACATCTTGAGATATACGCCTGGTATATCTTAATTTAAACTATGTTCAGTCGGAAAACCCTCGCGAAAATACATACTAAAAAGGAAAAATTGATTCCAAGGTATCGGGGATATCGGAAGAATCAAGCCAACCCAGCACCTCAGGGGTTAAAGAGGGAGAGATTAATCTTAGGCCATCGGCGGGCAAATCTAAGGTTAATACTAACGAGAATATTGTTTCCCCAACTTCCCCTTTGCAGGAATATCAAAGATCATGGGAGAAACTTTGTACAAGAATGGGTATAATTCCTGGAAAAATTACAGCAGACTGGTCAGGAAAATACCCAAGAATGTGGATGCACCCTGGTGTCAAACCAGAAAGTGTTCGTGAGTGGTTTGATTTTGGCTGCCTAGCCTCAGTCTTTACCACAGCACCGAGTTTCCCGAAAATCGCAAAATTACCGGATTGGATCTCTGAAGGAGTGTATGACTCATGGCAAAATAATCATACACTGGGACGAGGAGATGTTCTGGAGCTGAAATTCATAACTGCAGCCCCAGAAATCACAGGAAAAGGCCTTCACCCTAGCTTTCATTTTGTAAAGTTACAGAGGCCTAACTGGAAGGCGATGGATCAAATAAAACCACCGCCCGAAGGAACAACACTAGTTTCCCCGCTCACAGAAGATGACATTACAACCCGAAGAGCTTGGGTATTATGGGTCTGTCTCACGGAGATGGACAAAGTCAAGTATCCGTTCAAAATATTCCAGAAAACATCGAACGGATCATTCATGGTTAACGCCATGACAAGCCATACTATAAAATTTGCCGAGGACATCTTTGAAAAGAAGAGGCAGATATAATGGGAAAACAAGATTCCGGCAACCAAAGAAACCAGCCGAAAGTTCATCAACATGGCTCATGTAGGACGATGTCAGGACTACATCTGCCCGAGCTGTCCAGAGCAGAAAGAGCCACTGTTTGGGAAAGTCTTCCTGTCAAACGGGACCAGAAGAAAGAGGACAAAGCAGGACCGGGCAAACGTGGAAGATTCCCACGCGGACTGCAAAAACCAAATTTTTAGGGACCACAGGGAGACAAGAGCCATGTGACTCTGACGAGGACCAATATCATTTGAAAAAGAAAACAAAATGGTAGGACCACTCTTCGGCCGAAAGTCGAAGGGACCACAAGATACCAAACAAGAGAGAAGACGCATGCAATGACCTCTGATTCTAAATGTAATGCCTCGAGTTGCTTTATATACGTGTCATATGATTATACCGTTAATATGATTAATTTCGGTATGATATGGACTCAGGTTCGGGTTGAACCGAGGATTAATGAACACATACATGAAATGAATATTAGATATATGACAAGGAAAGAAACATGATGCACAAGATGTAGTGCATAGGAATGATTGAATTAAATCAAGTGTAGTGACATATCAAGCAACTTGGACTAGTAGGCATTTGAATTGAATTTCATATGCATGTGCCATTTATTTGAGTTTGCATTTGAGGTTGATAAATATGAGATATCAGATTTGCAACTCACAATACAACTCAACACACCTACAAAATCCCTACACAAGCTCCTCTCTCATTTCTTCCTTAGGTTGAATTTTTGAGCTTGGATTGCACTTGGTAATCAAGCTAGAAAATAAAGTGAAGTGATATAATAACTTCTTGGTAAGGAATTCATGAGTTTAAGCTTGTTTATGTTGTTGTGTATGAAGTATGTGAAGTTGAGTCTCAAGTGTTCATGTTTGAAATCATAACTTGTTTCTTTGCCAAGAATTGGATTCTAGGATGATGGAAACATGTTTATATATTACTAGAGATTTCAAGAAACATGTGGAAATGGTTAATTTCGAGTTGTAGGAGAAGAATTATGAAGATATGCTTGAAAATCGACATGATCTAAGTTTTCTGGACATCGGCGATCGATCGGTGCTTGTGTTGTGATCGATCGCCGAGGACAGACAAAATATAAGGCGGTGAAACTATGTGGCGATCGATCGGTGAGTTTGTAGCGATCGATCGCTATGAACAGGGCATTTTGGCGATCGATCGCCAAGTATTTGCGATCGATCGCGAGGAGACAGAAAGTTTTGGCGATCGATCGGTGCCTTGGAAATTATGAAAAATGTTATATTTTTGTAGCATTTATTTTTGAAGCCTCTTATAACATGGTATATTGTTCATGCGCTTGTAGCATCATCACAGGGGACGGGGCAAAGAGGCAATTAGCCATCAACGCCTGATTTATCGCTTTTATTGTCGTATACCAGGTACGTGTTGACGTACGGAGTATAGATATTGTGTGATGATGTTATGAGATTGATATCATATGAATTGTGTTATGTTAGTATCATATGATTGGTAGTATCATATGCCTGTACATTCATGGATATCATGTGTTAGAGATATACGCCTGGTATTGGGTATATGCTCGGTTATGTATTTGAGATATACGCCTGGTATTGGGTATATGCTTGGTTATGTTACATAGAGATATATGCCTGGTTTGGATATATGCTCGGTTATGTGACAGAGAGATATACGCCTGGTTTGGGTATATGCTCGGTTATGCTATATAGAGATATACGCCGGTTTTTGGGTATATGCTCTGGTTATTATCATTTGAGGACGGTACTATGATATGTGCTGCTAATATGAAGATGTGAGGTGGTTCCACTGACATATTGAGCTGAATAGGCATATCATTTTAGTCTCGTGATAATAGGGTACTGGTTGAGACATGTCATGACATGGTGCATTTGAGGATGCATGATACAGAACATTCACATTAGATGATTTATTGTGCTTTATCATTGTTATTGATATTGTGTTTTGATATCGCACTGAGATAGTTGTTTATCTATACTAACGTTTTGTGAATGTTTCTGTAGGATTGCATAGACGTGGGAATCGTGAGTCTTATTCCGCTGCGAGGTGAACCACTGCATAGGAGTTGTACTGGCTTAGGTTGTTAATTTTACATGTAATGTATATGTAGAAAACAAAGTTAGTTGGTTTTTGTACTAGTGGTTTGGTACATTTGTAACAACTTAACTAGTAAGATACTCTTAATCAGTGCATGTTATTACTTAATTCAGACTCACATATGTATGTTAACATGATACATAATGGATTAAGTAAAGAGAACCCCACATTAGTGGTATCAGAGCAGTGGTTCGAGAACGGGATGAACAAGGGTAGAGGAAGTGCGTTAGGGAGTTACCTAATCACTTAAAGGCATGTGATACTTATGATATAGTGTCTGGGAACATACTTTGTATTTGTATCTGTTATTGTTAACCCTTGTTTTGCAGGATGATAGTATGACTTGGTATGAATCCTTATGCGTGGCATAAGTGATGTTGTGGGTGTACCCGTGATTGGTATATCGGGTTTCTGTACTATCATTTGGCAGGGGAAACATGATATGTTTCGCGGGAGCTATTCCACTAATTCCGTGGTAATGGTATGTAGGTCGATACGGAATCGGAGGAGTAAGTTGTACAGTGGTTGGAGCGTGAAAAGCAAAGCTTGGTATCAGCTCCATGTGCAAAGTCGGCCTGCATGAGATTGTGTATCAGACCTAATGGTGGACTGGCCGCTGACACATGATGTGTGAATGGAAGTGAAGATACAGGTTATTGATCACTGTATCTAGTTCAGGGGCAATTCTTGATATTGCAATCTGTGGTTGCATTGTCAGTTCGACATGTATGGCCTGAATGGGAATGTAATACTTTGCTCTTGATCTGTGGATAGTATGGCTAACACAGTGTGTTTACATTGGGAGATGATGCAGACATGGGTTACTTGTGGTACTTAGATGGTACATGTAGCGAATGTGAGATTCGTGTACAATAATAGTATTCTTTATTATTGTATTCCACAGGGGTAATTGGTGATTTGTGAGATCACCGTGGTGATGATTATCTTGTCAGGGTATCATCTGTGTATGGTTCTCCGGTGTGTATGTGTGTGTTGAACTCTATGTTTGTTGTCATGGAGTTGACAAGGAACATGAAATTGGGAGAGTTCAATGATAGTGACGCTGAGGCGTATTGATGGAGCGGTACAACCACAGTAACTGTGAGTTATACTGTTCGACTGTTATCAGCCTATGTCGTTTAAGTCACTCGTGTTTTGGTGACGGGTTAACGGACTGTTTGATCCTTTCTGTGTATTAGTTTCTTGTGTTCGTTCTTGTTGTATCATATGGATTTGAGCATGGAAGTCTTTCAGATTGAAAGAAAATGAGTACCGACGGAGATTGCAGTGATGCAATGATCACCGGCAAAGATTGATGTGATGCCTGCACATGTGATCTTTGTGATGGCTGTACTGGGACATACATGGTGCTATGTGGCCATGTATTATATCTGGTTAGTGTATAGTACAGATGGGAATGGATATCATTGTTTTGATGTGAACTCCGTCCGAGCTATAAGGTTGTCCGTATGAGACTCTATGCATGTGGTATGTGTGGCAGCCATGGGTGTCTTTGATTGACACGAGATACCTCAAGTGCATACAGTTGTGTATGGGATGTTGTATATGAACATCTAGTTCTGTGTTTGTGAACTGTATTTATGAGGTTGAAATTGGTTGGTCTGCTTTGAACAGAGTGTGGGTATCTGTGTTGTTGCTGAGAGCATTGGATGCTTGTATGGCTTCTGGATATAGAAAAAGGACGTCATGATAGACATCCGTAAACTGGTTCTTTAGTGGAACTGTGCATCACATCTTGTGTCATATTCTGGATTATTGCATGACAGTAGTGATCTGTACACATGAGACCAACAGAGAGTGGTTGGCAATGTGAGACCAACAGAGATTGGTTGGCAATGTGAGTATCCGGTAAGCATTGAGTGTGAACTATTGTATGATAGCATAGCTTGGTGGCTATGATGTATGGTTCACAAGTCTGATGTTGAATGACCATGAGTGGTATGGTAATTTGATTGTTATTCATGTCAACAATAGTGTGTGGATTGTGTGATTGCAGTTGAGTTGGAATGTGTTACCTTCCATGTATTGTTGGATTGGCTATTCCTTCATGAACCATAGGTGATAACGATTTGCTGGGAGCAGTCGTGTTTATCAGGAACGCATTCCAATAAAGAAAGATTCAATGAATATGGCGAGGTAGACAACTGTTGGTTTCGATTATGTACTATAGATCATGTGATATATCTGAGTGATATATTCGATCATGTGATATAGTCGGGTGATATCTTCGATTGTATGATCTATCCGGGTGATATGATAATCCGTATGGATAGGTTCTTGAAGTAGAACGGAATGGGTTATCAGGTACCTGTGATGTGTAGGACTTGTTGGCGTAATCCATGTAGCAAGTGAATTGCACATGCGTGGAAAACGTGTCGGTTGGAAAACTTGTTGGTTTCCACTGCTACATGATATTTTGTGTTGATCATTACATGGAGCAGTGAATAGAAAGTAATGAATCGTTGTAAAAGCTTGTCATACTCAAGATGGTAGTCTTGGGGGAACAGTTGATACAAAGAATGACATTTCCGGTACAGGGGTCAGGACAGGGAATATTGAACCACGCAAATGGTGTGGATAGATACTATGAGAACATAGTCATTGGGTGAGATAACCATATAATCATGTGGACATATGTATTGTACATGGCTTTGGTGTACAGTATGCATTGATGACATATGAGTGTGATGTGGATTGCTTCTTGTGGTTTGGTCAAGTTCGTGTCCAGTGTTTGTTCTGGACTGGTATCGTGTCCAGTGTTTAATCTAGACTGAGAAGTCTGGCGTGGGAGATTAGTATGCAAACGATAGATGGATATGTTGTATCTATCACATTGTGTAATTACATACTATAATACAACTTTGTGAAATGTTAGAGCAGAGATGGCTCTGTGCACATTTGGATGTGTAGAATCTGAATGTGACAAGGACCGAGGTACTTGGTTTAGCGTATCTTGCTGATCTCGATATTCTGCGTAGGCTTACACAGGAGTACATACGAATGGAAACATTCTAGACCGTTATACAATACACAACGCGGGTATGTGTGTTGCTGTGTTTCTAAAGTGTGGCATAATGTGTATGGAAAAGGTGTAATACCAGGATTTGAACCATTGACTGTATTACTATATGTGACTAGTTGTCCAAGGAGGGACGGATGTATTAGACATTAGACGAACAGATGCTCCATTAGGGATCATTTGTATGCATCCAGCAGGAATGGGAGTGGGCAGTGACTTGGTTAAGGGAACCCACCGGTACAATGAGTGGTATGAGATCAAGTCAATTTGATGGATACTGTTGTGTATAACAAGATATGTATATGTGCCAACATCCGGACATGATTTCTTGAGTGTTCACTGATACTAGTGAAATGTTTGTCTGTTGATGGTATTACAACGATGCATACATACTATCTATGCCCGGCTGGTGTAGAGTGTTGTGAGCATATGGATACGTGGACAAAAGCGAATGGTAACAAGCTGTTATGCGAGAACATGAGTATGCAGTAGAATCCAAAGTGCAATGTCTGGTATGTTTTCTTTTGGTTTCTTATACTGCTGGTCTGGTAAGTATCTGCTAGTTGAGCATGTTGAGTATGTAGCAGATTTATTTTTGATTATTTGTTCCGGCAAATAATGTTGCATTTATAATGCATGTTTGTGCAAAGCTTATTTGCCACTATGTTGTTATTCCTTGTAGTGTTGCTAGTAGGGTTGAAAGCTTATGGCTTTCTGTACGAGATTCATATGATATATGAGATTCATATTATGAATATGGAATTTCGAGGACGAAATTCAATAAGTAGGGGAGAATTGTAATGCCTCGAGTTGCTTTATACACGTGTCATATGATTATACCGTTAATATGATTAATTTTGGTATGATATGGACTCAGGTTCGGGTTGAACCGAGGATTAATGAACACATACATGAAATGAATATTAGATATATGACAAGGAAAGAAACATGATGCACAAGATGTAGTGCATAGGAATGATTGAATTAAATCAAGTGTAGTGACATATCAAGCAACTTGGACTAGTAGGCATTTGAATTGAATTTCATATGCATGTGCCATTTATTTGAGTTTGCATTCGAGGTTGATAAATATGAGATATCAGATTTGCAACTCACAATACAACTCAACACACCTACAAAATCCCTACACAAGCTCCTCTCTCATTTCTTCCTTAGGTTGAATTTTTGAGCTTGGATTGCACTTGGTAATCAAGCTAGAAAATAAAGTGAAGTGATATAATAACTTCTTGGTAAGGAATTCATGAGTTTAAGCTTGATTTATGTTGTTGTGTATGAAGTATGTGAAGTTGAGTCTCAAGTGTTCATGTTTGAAATCATAACTTGTTTCTTTGCCAAGAATTGGATTCTAGGATGATGGAAACATGTTTATATGTTACTAGAGATTTCAAGAAACATGTGGAAATGGTTAATTTCGAGTTGTAGGAGAAGAATTATGAAGATATACTTGAAAATCGACATGATCTAAGTTTTCTGGACATCGGCGATCGATCGGTGCTTGTGTTGTGATCGATCGCCGAGGACAGACAAAATATAAGGCGGTGAAACTATGTGGCGATCGATCGGTGAGTTTGTAGCGATCGATCGCTATGAACAGGGCATTTTGGCGATCGATCGCCAAGTATTTGCGATCGATCGCGAGGAGACAGAAAGTTTTGGCGATCGATCGGTGCCTTGGAAATTATGAAAAATGTTATATTTTTGTAGCATTTATTTTTGAAGCCTCTTATAACATGGTATATTGTTCATGCGCTTGTAGCATCATCACAGGGGACGGGGCAAAGAGGCAATTAGCCATCAACGCCTGATTTATCGCTTTTATTGTCGTATACCAGGTACGTGTTGACGTACGGAGTATAGATATTGTGTGATGATGTTATGAGATTGATATCATATGAATTGTGTTATGTTAGTATCATATGATTGGTAGTATCATATGCCTGTACATTCATGGATATCATGTGTTAGAGATATACGCCTGGTATTGGGTATATGCTCGGTTATGTATTTGAGATATACGCCTGGTATTGGGTATATGCTTGGTTATGTTACATAGAGATATATGCCTGGTTTGGATATATGCTCGGTTATGTGACAGAGAGATATACGCCTGGTTTGGGTATATGCTCGGTTATGCTATATAGAGATATACGCCGGTTTTTGGGTATATGCTCTGGTTATTATCATTTGAGGACGGTACTATGATATGTGCTGCTAATATGAAGATGTGAGGTGGTTCCACTGACATATTGAGCTGAATAGGCATATCATTTTAGTCTCGTGATAATAGGGTACTGGTTGAGACATGTCATGACATGGTGCATTTGAGGATGCATGATACAGAACATTCACATTAGATGATTTATTGTGCTTTATCATTGTTATTGATATTGTGTTTTGATATCGCACTGAGATAGTTGTTTATCTATACTAACGTTTTGTGAATGTTTCTGTAGGATTGCATAGACGTGGGAATCGTGAGTCTTATTCCGCTGCGAGGTGAACCACTGCATAGGAGTTGTACTGGCTTAGGTTGTTAATTTTACATGTAATGTATATGTAGAAAACAAAGTTAGTTGGTTTTTGTACTAGTGGTTTGGTACATCTGTAACAGCTTAACTAGTAAGATACTCTTAATCAGTGCATGTTATTACTTAATTCAGACTCACATATGTATGTTAACATGATACATAATGGATTAAGTAAAGAGAACCCCACACTAAACAAGAATTGAAGTCCGGATTTCACATCCACCTCCAGACTTCTATAAATACCAAGGCATTCAGGAAGCTAAGGACATCGAAAATTCTCCATAATTTTCTGAAAAATAAATATTGTAGTCTCCAAGCTTTGTAATCTTCAGCTTTCTTAGCTTGGTAATATTTCTTTTCTTTCTTTCATTTCATAAGTGTCTGTAATATTGTTCTGTTGGTTTCAAGTTTATGTGTTTTGAGTCAAGCCTCATCTATATGAGAGGCTAAACAAGTCCGTCTCCCCCAAAGGTGACGTTTTAATGTAATAGATGTTATAAGTATTCCAGAATAAAAATAAGGCTGTTGCACAGCTATCTCCCAGATTTCTTTAAATCTTTTTATATCTTGAATATACCTTACGCCCTAAGGTAGGAAACGAATTAGGGTTGTGCTGTGCGGTTTCTGAAGGAGTTGGATAACTGGCAGACTAACCTCGCCCGTGTGCTGAGGTTGGATGGTGAGGAGCCATTCGTAAAACAGTCTGGAGGCAGTAAGTTTTCGGCTGGTGGAAGTTGCGACCCACCTCACCCGGTGTCGTTATGGTCAAAATGGTATTTTTCAGATTTCTAAAATTTTATTGTAATACGGAAGCATGTTGGGCCTTTTATTTATTTTTAACATGATCTTCAAATCGGGTTGAATTATAATTAGACGAACGTTATATAAACCGTGAGTCCTTTGCAAAAGTATGCTCTTGGGATTCATCTCGAGATGACAGAAACTGAAGGATCTCATGTTCATATAATGTTTCTGTTTGGTAAATATTAGGATGTAAACGATGATGAATAGTATATTGTGACATATTTTATTCTTTAAACATTTTCTAGGGGCTAAGAATGCAAATTTATTAAAGATTGGTTGGACCGCGTGGACCACTTGGACCACATGTACCACATGGGGATATTATGGTCATTTCAACCTAGAAAGGACTTATGTCAACCAATATTTTTTCGCTGGACTAGGATAGATTATGTTTCACGAAAGTGTACCGGCCCGTAATTTTCCCATAAAAAAACTTCCTAAAATAACTATATTAATTAAGGCTAGATAAACTTCCTAATTAAGGCTAAAAGAAAGGAAATAAACCGGCTCATTAATTGGCTGATTATAACAAACGAAAATTAGCAACTAAAAAGGAAAGTCAATAATTTAAACTTCTAAGCATAATTTTTCATTTTCTTGTATTGCTTCAATTTGTCAATAGCTTGATCTTCAATTTCTTCTATCATCTTCAATATGTAAGCATAGAAGATCTTTAATTGTCCACCATTAATATGGTTGTTGATCATAGCATGGATCACATCAACTTCCATGCACAATTTCTCAAGTATGCACAAGATAAAAAAAAGGTTGGCATTCTAGAAAATATTCAGGATCAATGTAGACTAAAGACTACATTTCATTGATTATATTTATTCAAGGAACAACCAAAAACAGTGAATCGACGGCCTAAAGCCTGAAAATAAAATTTCATGTAGTTAACTCAAAAAATTTATGTGAAGCTTGCACACAAAAACTTTTTCTAGACGGGCAAAGTAGTATATCACCAACCAAAAGTCACCAAAAGTCCAGAGTCGGGAATAATCGAGCACAATAATTCTTGTACACATTAGAAGGTCATATGAATCCCAAAACAATCGCGAATCTGATCTAGAATCAGAGTATACAACAAACCAAATGATAACTAATATCGGCACTCGAGATAGTTAATACTTGGGGCATAAAAAATACCAGCGTGTTTTTCAGGGGTTTCATTATTGCTGCCATTAAGGGCACTGCCCTCAGGACATCATCCACTATCCATTTGGAATTTATTTATTTTTAAATAAAGATTCCAAATAAATGGTGATGATGCCCCTAAGAGCACTACCCTTAAGGACATCATCAAACAAACCTTTTCCAGGATATCTGCTTTGACTTCATCATTAGTTAAACTTAGACATGACCGCGGTTTTTTAAAAACTGCGGCCCGGCCCGGAACCGTAACCGGGTCAACGGGCCGGTTAACCGTTGACCCGGCTACGGTTCACCATGAACCGTAGAACCGGCGGTTGGAACCGCCGGTTCAACCCTTTATTTTTATTTTTTTAATTATTTAAAATTAAATTGTGTTGTTGAGGATTCGAACTCTTGACCTCTGTCATGTATATACAGCATCTTACCACTAAGCTATTATCCTGATTGTTATATTTTAGACAATATAATTATATATACTAAAAGACAATGTATATTATATATGTAATACAATAATAACTATTTTATATTGTAAAATCAAAATTATCTAAAAACAATATATTATGCTATTAAATAAATATTGTATAATAAAAACATATCTATAACAAAGTAAATATCACAAAAAATGTTGGATAAATTAATAATAACTATAAATAGTGATTGAAAAATAAAATATTTCAAAACAAATATATTATACCTTTTATAATTATTCTACAAGTGCTTTATATTCATTATTTGATTTACATTATATATATAATAATTAAATAAGTATATATTAATTTATCACAATATGACTTACAACAGAACTCAATAATGTAATATTTGATGAATTAATAAAATAGAAATAAACTATAGCAAAGTAAATATAACAAAAAATGTTGGATAATTTCATAAGAACTAAAGAAATAGTTGTTTCAAAATAAAATATTATAATAATGAAGTAAATTATTATAAACAAATATAATATATACATTCTAATTATTCTACAAGCACTTTATTTGATTTACATTATATACAATATCAAATAAGTATATCTTAATTTCCCACGATATGACTTACCATAGAAACTCGATAATGTAATATTTGATTAATTAATAAAATCTTTTACTAATTTGCTTATAATGATTTGGGAACAACATATTGAATTGATACTTCACTAACTTTATATTATATAAATTAATAACTTATAATTGATAATCAAAAATCTCATTACTGACTCTTTTTAATAAGAAACATATCTATAACAAAGAAAATATAACAAAAAATATAATTAGTACCATAATAGAAACATATCTATAACAAAGAAAATATAACAAAAAATGTTGGATAAATTAAGAAGAACTATAAATAGTGGTTGCAAAATAAAATATTTTAATAATGAAGCAAATTATTACAAAACAAATATATTATATACCTTTTATAAATATTCTACAATCACTTTATATTCATTATTTGATTTACATTATATATATAATAATTAAATAAGTATATCTTAGTTTATCACAATATGATTTACAATAGAAAATCGATAATGTAATATTTGATTAATTAAGAAAATCTTTTAATAATTTACTTATACTGATTTGGGAACAACGTATTAAATTGATAATCCACTAACTTTATATTATATAAATTAATAACTTCTAACTTAATATATTTATGATTAATCAATGAAATCATCATAAAAATAACTTTATTGACATTTGTTTCTTATGTAAATTGATAGTGACAAATCTCATTACTGATTTTCTAAACATAACAATAACTTTTGTGTTGTTTTTTTATAGATAAATAACAAATAATTCAATGTTATACTCGTCAATTTCATATGTAATTAGTATAATATTTGTAAATATTTCATGTCATATAATTTGCAATTAGTATCAAAGTTGTATAAGTTTCATACCAATTTCATATGTAATTAGTACCAAAATTGTGAATAGTTCATACCAATCTCTTTTGCAATTAGTATCAAAATTGTATAGGTTTCATACCAATTTCATATGTAATTAGTACCATAATTGTAAATATTTCATACCAATATCATTTGTAATTATAACAAAGTTGTATATTTGCATACCAATTTCATATGTAATTAGTATCATAATTGTAAATGTTTCATACCAAACTATTTTGTAATTAGTACCAAATTTGTATAAGTTTCATACGAATTTCATATGTAATTAGTAACATAATTGTAAATGTTTCATACCAATATCATTTGTAATTAGTATCAAAATTATATATGTTTCACATCAATTTCATATGTAAATAGTATCGTTAGATACTCAGATTCAACCAATTAAAATGACATTATCTTATTGTGGTCCCATCGAGTTTGATGAAACAATGGGGTAAGTTTTGTAAGCTTAATGACATGCGACCTATAAAATTTCCACTTGATATACCCCCACGTTGGAACTCAACATATAAATTGCTAAATGATTCATATGAATATAGAGAGTTAATTGCAACTTAAAAAGTTCAAACTCTCCCCTTCCCCTTACATTTCCTTTGTTAATTTTTATGATCCTTTTAGAGTAATTTTTAAATTAAATTTTTAATTTTAATTTTTTAAATTTTAAAAATATAAGGTTCGAACCGTAACCGTAACCGGTGGTTAACCGTAACCGTAACCGTAACCGTAACCGGCGGTTCACGAACCGTAACCGGAACCGTCTACGAAGGTTAAGGTTAAGGGTCGAGCTCTTTTGAACCGTCGAACCGACGGTTCCGAACCGTTAACCGGCGGTTCACAAACCGTGGTAATGTCTAGTTAAACTGTCACTATAATGCATGGGATATCTCAGTATTATTTGCATTTTACTTTGATCAATGAATTGGTTAGGAAAGTGAGCTTCGGGTACGAACCCCATCATTGAAATTCTAGAACAATTTCTCACACAGTCATCGCACCTACAATTATGGACCAAAAAATTAAGGAAGAATCCAATGTTGTATTTCTCTTATATTTCCAGCATGTTATGATATTGATAGTATACTTTTGTTTATGATGTTATTATTGCGGGTGTGTGCTCACCCATTTTAGGGGTTGTTTATGTTAAAACATGTATCAGGCCTAGACGTTAGAGTTTGAGATATGACTAGGAGAAATTTAGCTTCCGAACAATTTTTTTTTATTGTCTCTCAGTTTACGATAATTTTTTTTCTGAAATTTGAACATTTTCTCTTGCTCAATGACTACCGAGGGATCCACATCTTCTTCAGCCGGTGGAACAACAATCGATATTCACAATCCTCTGTACCTGTATGCTTTCGATACGCCAGTCAACAATTTGATTTCGGAGCAAATGATTGGCACTGAGAACTACAGAATTTGGAGCCGCGCAATGATGATTGCATTATGGGCAAAGAATAAACAATCCTTTGATGATGGAAGCTGTCCACAACCTGAAACATGTTCAGTCTTATTGTATATTTGGGAAAGATGTAACACATTTGTATTGTCATGGATTATGAATAGTGTTTGGAAATTTTGGAGGTATTGTGTATTCCAGAAGTGCAGTAACAATTTGGAAGGATCTTAAAGAGAGATTTGATAAGGTGAATGGATCAAGGATTGTTTCACTCATCGAGAATTGGATGGTTGATGCAAGATAATAACAACGCATCTGTGTATTACTCGAAGCTAAGACAATTATAGGATGAATATGCATATCTTGTTGTCTTACTTTCGTGTGGATGTGATTCAGAAAAGAACTATGAGGAACATGACCAGCAGCAGAAATTACTACAATTTTTTATGGGGTTAAATGAGAGCTACATTCATATTAGGAGTCAAATCCTAATTATGAGTCTTACGCCTTCGGTTGGACAAGTTTTCTCCATTATTTCTCTGGAAGAATATCACGTAATTGTCATTTCTGTGCCAACACAACCACTGGACATCACATCATCTGCTTTTTACTCTGTTCAAAGGAGGAATGAGGATAAAAAGTCACTTAAATGTGAATTTTGCAACTGGAATGGTCATACAAAAACTAATTGTTACAAAATTAATTGGATATCCACCAAGTCACAGGTTATACAAGGGACAAATCAAGGTTGTGAATAAAAAATTCAAGGGATCGGGAGAAAATGGAATAACTAACATGACTATAAATGACTGTCGTGGTGATAATGCAGCAGTAGCTGATGATGTGAGTATAGTTTTTTTACACCTGCTCAATATGCTAGAATTTTGAAGCTACTGGAGAAAGATTCAACAAATAAATCATTGGATACACCTGTAGTCAACATGGCAGGTATAATTTATTCTCCTTCGAAACAAATTAATACACAGTGAATAATCGATGGTGGAGCAAGTGATCATATGGCTGGAAAACGTGTTTTTTTTTTTTTGCATGATTCTAGTCCATGTGTGAATTCTAATGGCTCAGTACGATTGCCTAATGGTAGTAGACTCCAGTAGCCACTATCAGATCCATAGATATCATGAAAACCATATCATTGGACAATGTTCTTCAAGTTCCAGCTTTGACTCCAACTTGCTTTTCTGTTTCGAAATTAGCCAAAGATCATCATTGCTTTGTCACTTTCTACCCTCATTTTTGTTTGTTCTAGGACCTATTGACCGGGAAGACAATGGGGATTGATAGAGAAATGAATGGATTGTATCATCTAGAGTCTGTGAATTTCAATTCCAAGAGTCATTCTTCAGTTGTAAGTCCTGGGCATCATGATTCACTTCATTGTACTGAGTTTGTTTCGAATAAATCTGATGTTAACTGTAATATTGGGCATAAAAGACTTGGCCATGTCTCATTTTCCAGAATGAAAATGATTCTTTTTTTGTCTAATTCTGTATATATATCACATTATAGCATCTGTCCTCAAGCTAAACAAACCAGACAACCATTCCCGGTTAAGAGTAAATCTGTAACAACAATGCCTTTTTTCAACTTGTTCACATGGACATTTGGGTGCATTTCATACTGCTACCTATAATGGTGACAAGTATTTCCTCACTATTTTGGATGATTGCACAAGAACCACTTGGGTTTATTTATAGAATCCAAATTGGATGTTATCCCAGTGATAAAAAACATCATCAATCTTGTTCAAACCCAATTCTCCACTGTCATAAAATCCATACGAAGTGATAATGCCCTTGATTTTTTTTAAACCCGAATGCACAATGTTGTTTGCTACCCTAGGGATTGTGCATCAAAGTTCTTGTGCCTATACCCACAACAAAATGGGGTTGTGGAGCCTAAACATCGCCATAGTTTAGAAATGGCTCGTTCCCTCAAGCATCCTTCCCTGAAAATTTTTGGGGAGATTGTGTACTTACAACATGCTATTTGATCAACAGAATTCCATTGCCCCTTCTGTTGAACAAAAGACCTTTTGAAAGGATTTTCCATAAGCCACCGTCATATGCTCATCTTAGAGTCCTAGTGTCTCTGTTATGCATCCGTTTTGCCAAGGGGAACCAAATTTTCTCCTCATGCTACTGCATGCACTTTCCTTGGCTATTCCTCAACTCAAAAAAGGTATAAACTCATGGACTTCGCTACAAAGAAGAAATTTGTTTCAAGGGATGTTGTCTTTCATGAGCACATTTTTCTTTTTTCAAAAACTCCTTCATCTAATCCTCCTTTCACGAGTTCTCCTACAGAAGACACAAATCCATTCCCAGATTCTGTCATCCATTTCCCACAAGGTTCTACCATTCTTCTAGATCCTGTTAGTTATTCTCAGTGAATCCTAGCATTGCTCCTATCACTAACACATCAATTCCAAGAAGATCTAATAAAATATCTTGCCACCAATATGGTCAAAAGATTTTATTTGTCCTACATTGTCCCAATCTTCAACTTCTCATCCCATTTGCAATTTCATCACCTACTCGAATATGTCATCTTCCTATGAAGCCTACTTGACATCCATATCGTCCATTAGAGAACCAGCTACTTATCATGAGGCATTCACTGATTCCCATTGGAAATTATCCATGGATTACGAATTTCATGCTTTAGAAACAAATGGAACTTGGATAAAAGTTGATCTCCGGGAAAAATGGCCATATGAAATAAAGGGGTTTACAAGGTGAAGTACAACACAGATGTGAGTATTGACAGATTAAAGGAAGACTAGTGGCTAAGGGATTTACACAAGAGCATGGTATAGAGTACCATAATACCTTTTCTCCAGTAGCCAAATTGTCACAGTTCGGCTTGTGTTAAGCATGTCAGCTGTTTCACATTGGTCCTTGTACCAAATGGATGAGACTAATGCATTCTTACAAGGTGATCTAGATGAAGAAATTTACATGACATGCCACAAGGATTTGGAGTTAAGAAGGAGTCCAAGGTGTGTCGTTTACTCAAATCCTTGTACGGGCTTAAACAAGCCTCACGGCAATGTAATCACAAGTTTGCTTTCATAATGATGCAAGGTGGTTTTGAGCAATCAGAAAATGATCATTCCTTGTTTATTAAAAAGTTGGTGACCAAATTAAAATTTTTATTGTATATGTGGATGACGTAGTGACAGAGAACAATATGGATTTGATCCTAGCTCTCAAGAAACATTTGCATACTGAGTTACACGTGAAGGATTTGAGATCCTTAAAATACTTCTTAGGAATTGAAGTTGCTCGTTCGAAGTATGGGAACTATTTAAACCAGATAAATTATACTTTAGAGCTACTATCAGAGGTTGTTTAGATGGTGTTAAACAGTGTGAGACCCCAATAGAACAAAATTTGAGATTAACCTCAAATGAATTTGATAAAGAAGTGAATGAGGAGAAGTGATGTTGTTCTTGGAGATGTTACTTCATATAAAAGACCGAATATCTGTTATGTTGTACAAAACTTGAGTCAATTCATGCATGAGCCCAAACAATCACACATGGACGCAGCGATCAGAGTGTTAAGATACTTAAAGGCCACTCCATGCTTGGGCATATTGCTGGCTTCAAAAGGTTCATTTAAGATCAAAGCCTTTTGTGATTCAGGTTGCGCAACTTGTCCTATGACTAGGAGATATTTAATGGGAAATTTCATAAAACTTGGGGATTCCTTGGTATCTTGGAAAACAAAGAAACAAAGCACCATTTCTCGTTCATCAGCAGAAGCTGAATACAGAGCTATGACAACTACAACTTGCGAGATTACGTGGGTTGCAGGAGTTTTGAAGGACATGGGAATAAATTTGGAATTACCTGTTACCCTTGATAACAGAGCAACAATGCACATTGCTGCAAATCCAGTATATCATGAGAGAACTAATCACATCGAGATAGATTGTCATTTGATCAGGAAGAACACTAAAAAGGATTGATAGCAACATCACACATTCAGAGAAGTGAGCAGCCTGCGGATGTGTTTACGAAGGCCCTTGGTAAAGTCAACACACTTATTTATTATCCAAGCTTGGAATGCTAAACATGTACCAAGCTTGAGGCCTTACGATTTGTTCACGTTTTATAAAGTCGCATTTTTCTTTTAGTTAGTTTGGTAAAGTAGCGATTAGCCGATTATTAGATTAACCAATATAATAAGCCCAGAACACTAGCTACAGTGTTCTGGGTCTTATTTTCCTGTTCAAATGAACAGTAACGTTATTTGTTGGGCTTTTGGGCTTTAGGGCTACGTGTTTGGGCCTTTGCGGTTTATGGTGTTGCTTTATTTTTTGTACTAATATTTTACAAAATGTATCTGGGGTTTTCTGGTTCATGTTCGTCTCAGTCGCCGCCTCCACAGAACAGACATGCTCCTTCTTTCTCGCGGACAAACGTAAGTTCTGTGTTGTTGCCCTGTTGTTCATGTCTGTGGCCGGATGTTCGAGGCTTGTTTTGTGTGTTTTATTTGACATTTCTTTCTGGTCTTTTCGGCCACACTTGCTGTATTTGTGGTTCAAATCCATTTTTTTTCTTCCTATAAGCTATATTGCTGTCTATTATTTATTGGGTTTTCATTTCTGCTTTATTGCTTGAAGCTTTTTTGGTGGTTGATTCTTCTGGCCAGGTTTTATTTTATTGTGTTTATGGATGTTATTGCATTCGGATGCTGCTTCATGTCTCCTTTGTTTGTTGTAATCAATATTTTTGTATGTTGGTTTTACGGAGTACCATAGAAGATTGAACTAAGGTTTTATTTTATGGTGTTTATTGATGTTCTTGCGTTGGGTTCCTGCTTCACTTCTCCTTTATTAATGGTAATTGAAATTTTTGTATCTTGGTTTTACGGGGTAGCATAGAGGAATGAAGAAAAGTGGATTAGCCCCTGAAAGAGCATATATATGCTATATCAGATGGTGATTATGCTAAAAAAAGGTCGGAAAAAGTTTGACAAGTTAGCATCGATGCGTTTTTGTATCTGAGACATGGAATTAAACCTTGTTCTCTTACATGTATTATGGATTTCAGACGTTCCTTGTGTTTGGGAGTCCAAGGATGCTTGTAAAGTAGGAAGCATGGTCCGCATGAGAGTGTACCCTACAAACACCACAAGACAAAAAAGGTCTGTCAAGCTGCCTGAGATTTCATCTTTTTATGTGTGTGTCTTGGGTTATTTCTCTTTTGTTCCAGGCTTCTTCGATAGCGATTGGTGGTTGCCAAGCATTTGTTAAGGAAAAAATGCCCACAAATTCTCGACGTAAGTTGATTATAGTTAATTATGCATGGTTGAATGTCTGGAATTATTTTTAAACTATGGGTGTGCTTGAGAATTTGTTGTCTGGAATGTGTGTTGGTTTTATTGTTGAAATAATATGTTGTTTTGGGTTTTGATTATTTGGAGATTAATTTAACCGTGTTTCTATTTTCTTTCATGCACCTTATTTTCGGTTGCCTTTGCCCATAAGATGTTTGATATTGCTTTGTGAGAGCTTCTTGGCATTTTGTTGACTGGTTTCAGTAGGAGCTTCTTTACTCAGCGCTGAGTAATAAGAAGAATCGTGATAGATTTATTGTGGAGAAAATTGTTAAGTATGCTGTTTTGAATGTTTAAATGAAGAAGGTTTAAGAATGCTTGCACATACAAATTTATTCAGTGTATCGGGTATATGAAACATTTTGTATATATACTTTTTTTGAGTACAATTTTATAAACATTTTTTAAACATAAAAGAATAGGTAAAGCAGAACTATATTTTCATTTTCTTTAATAGAATGTTCTAACATCGGCCATCAACTTAAAATTTCAGTACTTAGTTTAAGGTATTTATAAAAATGTATTTGAATCTTAAAGATATTAGGCATTTATATAGATCTATTTTGAACCTTAAAGATATTTTGCAGTGTATAACGATTTTGTTAAATTTTGGGTTTATATTGTGAATTTAATATCCTTTATACAAGTATTAATTCGTTAGAGAGATTGATTGTGTTTAAGGATGATTCAAAAGATTATTTTCAAATCAAAGACATTCATGTGAACACCGAAGCATTTCAGCTGCGACGACAAATATCTCATGTCTACTTGATTTACAAAGTGCATATCTGGTATTTACTATAATTCAGCACAGAAAAAATCTTCATTTATTGGTTCAACATTCTTTTTAAAGATTATTTTAGAATAATAAACGACAAAGAGTGGAAGATTCTCTTTTTTGACGATTTTGGTAACCGGAAAGAGTGAAAAAGCTCATTTAATTAGTGTTTTTAATTGATCATATTTATGTTGTACATTGATGCATCGGAAAAAATACCTTAATAATGTTGATATTGAATTTGTGGATTGTATACTCTGTTTGGCGATCATTTGGTAATGCACTTGGCTTTATGTTTATTGGATGATGCTCTTTATGTAGATTTTGAAGATGTGGGTTATATATTCTTTTTCGCTATCATTTTTGAATGAATTAATTTTTTCTCATGTCCTATGATTGTAATGCTGGTTGGTTATTGCCTTATTAATGTGCACTTTTGTTTTTCTCGCGTGGTTTTCATCTTTATTAATTGTTTAAAAACAATTGCTTATATCACATAAAAACAAAAGATGACATGCAGTTGACAAGCCTAGAATAAAGCAAAAAAGAGAAAATCGTTATGACAAGTTGTTCTTGATGATGATATCTCTTAAGACGATCTGATCGCAAACCTAAATATTGGTCAACAAGAATATGTTGTTGAAGGTAAATTTCCTCGTGGCTCGCTTATGTCTGTATGAACTTCTCATTTCTTTGTGTTCGCTCAACAAGCATCTACATATTTTTCTCTTGCTCCATGCTGTAGAAACTACTGAACCTACAACAAAGGTTAGAAGGTCCACAAGAAGAAGACTGCTTTTACCAAAGAAACTCGACTAGATAATTATCTCACTCTCATGGTCTTCTGCGTACACATCTGCTTTTTGGGATGTTCCTTTATATTTTTTTAAATCCTGCAAATCAATTGCGTATGATAAGCTGTGTGGGCCATGTTTTCTCCTTGTATAGGGCGGTTTCATTATATGTGCATGCTTTCTCGCCCAAGTATTTTACCAAAAATATAATACTCAATCTATATGGTCTTTCCAATGTTTGATTTGGCCATCTTATTGAAGTAATATGGATATTTGATGTGGCTCGATATTATTTTTACGATTAACGCCTGTTTTCAGTTTTTTCACTTCATCAAACGTCCTCAACTGCCCTTTCAATATAGCAGTCGACCAATCATGGCCATTCATTTTAAGTTAATGTGCAAAACATCAACTTGATCTATTAGTCATATTTATTGGTGTTTATAAATACATGCTTCTCTTTGATTATATTGGATGACTATGCTTCACATATCATTACAGAATTATGCGATCATTTGCTATACAACAATGCTTTCAAAATAATATTTTAAAAAAATTGCCTACGAGTCACTAATTAATTACATAATATCTTCATATCTTGCACACTGGCACCGTGCCTTGCACGGTGCCAAGGAAAACTAGTATGTATATAAGTCAATTAGAACTATTTTTGCTTCAGTTTACAGAAATGAGAAACCTTTTCTCACCAAATGCTTAGTTCCTAACATTTACAATAGTTGTGCCTCGTGTGAGCTGGTTTACATTTTTATATGGTCTATATGTATTTCTCTATTTTTATATAAATGATGTCATGTGTTGTCTGTTTACGTGGCGATGTGGGGGGCAATTCTTAAGTTATGGATAGAAACTCACTGTCAATCCATAACACGAACATAAAAACTTAAAAAGAAAAAGGTAAATCCATCTCTCATAACCCACTAAACTCACAATCACAAGCTTACTTCCATACACAATTTATCAAGTGTGCACAATATAAAAAGGTTGGCATTCTAGAGAATATTCAGGATCAATGTATAGACTAAATACTACATTTCATTGATTAAACTTATTCTAGGAACAACCAAAAGCAGTGCAGTCGACGGCCTAATGCCTCTACATCACAGAAACCAAATACATGAAAATAAAACTTCATGTAGTTAACCCAAAAAATTGATTTGAACCTTGCACACAAAACATTTTTCTAGAAGGGCAAAGTAGTATATCATCAATCAGAAGTCCAGAGTTAGGAATAATCGAACACAATAATTCTTGTACACATTAGAAGGTCGAGGAATTCCAAAAGTATCACAAATCTGATCTAGAGAATAGAGAATACAAAAAATCCTATAAGACAACCATATAATAACTAATATCGGCACTTGGGATATACTCAGTATTATTTGCATTTTATTTTGATATGTGAATTGGTTAGGAAAGTGAGCTTCAGGTACGAACCCGATCATTGAAATTCTAGCACAATTTCTCACACAGTCATTGCACCTACAGTTATGGACCAAAAAATTAAGGAAGAATCCAATGTTGTAACTAAGTTAGTCCATTCTACAATAAAGATAATTCTAAAAAGATGTTCAAGCTTTAATTACTAGCAGAGTCAATAAATTTACGGACAAAACTTCTGAATACATGCATGAGGTGAAAATGTTGATATATCTTTTGTATAATATAACCCATATAAATTAATTTATTATATAATAATTTCGTTATCAACTTAAAAGTGCTTGAGTTGGATTTCTTATAGTAGAAAACCAACCATTGAGTCAAGTAATTTGCTATCGAAAATTTACCTACCGCCTATCTGATTCCACGATTCTTCTTTCTCCGAATCGGTTTTTGCGGTTTCAATCAAGATTCGCCATCAAGAGAGGGAATAGCCTTTACTTATATAATAGGTTAATAGTTCGCTTTATACCTTGTTCGGTGGTATAAAGCGAACTTTGGAAGTCCCAATGATAGTCCCTTTCAGTCAAGGAGAGACTGTATGTAAACGCCAAGCTTTTGGACAATCTAGTACGTCCTTGCCTTTGCAAGATGGCAAAACCTTTCCATTCTGATTCATCCCCTATATCGACAGTGGTTGCTGAGCAACCACGCCGACAATCATGATTTGCTTGTGTTGGCTTGCGTAGGATTGGAAAGCATCCCGTGCATTTCTTTCTGTCCAAGTGTTTCAACACGCGAACTCTCAACTTTTGGTGGTTTTATATCCTTATCTACGCTATATTTATATCTTTTTTGGGTTGCTTGGTAGATATGGTTTTGGCAGCTTTTGTTATAGGTGTATGCATCTAAATATCTACCTTTGTGGCTCTGGCTGGACGTTCTGAATATTTGGCACTTTGTACCTATGTTGCCTCGTATGATTTCTGCTTCTGTTGACACTATTATGATGGTTCAATGGTGGTTTATTGGCTTGGCTTCCCTGTTGGGGCATTGGTTGGTTTTGACTACTGGGTTAGTTGGTTTCATGCGCAATCTATTGGTAGTCTTTGATCGATGGATCTCAAATTAGGATTTGGATACGAGAGTTTGCGCGTTTGTTGGCATTTATCAATTGTGCATCTCTCGAATATCCGTCTTTGTTCCTTTCGTTTGACGAAGACGGCTCCCTCTTTCGACCTCATCATGGATCACATGGTTTGAGGGGATCAGACTTCGTTCTGGCGGTCATAGCATTCATCCGGTCACGTTCTAACGATTTTGCTCTGAAAGCCTTAAACTTTATATTGTTTGAATGCTTTTACTTGGTGTCGTGGTCTCATTATCGAAGCTTGACAGTTGTATATGTTACCTAATGATCGTTTAATATATTTCATGTTTCTTATTAAAGAAATATACAACTCCAAAATATGTATATATTTTTTTAAAATTCATAGTTTAATAGTTGATCACTGACACCCATCGTATTTATTCGACTGAACTCACTTGGGTTAGAATACAACTCCAAATGTATATTCCATAATTTAACAGTTGAGCATTTCAGTAATGGAATATAATGCATGTATACTCTTAAAAATCACTCAGTGTAGTATTGGGCACTTTTATAACAATGAACACGTCATGTAGCATGTCCTTAATTTTTATTAAAAATCGGATACGCGTGTTGGACAAACTCAATGGGCGTGCCCGACAAAGAAAGGATATTTGGGTGTTAACTGTACAATTTAAAAAAAAAAATTGACTAAAATGAAATCTGGACGTGTTTGTTAATCTTTATATTAATGGAAGTAATATATATTTGGTGTTAACAAATGTGATGATTTTAAAATTTTAAAAATATGAACTCTAGTATTTTGTAATATAGTACATGCATAATATTACAAATTAAAAAAATATGAATTTTAGTATTTGTAATATAGTACATGCATAATATTACAATTTAAAAAACATAAATTTTAATATTTGTAATATAATACATGCATAATATATATACAAATATACAAATATATCACAATCATGTTGTATCTTGATAATTTGAAAAAATTCGTATCCCTATATTCATGTAAACCTCACATTGTCATTATTGGGGGAGTCGGGGATGAAGTGAGGGTAACCCAAAAAATATATTAAATTTTGTTTTTGGAAACATGAGTCTCACATTTGTGGTGCCCACATTCTCTTATATTTTTTGGGTTACCCACGATCCCTGACTCCCCCGTCATTGTCCGTCACCGGAAGAACCCAGTTACATTAGCTGCAGTGGGCACATGCCTCTAGCCTCCTACCCGACATCCCTGTCATCACTATAAATACTATGTCCCCACTATTCTTGTGTTATCACATTCGTCCCCAAACCCCTCTAACCCCTGAATTATTCACTATTTTAAAAATATTTTAGGAAAACACAGTTTATTTTGCCAAAAAGTTCATAAAAAATAATAATAATAAGATGTCGGAAGAAGGGAAAATGTTCAGCATCAGCAGCAGCAGCAGCGGGGGTGAAGCAGTTTCTGGGCCAACTCGTAGGGTTCTTCTCATTTCCGCCGGCGCCACTCACTCTGTTGCTCTCCTCTGTAAGTGTATAAATCTTGTGTCTATAGTGTATGTATATGCTGATTATTGAGAAAAAAGGATGTTGTTGGGGAAATTAAGGATCAAGATTTTCTGGGACATAATACAAGAAAACTAAATCAATAAATGGGCCAAGATTGGATTTTTATGTAGATTATATGTAAATATTGTCGGGGGAAACCAAGATTTGAGTGTTTTTTTACCTGAGGACCAACTTTCCAATTATGATCTCTTGTGATTCTTTATCTGGTTGTATATATTCAAAAGAAGTATGATTTAGATCATAAAGTTGGATGATAATCTTTGTTTAAAGATTTCGTTTTGAATTTTATTTATTAAACAAGACATCGAGATTCAGTCAAGAGACTCAAGACTGACTTCGAATGGATGAATATTATTTGACAATAAAAACATATATATTTAAAATTAAAAATATTATTTGTTAATACAAATATTTTTGTATAGGAGAAAATATGTTTTACTTGAATAGATCGGACAATTTAATTCTTGGCCGAACTCTGATTGATTTCATCTACTTTTTTACCTTTCTTATTAATATCAGTAAATCGGGGCCGAAGAGTTGGTTGGAAGTAGTTAATTTTGCATGGACAAGAATGATCCACGTAATCTTTTTTGTCTACTTGCTGAATTTAATAAGTGGCAATAATGTAAATTTCTGTTCACATTCATTGAATGCCTCTTTGACAACTTTGTTTAATAATAATTCAAGGAAGTCTATTATGCATGTTACATGGTTTTAAGGAAATTGGCGAAAAGTTTTAGATTTCTTGGAGTTTGTGATGTTAATTTTTATGAATAATATAATAATATGTGATAAAATATATTGTTTAGTAAATTCTTTAGCATAATATAGAGTTCTTGATTCTGGTCTAGTTTTTGTTTAAGATGTGTATAAATTATAATAGCCCTCGTTTGACCAAAGAGAAGGAATCCATTTTTCCTATTTTCTAGGTGCTATAACATAATAAATATGGATATTTAAAAAAATTATTGAAGAATGAACTTATAATAATTAAATATATGTATAAAGTTGGATTTTTTTTTTTTTTGGATTTTGTACTTGGGGAATTGTGCATTTCTTGTCTTGAAAAGTGGCACTTAAGACTATTGGAACATTTAGATTTAAGTTTAAGACATAGTTTGTTCAAAAAGTAGATCATTCTACAAAAACAAGCAAGTTCTTAATCCAAAGTGGAAAAGTAGATCGTTCTATATTTGAAAATTCATTATTCTTATTTGGGCAAATTTATTAGGCTTTTTCTAACATTGTTAAAAATTTTGACTGATTTATTTTCCAATGGATATTCGTGTATTAGCCTAATAAAAATATTCATATATATCACGTATATAAAAATATATATAACCTGAAAAAGAATATAGTCATCTTCAAAATTGTCAATGTTTCACATGGAAGATGCATATATTAGAGGTTCATGTGCACAATGAGATACAAGTATTATAGAGTTTAGGTGCCAGGAAAAGGCAAGGCACTCACCCTATGATGCACGTATAATGACACAGCGACACTGACACGACACGGACACAGATTTTCAAATTATTTAGGATACGACACGGTTGGGACACGTCTGTATATATATATATATATACATACATACATACTATATTACAAATACTAGAAATTCATATTTTTTTAAATTCTAAAACCATGTAAAATTAACAAAAATATTCTTAGCAAATTCAAGAAGTATATAAATTTCTTACCAAATTCAAAAATAATATATATAAATGTGTCACCGAAATCATCATAGTATCACTCATACTAACAACAAATGTATATTACTTCAATTAAATAGAGTTTAAGTAATACCTCTAAATTTTATTTTAGCCAAAAACTTTTTAAATTGTACTATTATCACCCAAAAATGATCTTTCTGTGTCGGACACGCCCATCAGCCATGTCCGACACAGGTGTCCGATTTTGAGGGGAGTGTCCGACACGGGTGTCCGATTTTATTTTTATTAAAATAAAGGACACGCCACGTGATGTGTCCGAAAAGTGTCCGAGAAGTATCGGTGTCCGAGAAGTGTCTGACACTGCACCAAGTAATTTTTAGGAGTGTCCGTGCATCATAGCACGCACCTTATTGAATCATATGCATCAAAATATAATATCTAAATATCTAAATTAAATTTTGTCACGTAAAATCCAATATATATGTTAGTGAAAGTTAAACAATAGTTTACTAAATGTTTATTAGCATACAAACAAAAATTATTGAGTGATACAATGTAGTTCAGTTTGGTTTCATATTTTCTAAAATTAAGGCAAGGAACATAAAAAGTACAGTAAAATCATGCTCCTTGTTGAAACTTCTCTTTTTTGGATTGAACTGCTTGAGCTGGACATTTTTCGATCTTTCTTGAAGTGAAGCAGTTCCCTGCGAAATTCATCCCTTAGGTTCTATGGAAAGACAATTGATCTTGTCCGGAAAAAGGTACCGAAAGTTTTGTAACAGTATCTCTCTAATGGGATGCTACTCCCCTTAAAGCTCTTAGGAGCGATAGAGCCATACCGCATTCTCTCTAGGACCCTGAATGCTAGGCTTGGGAACTCATAGCTCATAGAGTTGTGTGACTCGCCGAGTTACCATGTTCCACCCGTGTGGTTGAAATTGAAACCATTTAGGTTGAAAGGGGTTGAGTCTCGTCATACCTTGAGGCTAGACATACACCTTTTGAACTTATAATAAATATGGAGAAGTATCCAGTACTATTTCTCAGTTCATTGTTTCTATATTTCACATGTATCAAAGGGATGAACAGTGACATGAAAGTGTCGATCTGTGTTGCTGTGGTGTGACAAGAAAGTGTTGAATCGTGTTTCAGTGGGTGACCAAAAGGGAGCCAACCGAAAAATTTCAGTCCATAGCTTGGATTTCATTAGGAATTTTTATATAAGTAAAAACTCGAGTTGTCGGAGCAAGTGACTCAACTTGCATCATTGTAACTCCTGTTTGATTTTCTTACGAAAGCAATCATAAGCTGGTTCTTTGTCCACAGTTGCATCTTAGCATACGACTCGAGCAAGATTGTAATACAAAGAAAGAAATCTTTTAGTTGATTATAGGATTTCTTCATTCAGATAATACCTAGCAGGAGTTCTTTTCCTTTTGATTAGTTGCTGTTTACGCATGATTCTACATTTTTACTTTCTTATAGAATTCAGAATTTGGATTCACGGGTTTGAGACTTTGTAACTGGAGTTGGTGAAAAAGTTAAAACATATTGATATGGTTAACCTCGTAGTTCTAATTTAAGGCTGCAAGAAACATAGGACTGAGTACAGATACTCAGCATTAAAGTTCAGTGCAAGTTGATTCTTGATTGATACAATCATGGAATAGGATTGGGAGTGCTCAAGTATTGCAACAATTATGGTTTAACTGAGACGTGTCAGGTGAGACGTGATGTTTTGACTGATGTATGGTTTAAAAAAATGGCTTACCTGAAATTGAAGTGACTGTAAGGGTTTGAATATTGGAGTAGCACTGTTTGTCTTGGATATAATATTTACCGCAAATGCTGTTATACTTCTATATTTACTGCATTCTAGTTCCATTTAATGCTTGGAATGATAAGTTTTTAGTGAGGATCATGTGTGGCTCATTGCAGCCGGTAATGTGGTTTGCTCGTGGGGAAGGGGAGAAGATGGACAGTTAGGACTTGGAGATGCTGAAGATCGGTTTTCTCCGACACAAGTGAGTGCATTGGATGGGCAGGAAATAGTGTCTGTTACTTGTGGAGCTGACCATACAACTGCTTACTCTGAATCACTTTTGCAAGTTTTCAGCTGGGGATGGTATGCTTCTGGTTTTCCGAATATATTTATAGAGAACTCTTGATTCTGAAACATTATCTTTTGTTCTTTATTAATTCTTTTTTTCTTATGTTGGATTGAGTCTTTGATGAGTGAATATTCAAATCATTTCATTTTATTGCATTACATTTACTCATAATGCAAGATATTTCAGGGGTGATTTCGGGAGGTTAGGCCATGGAGATTCGAGCGACTTCTTTTCTCCTCAGTCAATCAAAGCCTTACATGGTCTGCAGATAAAGCAAATCGCTTGTGGGGATAGCCATTGTTTGGCAGTGACAATGGAAGGCGAGGTTCGGAGGTTGGTTATTTGTACCCTTCCCTGTATGTTTTGTTCAAAACTAGCTGAGGTACTTTAAAGCTCCTATTCTTTGTATTTTGTTGAACTGCAGAATGATTTAATTGTGTATGATGAGTAGTCAAATCTTAAAAAATAAATAGATATGCTGAGTTATTTGATTCTACCCTTGAAATCAAGACATTGGTGTGATGTTTTTTGCACTTTGATCTTGTTTATATTCATCCGCAGCTGGGGACGGAATCAAAACGGTCAACTAGGTCTTGGGACCACAGAGGATTCTCTTTTGCCCCAGAGGATCGAAGCTTTCCAGGTATTATCAGTTAATCTATTGTCAGAAACTTCAAATCCTCCTTTCTAACTTATCAGTTATAACATAAGATACTGTACTTCTTAAAAACTCTGATATCCTTCCCTCTCTCCTTGGCATTCTTGGAAAACAAATTATGTCAAAAGAAACATTATGGTCTTTCTTTTGCTGTTTGTAGGGGATACCGGTCAAAATGGTTGCTGCTGGTGCAGAACACACGGCGGCTGTAACAGAAGATGGTGAGCTGTATGGTTGGGGCTGGGGCCGATATGGTAATTTGGGATTAGGTGATAGAGATGACCGTTTAGTACCAGGGAAAGTTTCAAGTTTTGAGGTACTTTTATCTATTCTTTGGAAATAAGAGGGCTTACTTTTTCTTGTCTTGTTTCTTCGTTTTCCTAAATTTCATGATAAGGCCCTGTTTCAGGGAGAAAAGATGGTTCTGGTGGCATGTGGATGGCGACACACGATATCTGTCTCATCTTCAGGTGGTTTGTATACTTATGGATGGAGCAAATATGGCCAACTAGGACATGGGGATTTCGAAGACCACCTTGTCCCTCATAAGCTGGAGTCTTTGAGTGGAAACTGTATTTCTCAAGTATGTTCTCTTTATATGATGAGTTAAATCTAACAAATTCTTACCAATTCTTTCTTATGTCTGTTATATAGCAATCGAGACCATACCATTTTTTTCATCAAATGTCATTTCTTCAAATCGAATCTCTTCTCAGTGATAAAATCTCTTATATTTTTATCTTCTTGTAGACCCTTAGAATAATTTTTTGGTTGTGCAAACCAAAGGGAATGATGACGTTGAGTTTTACCAAGTCTGAAACCAAGTAGATTTGTTTTTTTGTCATAGTAAAGGTACATTAATCTTATGAATTTTCATGCAGTGGATTGTTTTATCAGATTTCAGGTGGCTGGAGACATTCAATGGCCGTGACAACCGATGGAAAACTTTATGGTTGGGGCTGGAATAAGGTTCATTATCTACCCTTTTCCCTACTGTCACCTGAATATTATGATTTTGTGTGAATGACCTTTATTATTTCATAATAATGTACATAGATTTTTATTTTTGTATATATATCGTATAGTATATTTCTTAATTACTCTTGGATACCTTTGAATTGATTCTAAATGTCAATATTTGAATCCTCACAGTTTGGTCAAGTTGGAGTTGGAGACAATGTAGATCACTGCTCACCTGTACAAGTCAAATTTCCGCTTGATCAGGTTTATCTTTGTTCTCGATCTCGGTTTACTTCCAACGACTCTCAGTTTTCTCACAGGTTTATTTATTTTTGGGATCCTAAATATATGGGAATTTGACAATATCATTGATTAAATTCTTACTTTGATTTGTGCTCGTGGATGACAGAAAGTGGTAACTATCGGGTGTGGTTGGAGGCATACACTTGCTGTTACCGAAGGCCAAAATGTGTTTTCCTGGGGGAGGGGAACAAATGGTCAGCTTGGCCACGGTGACTCTGTCGACAGGTAAAATATATCATCCTTTTTTCGTATTTCCGAATTTCATTGCCAAGGTTCATATAGTGTTGCTTCTTGTGCTATTCATCCAAGCATCATGCAATATATATCACTGGGGTTTCTCATAATATGCTCGAAAACGAATAGTCAAATTATCGAATCCCTTCTCGTGATTCTCCTGCATTAAACTCAAATCTATAGGAACCTCCCAAAGATTATCGAGGCATTAAGCGTGGACGGAACTAGTGGGAAGCACATAGAAGCCTCAAAAGTCGACGTATCATCAGGTACTGCGATATGAAACTCGTACTTCTCCCGCCTTTGTCCTTTACAGTTGTTTCAGTTGTCGTGCAAACGGATCTCGTCGTAATAATAGCCTTTATCAAACAGAAAAAACTTGGATCTCCCCTACTGAGAGATATGCAGTTGTTCCCAATGAGCATGTGAGCTACTATTCTTTGCATCTCCCTCGATGTATCAGCAACCTTGTATTAATTCTTATTGTGAAACATGTTCTCGCCTCTCTTGACACAGGTTGGAGGCTATGGAAATGACGTAAATGTCCCTGAAAAGGAGGTGAAAAGAGTTAAGATATGAAACTAACCAATATAATCTCAAGAAAGCAGCTAAGGTGCACCTTTTTGTATGTCACGAGGTGGCGGATATCTCGAGCGAGAGTGTTCGTGCTCTCACCGGTATATCCGTCCAGTTCGTGCCTTGATCGAAAATAAAAATATATATTATCTTGTTTTACTCGAATAATCATATGTACTAAGTGACTTAGTATGGAGATCTCACGAATTTGTGTGAGAGACACACCCGATGGGTAGTGTGGGAGGCTAGTTTTGGCTATCTTGGTAGTGTCTGTGGGGTTCCTCTTTGGTAATATCTTTTTTTCTTAATTACAGTTTGGTACGGTTGTCTTAAATTTATGCCTTGATAATCATTAATGGTTAAAAAACCAAAAAACTGACCGAATCATTAATTTTCATTTATTTAGTTAGGTTTAAACGGTTTGGTTGGCTACGGTTATAAGTTTTTCTAATTTCGGTTTACGGTCAGTATATTCCAAACCTTATTACAAACCAGATCGTACTACAAGAAGACCATACCGAACCGAAATAAAATGGTTTGATTTTTGGATTAACAATTTCAAAATAAAAAACCGAACAGCCGAACCGAAATTTAATAAAACCAAATCGAACCAACCGGTGTACATCCCTCAATGTTAGAAGAATCTGAAAATAAGGTATATGATTCATTGATTTGAGGTTTAAAACACAGTAGAATCATGCAACGCACGCTACTGGTGTGCTTCCTGCTCGCAAGGGTGGCTCTTGTTCGACTATATATTGAGGAGAGGATATTATGTCTCTTGGAATAATTTCGAACTATCTGTGAATTAAAAAAATGTTGCTGAGAGTTTCACCTTAATGAATTCGATCAAATTCGATTTTGAATTATTCTAACTCAATGTGGCTCTAGAAATTGGTGTTCTAAACCAAAAAAGATTAAAGAATAAATGAAATGGGTGCCCGAGTAAATAATTCAGTTAATTTTTTTCAAATTATATTGTAAAATGTAAATAACAAATTTGTAGTCAAGGGCACCTCCATCTTGAAAGTATTTGTATAGACACGGTTTGAGTGTCACTTATAAATCAACTCAATATGATTGGTCTAAAATGATACGTATGCTAGTTCATGTATTTTTATTTGAAAAAGGTGTTTCAATATTGAGTTTGTGGTGTACAAGTGGGGCTCAAACCGCACATACAATTGCTTCCCCCTCCATCTTTAATATTTTAGGTGAAATTGTAAGATGTCCCTCACTTTTAGGATACATATGCATATACGAGCACATATGATACATGTATCATAGCATCTGAAATGTATGGTCGACAAAATTCATCAGACATTTTGTTGTATATTTCGATTTTTTTTGAAAAAAAACAATGTCCATCAAGGAATATTGCCGTCCAAGAATCTTGGGTTTGTGCCTTCCTCGTCCTAATCTGGCCTTTTAACCTCTATGAATATAGCCATCCTCTGCGTCGATAATTTTCAGGCAATGCAGATTAAATTTCAGTAAATTTCAAATAATAAACAAGTATATGTAGCAGGAATTTTTTAACCAATCCAGATTCCAATAATCACTGTTGGATTCAAGAAACACGAGAAATGGATCTTTTCTTGAAAGCCAAGTCAGTCCGGCTTCGTAGCCACAGAGACAATTTCCTTGTAGCCGTCGAAGACCGCGAATCCATCGCCCTGGAACGCGACGGCTCATCCAAGAACACGGTCTGGGCCGTCGAATTCGTTAAAGGGAAAGATTATATAAGGTTTAAAAGTTGTTACGGTACATACTTGACAGCCTCAAATGAACCATTTCTTCCAGGGGTGACTGGAAAAAAGGTTGTTCAAACGCTGCCTTGCCAATATGATAAAGATGCCACGGACTGGCAACCCATGAGGGATGGAATGCAGGTGAGTTTCGATAATTTCGAACATGACTCGAATCCACGGTCTACGCATAATGTTCATGGAAAATTTTGAAACTCGTCCTGTAAGTTGGTCTAGATATGGTTTGGGTTCTTCTAATCAGTCCAAATTTGATCTTAACGCAATCAATTGGTTTTTTCACATTTAGTTCAATTTCACCGGAGTAATAACATGACAGACATTGTTGATAGGCCGAGTTCCGAGTGAAATTGAGAACTCGGGTAAAAATCGGACTAAATGTGCACTAATATCTCTACAAGCCAACTTGCATGACAAATTCCAATTTTTTTTTTTCGGAATATTCATTGTTTGTAAATTCAAGATATAAAATATATATAAATCATGGCCTATGTAGAATCATACACTGACTTTTTTATCAAGCTAATGAATTGATCATAAATCCGATTAATGTAGGTGCGATTGAGGTCGTTTTCTGGCGAATTTTTACGCCCCAATGGCGGTCTTCCTCCGTGGAGAAACTCGGTCACACACGACATCCCTCATCGACAGAAGACCTATCATAAGGTGTTGTGGGATGTGGAGGTGGTGGAGACGTTCCCGTTGCAGCGCAGGCCACAATCTGATTCTACATTTCCAAGATCAACATCAGTTTCGGATGCAATTAGGCAGAAACAAACTGCAGCAAGATTGCGAGAATACTTTTGAATCATTTGGATGCATCAGATTAATGTTAAAAAACTTGATGTTACATTTATGTCACTTCTTATGATAATTTGATTCCTCCCAATCGTTCTCGTACAATGAGTTATCATGCAGATTGACAAGTTAAAGGCATGCAGCACAACATATTATAGTAAAGTTAAAAAATAGTCTCATCTATGAACTTTTTCAAATACTAGTCGTATAATTGAATATGGACCACTTTTGATTAAAAATAAAAATTTATGAATAGTATTAAATAAAAACAAAATTTTGAGACTATTTTCGATTAAAAGAAAATTCCAAGAGACTGTATTTGATTAGTCCTAAAAATTTGGGACTAATATCGTAAAGACTCATATTCTATTTTATGTGACTATTTTTTAAATTTACCATTTATCATATCTCGTACCAATATAATTGTTGAAAATAAATTTCAAGAAACAATACCCCTCGAGTATAAACTAATATGAAACCATTATTTTTTATTCCATAAACTACCAAATGTTCTTATTACATCCAGATAACAATTCTAAAATATGGCAGAGCATCACAAGCATTTGTGGAAAGAAAGGAATGCTATTATATTCAAAAGTAAGAAACTCGAGGTGGAGAGATCGATTGAGATCATTAAGCTCAAGCTATGGGCATGGTTAAGTGCAAAACACTCGAATTCGTTTCTATTTCCATGTCTTATTAGTTCCAAAATTCAAATGAATGCATGAATTCGTTTTAGGACAGAATATTATAGCAATTTTGTATATGATAGTCTTGGTTGGTATATAAAGAATTTTAAATAATACTTTGTAATCCCTTTGTTCCATCACTGATGCTCATTTATATTAATTCTTTTTGATAAAAGAAAAATGGTTCTAAAATACATCATTTAAGCAGTTTTTTCACAGCTGTATTTAATCCTTCGGCTAAGACAAATTATGATTCATTGGTCATGGCTTCTTCTACCAAACACAATTCCTCCACTTTTATTTGGCTCATTTTATTGTACAAACAACAATATAATTCATCAATATTATAGTTAAAATTATAATGGACTAGGTGTCGAGGTTTTTCCTCTCAGTTTGGGGGTTTTTCTATGTAAAAACATGGTGTCTCATTTAATTTCTGTTACATAATTATTTATTGCTGTGACGTGAACTTTTATGAGTTAACATTGACGTCGTCTGTGGGAAATCGATTGAATCGAGCTGTGATGTGAGAAAATGAAGAACAAGCTAGGGGTGAAGATTTGGGTGTTGTCGAACAAAAAGAAAGAAGCCTGACAAGAGTAAAAATTCAAATATTTCTAGTCTACAGATGAGAACGGATAGTCCATCACAGATGGGAAAGTTATTTAAATATGTTATTCATTTCATTCCCCTCCCACTTGTACAATTTAATTGCTTAACAATGGTTTCAAAATGTGGAACTACGATTAAGTTCATTCCATTGCCTAATTTGGGATCAGATGTGCACATAATCCATCCTTCTGGGTAGCACCATATCTTTACACGAAAGAAACAATTTTTATTGGTGCCAGAGAATGAGATATCATTAGTATGAGAGATTGATATATCATCCCATCATAGGTCAGTCACATGAGATAATGAGAGGTCATCCTATGGGAGGTCATTCCCATGAGAGAATGAGAGAGCATCCCATGAGAGATCGTTCCCATGAGAGAATGAAATTCCTATGAAAAAATGAGAGGTCATTCCCATGAGAGAGTGGGAGATCACCCATGAGATATCATTCCCATGAAAAAAAGACATAGATCACATCATAAATGCCCTACAAGCCAATCTCTGGCCCAATGGGCTTTATATTAACCCTGGCCCAATTAGCTTATACAACTATAAATATGACATTTGTATCAGAAGGAAGAAGAACAATCACTCTCAATCAACACTCACTCTCTGAGAATAGCCGTCATCACACTAGCACTGGTGTCGGGCTTGTAGATCTGGTCAGGTTGATTGGACTCGAGGATCACCGCCATCAGATTGATTTCGCTGTTAACGGTAATCTCTTTTCGTGCATTAATATTCGATTTATGCATGTTTATATATAAATCAGGCGCGATCTTCCGTCCACGGGTCAGATCTGTTTATTGTTTATTTCCGCTGCGTTTGGATCTGGCGCCGGGGTACGGAAACCCAACAGTGGTATCAGAGCCAGGTTGCGTTTTGGTTCATGTATTTGATAATTAATTTTATATTAGATCGTTTCCGGTTAATCTAATCGTATTTTTCAGAAATTTGGATTCGGAAAAACATAGAAATTGAATTAAAAATTGTTTTTAATTCTTGAACCACCGCCGGAAATTGCATGACTGTCGGAAATTGAATGGCCGGCCGCGGTCGCAGGCTGGAACCGCAGCGTCGGCGGTGGAGGGTGTCGCCTCCATACGCGACGTTGATGGATTGGCTGCGGCGTGGTAGTGACGCCGCGAAGTCGAAAATCTCATGGCCATGGATTCTGCAAATGTTGCAGTCGAAAATCGCATGGACTCTTCGATTACTCTTCTCGTTAATGGGCGCGGTTATGACCGGCAATCCAGCGACGAGAGTGAGTGGTGGGCGGCGTAGGGGCGTGAGGCTGCGCAAGGCTTTAAACCCTAACCCTAATTTTCCATTTTGGGGAAGATGGTGAACAGTAATTTCGGGCCAATATTTAAAAAAAAAATTATATATATTTGAAAATCCGAAAATGTGATAATTTTTGGGGTTGAAATTGCATTTTTAATTTTGGATCCAAATTGTTTGGAGTCCATAAATTATTTGGGTCATTTTAGATGTTTTATCCGAATATTATTTTTGAAATAATAAATCATAATACTTAATTTATTAAAAATGTGATTTTTAATTTATTAAGTGTAAAATAGAGATTTTACAATTAGTTGAAAATTTAATTAATTGAAAATTGAATGAAAATGTTTCATTTAATTTGTTAATTTTATTTTTGGCTAATATTATGATTTGAGGTAAAATAGTGATTTTACCAATTAATTGATAATTTAATTAATTAGAAATTAAATGAAAGTGTTTCATTTAGTTTGTTAATTTTATTTTTGATTAATATGATTAATAGGTAAAATAGTGATTTTACCAATTAATTGAAAATAAATTAATTAGAAATTAAATAAAATGGTTTTATTTAATTTGTTAATTTTATTTTCAATTAATGATTCGATTAGTGGGAAACGATAGAATAAATTAATTATTGTGATCTAATTACATGTGATGTAATTAGTCCAATTACATATGATGTAATTGGTTATTTAATGTTTAATTACATATGTTGTGATTGCATGATGGATGATTACGGGCCTTGACCAATGTGTTTAGGTGAATGCTTAAGTTTTTTATTGTTTCATTATTATTGTGATTTTTGGTTATCAGGCCTGCGAGTCTGCTCTCTCTATTTTCTGATGTATCCCTCCCCGGATTTGTATCCCTATTCTCTTGTTTGCACGATTTAAATGTAAAATCTTTAGAATTAGTGGGAGATCGAGATTGAAGACGGAGCACCAAGAATCAAGACATGTATAATGGAAGCAAAAATGTAATAGGATTGCATTACATACCTGCATCACCTTAGACAGACTTGTGATCAACGTATGGCTCACGTGGATCAATTAGGAAAAGGCCGTAATCGTCCATATTTATTTTTATTATGCATGTGATGTATGATAAGTGTTTGTTTGTATGTTTTATTAGTACAAATGATTGCATGAATAAAACATAGTTGCATGAATCCGGCAAATAAACAAACAAACAAGCAATTGATGAGATTTGAAAATAAATTAAATCCCTCTTTTGAATATGATTCAAAACTTTTAATATCAAACTGATAAGGGGAGCTCAAAAGGGTTTGTTGCTTCCTGTCTTCCATCAACAGTTAAGCCATGAGACGCTACTTGTGTCATATTGCCTTACTCATCCACGTGGGGGGCATCTGGCATGGGAAAGCTGTGCGTTTAACTGCCACTTAATTAAGGGTGTGGTTATGTTAACCTTCTAGATTACTCACCCACGTGGGGTCTTTTGGGCGTGACATTTCCATCTGTGGGATGGGTTAGTTTGACGTGAGAAGGCATAATTGTCCTGCCCACGTAGGGTTATGCCAATCGCAAGACAAATATCTTGGGGGTTGCATATGATGCAATTGTGATCTACCTTTAATATCATGAAGCCGGTGGGCCCACGTCCGGGGTTTTCATGAGCTAGTTGGACTCCAAGCCCACTAAGAAAATGTGATTTTTCGTTCATTTGTCATGAGGGTGATGAATTCGAAAAATTTAGTGGGAGCATTCAATAACTAAAGTCCATAGTTTTGAATTAATTAATAATCAGACGGTTTGCATGTATTTTCTGTTTATTCTCAGTATTGTGATTGCCGTGAATCCGATTGCATCAATTCTCGATACAAACAAAGTAACCGCACCAAATTATTCTGATTGACTATTAATTTTAAAATAGTGCTTGCTTCTAAAAGGTGGCTATATACCCTTGGTGGGAGCCTCCTGTTGAAGTGTCTCCCGGTTCGTCTCATGAAGAGATTGCCACACTTGAGAAGTGATGGGACGATAATCTCTCGGCTAGCTGCTATATGATAGCATCAATGTCACCAATGAGTTTCAACACAGATATGAGAAACTCGTTCACATTACTGATATTTTTCAACACCTACAAATGTTGTTTGGTGAACGGACACGATTACTGAGACTCGTGACTTCAAAAGAGCTATTTTCATTTCACATGCAAGATGGGGCTTCGGTCTATGAGCATGGTGTAAGAAAAATATCTCTTCTTGATAAATTGGAAAATCTGAATGTGATAATACCTCATTAACTGGCTGTAGATTTGATCTTATAGTAAAAATGTTGGAAACTCATGAGTCCTTGATTCAAAAGAAGAAACGTGTTCTTCTTGTCGAATCTTCTACCAAAGGTATTTCAAGGATAAAGAAGAGGAAGGGAAATGGTTCCCAACCTCAAAAGACGAAACAGGATATAGTAGCAACTATGAATGGAGAGGCATCTATGTTTTCACTGCTGGTCACTGGCGCAAAATTGTAAGGAATACCTAGACTAGAAGCGTTCTAGAAAGGGTATGTTTTATATTAAAATTAAATGTTTCTATTGGTTCTACTTCTTTGGTATATGCTGCCAGTTGTGCTCGCATTTTTGCAAAGAGTTGCATGTGATGTGAAGAAGTAGAGAGCCCTAGGAAGGTGAAACCTACCTGAGGCTAAGCATTGTAGCAAGAGTTGTTGCAAAGGCTATATGAAACATTTATTTAATATAAAATCTTGAACTTGTTAGGAACTGGTTTGAGCAATTATTCATTTGTTCTAGATTTAATCATGAACATTGTTCCTATTTTGATAGATAATGATATTCTTTTAAATATGCGAATGTGATTTGCAGTATTTTTAAGAATGCATGTTTTATTGAATCTGGTGAACTTATGAATGATTAGTATGATTATATTCAAAGAATATAAAAAGAATGATAACTTAAATCCAACATATATTTAGCATATGCTGAATGTCCAATGAATTTGATTCATATGGACGTATGTGGAGCACTAAATGTTAGTGCAAGATGATGTTGAGTTATCTTAAAGAGAATGTGATTCTCTCTGAGTAACTCTCTAAAGGTACATATTTGTTGAATATAATTCATACCAATGCAGTGACCAAAACTCCATATACGATATGGACTGAAAAATAATCAAAATTTTTATTTTGAGATTGTTCTGCTTATGTGAAGCAGCCAGTGGGAGATGAGTTGGATAGTTGATCCATCTTATGTTATTTTGTGGAAATTATATTATCAATTGCAGGCAAAGAGTTTGTTTCGCAAGTACAATCTTTCTAGAGAAAATGTTTCTATTAGAAAGGATGACAAAATAATATAACTTGAAAGGGTTCAAGAACCACAAACCACTAGAAAAGTGAAAACAGTGAAATTAATTTAGTCAATCACAACCTTTGATTTACACACACCAAGGAGATTTGAAAATGTTTCAAGAGCTCCTGATAGAATGAATCTACTCCTTGAAAGTAGTCAAGAAATAGACCATGGATATGATCCTTGGACTTTCAAGGAGGCGATGACAGATATTGATTCGGGACATTGGCAAGATGCCATGAAATCTGAAATGGACTCCATGTACTCCAATAAGGTATGGGCCTTAGTAGATCATCTTTGGGAATTGTTCCCATTGGCTGCATGGATTTACAAGTGAAAGCTTGGAGTGGATGGGAAGGTAGTGACCTTCAAAGCTTGACTGGTGAGAAACAGTTATTCTCATAGGCAAAGAGTTGTTTATGAGAAAATTTTCATCGGTTATGATGCTATAGTCTATTTAAATTTTATTAGTTATATCTTTATATTATGAATATGAGATATGAGTAATGGATGTGAACACAACATTTCTCAGTGGTGGCATTGAGGTAGAAATGTAGCAGCCAAACTTGTTTACAACTTCTTGGAGTGAGAAAAATGTTTTCAAACTCCAGAGGTCCATTTATGGGCCTAAGAAGGCATCCCGAAGTTTGAACCTCCGTTTGATAACATCATCAAAGTGTTTGGTTTTTTGTTAAAAATCCAGAAGTGACATGTGTGTGCAAAAGGGTTGGGAGCATGTTACATTTGTGATGCTTTAAGTTGATTATATCATACTCATTATGAATGGTATTGGATTAATCAATTAAAGCACGATCATCTACTAATTTCTCCATGTAAGATTGGGGGAAGCGTCATAGCGTAAGGATCTATAGGGATAGATCTAAATGATGCTTGAGATATCTCAATCTACGTACATAAACACTGTGCTAAAAGGGTTTAGCATAGAATAGTCGAAAAACGAGTTACTTCATAATATGTCATAGTATTCATCTCTCAAGTCAATATGTTTTAAGATTGATGAGGAGAGAGAAAAGATGACATTGGTACCTTATATTTCTACTTTAATAGCATAATGTATGTTATGTTATGTACTTGGCCTGATGTATGTTCTTAGTGTAATGAGCAAACATCAGACAGATCCCGGTGAAGATCACTGGAAAATTGTGAAATTAATCCTCAAGTGCTTATGAAGAACTTATGATACGTTCATGATTTTTGGATCTGTAAGTGGAGAAATAAAAGTTGAAGTCTAAGCTGATGCTGTTTTTTCAGTCGGATGTAGATGATACCATATCGATGTTCGGATTTGTATTTAAGCTCAATGATGGTGATGTCTCTTGGAAACGTTCCAAGCAAGACATCACTTTGGATTCCACCACTGAAGCTGAATACATTGCAGCATACGATGCATCAAAGAGGCAGTTTGGATAAGAAATTTCATCCAAGAGTTGGGTGTAATTTCTAGTGCGATTGACACAGTCCCTGGTACTGTGACAACATTTGAGCTATTATGAATAGGCAAGATCTCATCAGTATCCAAACATATATTGAGAAAATATCATCTAATGAGATAGATGGTAGACGCGACATTATTATCGAGAAAATCGCTTCAACAGAAAATATAGCGAATCCACTGACAAAGCCTTTACAACGATTGATGTCTGTCAGACATCTTGGGAAGATGTTCTTAAGACACATGAGTAGTTGGCTTTGAGAAAGTGAAAGATATTGTTGTCATACATGATTAAGTAAATCAATAGTTGATTGATTGTACTTATAATCTTATTATGACAAATCTTTGTTTGAATATTAATATATATGGCACTTCTTCATCTGTTTACCCATGCATCTTGATGTATTGATGAAGTCCTTGAAGTTGCTATAGTCCATAAAATGTGGTTACGCATATGATGGTGACCATGAAATACATTCTCGACTGCGATTTCTAAATGTTCCTGGTCGATGAGCCTTCGAGAATGGGATATCGATATATGCTCGCTAGAGACTGGTATTCATGATGTGTCTAGTGTAGTGCGCCGCGTTTCATCGGCGTTGGCTTGGAGAAGTCAGCACACATGAATAGGTGCTCATTAGGAATGAGTTCACTGAACGACCCTACTCGAAATTCTATAAGTGGTTACCACTTGTCGAGTATAGAATTTCTAGTCATAGTTGTGCACCATTACTCCTCATGACCCGAGGCATCATTGAGGTCTTGACAGATAGCTGTGTACTTTGATTTAATGACTGATCACATGCGGGTCATAAAGTTGTTATTTTGGGTATTCAGTGATGCTGTCAGAGGCCTATGATTGTCGTTGGGGATTCACCACTGGTCTTGATGAACCAGGATGTCCTATGTGTTTTTCTATATATGATTCGAGGAATCTCTGGCCAGAGTGGGTAGTGCTTGTGAAAAAAGAGTTTTTCATATACGCACACAAATGAATCATATAACGTGAAACAAATACATAGTTATTGAAATCATAAAGGGTCTCGATCAACCAATGCTCTTGATTCAATCGGGACATATTGAGTGAAAGGAATGTACTGCACGCTAACTATGGCTGACAGGTTCTCGTACGTTGCTAGTCATTTGTATCTAGGTCTTCGTGAAGCGCAGATGCTAGGCGCTACCCACGATCGGTAGGTTGTTGCTGGAATTATATTTCACCCATTGTCTATTAAAGGAGTTTAATTGACAATGAGGCATTCAGGGTAAGCCCAAAGAAGTTGTTTGACTTCTAAAATCACAAAGGTTGTGATCCTACTGCTATGATACACTTGAGCCTCGCTGGGTCACAATCAACCGGCCGCCGATCTATTGATGAGAATTGAGACTTAAATGTTAAGTGCTCAAATTGAGTGATTTAGAAGAGATGAATTTAATTTTTGAAAGCTCCTCACTTTAGTGGAGTTTCTATATTTGAAAATGTTTCATCTGTAGAAAGTTCTAAATTAAAACGTTTGATATATTAATGTCTCATAATTATGTACATTAGTAGTACATCAAGTTATTCAATAGGATTGAGTTACTTGGATTATGAGTTTGTAGTTTTGTTTTGGCTTTTGGGCAAGCATAAATGCCCTACAAGCCAATCTCTGGCCCAATGGGCTTTATATTAACCCTGGCGAATTAGCTTATACAACTATAAATATGACATTTGTATCAGAAGGAAGAAGAACAATCACTCTCAATCAACACTCACTCTCTGAGAATAGCCGTCATCACACAAGCACTGGTGTCGGGCTTGTAGATCTGGTCAGGTTGATTGGACTCGAGGATCACCGCCATCAGATTGATTTCGCTGTTAACGGTAATCTCTTTTCGTGCATTAATATTCGATTTATGCATGTTTATATATGAATCAGGCGCGATCTTCCGTCCACGGGTCAGATCTGTTTATTGTTTATTTCCGCTGCGTTTGGATCTGGCGCCGGGGTACGGAAACCCAACATGTTTCACAGATAACTCTTTGTGCTATAGTACTGGGATTCCTTGGGAGAGAGACACCATTTTATCTCATCCTAATATGTACTTGTAATAGCCCAATTAGAACTTTTTATGAAATTGATATATTATGACAAGTCTCATTTATTTATGAATTATTTGAAATTTGAATATTTTAAATTCTTTATGCTATATCAAATGCAAGATATTATTATTTGGAATTATTTCTATCTCATCTTTTGTATATTGTTGCAGTACATTTACACCGAGCTCAACAAATTATACCACAGGCATGCAATCTAGCAATAAGACTATATTACATCGAGCTCGGGCATGCAATGTAATGCCCTATTACATCGAGCTTGTGCATGCAATCTAGCACTAAGGCCCTATCCAGCCGACTCGAACAAGGGCATTTTATTTCAGGTTTTGATCTATCATGGTCAGCCTAATTATGTATAGTTAAGTGGTCCATGACAATATAATATGAATGAGGCGAGAGAGAGATGACATATAGAATGAGGCGAGACAGGGATGCTTTATATAATGAGGCTAGTGAGGGATGACACATAGTATAATCTGAATGAGAACTATGACCGATCAGAGTATGAGAGTCACGAGAGCATGAACGATGAGAGTATGAGAGTTATGAGATGATGAACGATGAGAGTAGAGAGTCATGAGACATAAGTCACAGGTATCATCCCGGACCCAGTTACCCCGGCCTCAGATCGGCCTCATACCTTGGCCTCAGTGCGGCCTCATTCCTTGGTCCCATATCGGCCTCATTCCTTGACCTCAGATAGGCCTCATACCTCGGCCTCATTCCTTGGCCTCAGGTCGGCCTCAGTCATACCTCAGCCTTAGTCATACCTCGGCCTCAGATCGGCCTCATACTTCGGCATCATTACTCGGCCTCATACCTCAGCCTCATACATTGGCCACGTACCTCAGTCTCAGATCTGCCTCATTCCTCGGCCTCAGGTTGGCCTCATACATCGGACTCATTCCCTAGCCTCAGTTCGGCGGCCCCATTCCTCGGCCTCATGCCTCGGCCTAGGTCGGCCTCATACCTCGCCCGTAGATCGGCCTCATCCCCCGGCCTCAGTTGGGCCTCTTGCCTGGGCTTCATACCTTGGCCTCAGCCTCATACGTCAGCCTCAAATCGGCATCATTGCCTCAGTCATACCTCGGCCTCAGTTTGGCCTCATTCGTCGCCTCATGCCTCGGCCTCAGATCGCCCTCATACATCGGCCTCGGCTTTCCCTCGGCCTCAGAGCGGCCTCATAAGTTCGGCCTCGGTCACCTCGGCCTCAGGGAAAAAAATAGAAATCATGTGCAGGCATTTCTTACTTAAGACTGAAGTCGAGACAGTGAGTTGCACTCTAACTCGACTAGATGGGATGCTAGCGTTATAAATGGAAGTAACACATGTACACACATGCATGCTGACACCTCATATTTCAATTCCCAAGAAGAAAAGACACAACTTTCATACATCTTGAAGTAACTTCATGGTTAAATCTTCTAACTATATAATAAAGAAAAAGGAGGATAAGAAGAGATGATAGACTCATGAAAATTCCCATTTTACTTTCTGATTTTTGTTCATTGGTCATGGCTTCTTCTCCCAAACACAATTCCTCCACTTTTATTTTGCTCATTTTATTGTACAAACATCATTGTAATTCATCAATATTATAGCGGACTAGGTCCCATTATTTTTCCTATTTGGGGGGTTTTCCACGTAAAAAAACATGGTGTCTCATTCAATTTCTGTTACATATTTATTTATTGCCATGACATGAAATTTTCTGAGTTAACATTGAGGTCGCCTATGGAAAATCATTAAAACCTGTGATGTGAGAAAATGAAGAAGAAGCTAGGGATGAAAATTTGGGTACTGTCGAACAAAAAGAAGGAAGTCTGACAGGAGTAAAAATTCAAATAATACTAGTCTACATATGAGAACAGGTAGTCCATCACATATGGGGAAGTTCTTTAAATATGTTATTCATTTCATTCCCTTCCCATTGATACAATTTAATTGCTTAACAATGTTTTCGAAAAATTGATTCTAATTATGCTTATCTATAAAGAGCTGAATTGAAGAGAGAATAAGTCCCACATAGAGATGATAAGTGGGGAAAGAATGAAATTCAAATCTTTTCTGGAAGGAATGGAAGACCTCCCATCAACTTACTACAAGATTGTAGCCTAAACACAAGTTATCCTGACGATATGACATTCTGACCATTCGTTCGACTAAGACACTTAATTATTCAGTTTCTTTATGTTTGCAATCTACTTCTGTTAATTAATAAAATCATGGCTGATTTTTGGTTCTGCATAAGTATGGTATGCTTTTAAAGATATACAATAAAACTTCTATAAATTAATACTCGATACTATTGCTTTTTTTCATAGTTTATGTTTCCAATTTTATGTTTAAGCAGTTTTTTCACAGCTGTATTTAATCCTTCGGCTAAGACAAATTATCAGAACATAAAATGAGAATTTTCATAACGTAAAATGAGAATTTTTATGAGTCTACTCCATATAAAATTCCTTGTTACTACAAAATTTTCAAAGATTTAATTTGTTGCAATTAATAATAGATGCTTAGCTATCAATAATCGACATAGCTCTCTTTCCAAGAATCTTCATGGTTTACCTTGTCTTTACAATTTGGACCACTTTTTCAACCATTTGAAAGCAACAACTTTTATTTAGGTTCATCCTCCCTTGTTTCTTATCAAACACACAAATGCTCCCTTTTCCTTTTTATTATTATTAATAATTTATTATAATATTATTTAGCTATGATAATTTTGTTATTTGTAAATTTATGATTTTTTACAATAATTATGTTTTGTTAGAAGTGATATAATCATTTAAAAATTCAAAAGTTATAGATAAGAATAAAAAATATTTTGATACATTTTGGAAGATGGATGATATATTGTAGTTATAGATGAGTTTCAATTTTACTAAAATAGATTTTTATGTTATTTTTATACATTTATATTTGAAAGGGGTAGATCTGGTATTTTAAAAATTGCATCATGAAGCCAGAAGTAATTACTCTACGCCCTCATATTTCATAAGATAGTAACGATATAACTTCTTAAATTTTCATTTTATTTCGATTTTAATGTCGGAATATAACTTTCGGCATTATCTATTATGACTACTAGCAACATGTGCGACTACTATTGATTAAAACACCAAGACTTAAAGCTATTCATACATAAGTTCTCATTAAAATTAATATTCTCAGATATGCCACTTAAATATTTGCATGAATCGTGACATCGTATAATGCTCGATTTAAAAGATTTGTGTTATACAATTAGTAAGCTTTTGACTAAATGATAATCATCAAATCTTACATAATAAATCAGTTGAATGCTTGTGAAAAAAGGAAATCATGATTTAATTAATGTGATCCACATAATACTTGGTTATTTTAACAACATAGATTTTAAAAATTGTCTCATAGAATAGAGTCTTCAATACTAGTCCTAAATTTTTACCGGTTAATCAAATATAATATCATGAAAATTATTTTTAATAAAAAAAATAGTTCAGAACTTATGTTTTTAATCAAAAGTAGTCTCAAAGCCACTATTCAATTACGTGATCATCTTCGTTAAAAAATAACTTATGTGAGACTAAATTGTTAAATGCATCTATGTGGGATTTTGAGTAAAAATAAATTTCGTTAAAGTTTATTTGATTAATTCTAAAAATTGGGACTAATATTTATGTTAGATCATTTTTAAAATTTACACTTTTAATTTTTAATAATTATTAGCACCGAAAAATACAAAATGGCTGGTGTTTCAATGAAGTCACCTAAGCAGCTTCCGGGATTTGAACAAGAATACGTCCTTATCTATGCTGATGTCATGGAGCATGTCATTCACCTTGCCACGTAAGCACCACCTTACACCCCAGCCACATAAATATTTTATTACGTTTTATATATTTAATACCTTCTACCATTACACGTGTCATTCATATGTTGCAGGATTCATGTGTAACATAGTGTCTCCCGAATCCACAAGACGAGACCTATGTGGGATAATAGGTCATTCATACTTAGGGCGTGTTTGCAATTGCTTATTCAAAGCATTTCTACTTTGCTTTTACTTAAAGTTAGAAAAAGTTGCTTTTAAGCAAAAGCATTTAGTGTTTGCTATTTAAATAAAAAAGCAGCTTAATAAACTTCAATTAATTACAAAACTGCCACAAAACAACTTAAAGCAGTCAAAAGCATGTCATGACCTGCTTCTCAAATTCTGTTTTTTTCTCCTTATTTTTAGAGAAGCAATAGCAGAAGCACGGAAATAAAACAATCAAAATCTGTTTTTTTATCTGAAAAGCTGATAAGCAGTTTGCAAAAGCATTTGCAAACACCCACTTAATATCATTAAAATATTTATGTTAGACTATTTTTAAATAAAAATAATATATATAAGTTTATATTCGATTAATTCTAAATATTTATGATTAATGTTGGAAAAATCCATATTTTATGGTATAATTTTGACATTTACCCTTTTATTTAATATTTAGATATTAATAGAAAATTTTATTGTAAATTCAATAACATATAAAACTATCTCAACTTATCAAAATTTGAATAATCATTAAATGACTTATCAATATATCATCCATATAAAAATCGCATACGTGTTTTTAATTAAAAAGCCTTATAAAAATAAGTTATATAGTTTTAATTTTAATAATACATAAAAATTGCTTAAAATAAAAAAAATTAATATATGTTAATCATTTACCAGTTATTATTATTCAACGCTTTTGCTCAGACCACGGCTACACCAGATCCCAAGAGTCATCCTGTTTGACTACAAAAATGTATCCGTTCAACAGATGACTTTTCATGACTCAAAGTGACGAAAGCAGTGACGTCTCCTCCACACGTGCCAAGGTCTTCCTTATAATAATATTAATAATCATAATATATTTCAATATTACTAAAATTGAATTAATCTGTTATACTTTTTAATAGGATTAATCCGATAGAATCATTTGGGGTTGAAATTAAAACATAAAAGAATTTAAAATAACAAAATTATATTACCCCCGCATATAAAATTTATTAATTTATACATCAAATGAGTAAAAGTAATATAAAGTGGTGCAGTAGAACTTGAACAAAGGTAGACGATGGTCGGGACTAATCTAGAAAATATGTTGAGTGGGCAAAAAATAATATCACAAAATTGAGATGAACAAAAAATTTAAGAGATCAAAATATAACTTTTTTATACATATAATAAAAAGGAAAAAATATTTTTTTTGAGAGAGAGATATCCCCCAAAGCCATGATTGTATTCGCCCATGTTTGCCTGAATTTTTCAAAATAATATGAACTTTATCTATAAAAGTTTAAAGGTATTAATATTTTTAAAATATTACATTTTATCAATCAAAATTATAAATTGAACCTTTTACCCACCTAATTTGAAATCCTTGTTATACCCTGATGCAAAGCTGTCAATTATTATGGTCAACTTTATGTATAATTTTAAACAATTAGGATAATATATCATAAATTGTTTAATAGTTTTAAAATATACATCATGGAATAAGATTTAATTTTTTAATTTTTTTTAAATTCAAATACGAAACAAAATAGACCAAGAATGCAACTAAAGAATTTAATTGAATATTATAATAAATATGAAGCTAAAATTATTTTTATCTCTCATCTTTTTGTCATTAACTTTTGTCATCTCAATAAAATTTGATTTATCTATCCATCATTTTAGATGTAAAACACCATAATTAAAATAAGTATCTGAAATCTTCAATTAATTTAAAAAATTATAAGTAAACAAATTATTTGAAAAACAAAAATATCTTATACATAAGCAAATACTTATTATTTAAAAATAATATCATATATAGACAATGCGTGTATCTCGATTAGAGGTGTGAACGAATCGAGTCGATTTGCGAGCTTTTCGAGCCGGCTCAAAAAATATTTGATTGGTCTTCGAAATGATTGAATCAATGCCGAACTCGAACATGTTCGAACTTATTTCTAGCCGAACTTGAAACCAAATTATTTTGTTCGAAAGTTCGCGAGCCGCTCACGAGATTTAATATTTTATAATATATATAATTTAATATTAAATAAAAATATTTCAAGCATTTCAAGTATTTATTTTGGAGCAATAAATCGAATAGCTCGCGAGCATGTTCGAACTTTTCGAGCAGAACTCGAACTCAAGCTTTAATTTGAGCCTAAAAATTTAAACTATTCGAACTTCTAATCGAGTTCGAACTCGAATATACATATTTCGAGCTGAATTCAAGCCTTAAAATTTTCTTCATATTCGACTTGATTCGGGTTGTTTACACCTCTAATCTCGACGCTAAGAGATATTTAATGTACCTACACTAATTATATAATTCTTCGGTGTCTTCTTCGTTTGTACAATGTTATTAATATAATAAAATGTTTATGTTAAAAAAATTATATAATTCGTTTATAAAAAAAATTATATAATTCTCAGGTATTAAGTTTTTTCTTGCTGCCCACGTATTACACATACACCCAACACACATTTTGTATGGATTGAGTTCTTCAAACATATATATATATATATATATATATATATATATATAACATGATCCGGTTAATACAAGAATTTCATGGTGTCCCGCACCCCAAAATAAGCACGTTTTGTAATCGTAATTAGCACCTATATTTTATTTAACAGATGGCAATGGCTCTCGTTAATTCCAAAAAAACAAAATAATAATAATAAAATTGTGTGTATATATACGGCGCTAGCTCCATTTTCCTTGTTTCATAGCAGCTTGAACTCGAAAAGTCTACCCTACAAATCCAGATTGAATAACAGAAAAAGGGAAATTCGATAAAGGGGAATTCGAAAATAAATTAAAAAGATTCAGGTGTGAATGAAGGTTAGTGATCAGCAATTGAATTTGCCAGCGGGATTCAGGTTCCATCCGACAGACGAGGAGCTGGTCGTGCATTACCTCTGCCGCAAGTGTGCGGGGCAGCAGATTGGTGTCCCGGTCATAGCTGAGATTGATCTCTACAAGTTTGATCCATGGCAACTTCCAGGTAATATTTCTTTCTACTGATAATAATTGTCTGATGTAATTTTACCCTAGAGATTCGTATGTTTGTCGGAAAATAGGTTTTTGTTCTCTTTGTTTGACTTTGGATGTTCGGGGTTTATGGATAAGGATTTGTGGATGATTTTGATCTTTTTTTCCATTTTTCATTGTCAGATTCGATGAAATTCGATTATCTTTTTGAATACTCTGTCATGTTCTGTAATTTTCCATTGAAAGTTTTTGAATTATCTATATTCTTTTTTATTCTGACCCGTGAAATATTCTTTGATTGGTAACAGATATGGCTCTGTATGGTGAAAAGGAGTGCTACTTCTTTTCTCCGAGAGACCGTAAGTACCCCAACGGTTCTCGACCGAACAGGGCAGCGGGAACCGGCTACTGGAAGGCCACCGGAGCTGACAAGCCGATCGGAAAACCTAAGATCCTGGGAATAAAAAAGGCTTTGGTATTTTACGACGGTAAAGCTCCAAAAGGAGCCAAAACCAATTGGATTATGCACGAATATCGTCTAGCTAACGTTGATAGGTCTGCTAGCAAGAAAAGCAATTTGAGGGTACTTACTTTGCACCTTTACGATGACTTTTCCAGATTATTTTGGAAAAAAATGATTCGGGTTAAATAAAGTTCTGTTTCTTCTATATTGCAGCTTGATGATTGGGTATTGTGTCGAATATACAACAAGAAAGGAAATCTTGGAAAGCATTACAATGTGCTGGATGAGAAGACGGTGCAGTTCTCAGATTTTGAAGATAAAAAACCTGATGTGAATTCCTTCCTGTATAGTGGAATGGTAACAAAGGGGCCTTTGGTGCAGGCGCCGCAGTCCTTCGAAGTGCAAAAGATGGATGACTATATGCATTTCGACACATCAGAGTCGATACCCAAGTTGCATACTTCGAGTAGTTCAGAGCATGGGTTTTCCCCGGAGTTTATATCTGATTACAAGGAGGCTCGGAGTGAATCTAAATGGACCCAGTTGGAAAACTCTCTCGAATATGAGTTCAGCTACACTGATAGCTTCCTAGGTGATCCATTTGGATCCCAAATACAGGATAATGATCATATGTCTCTGTTTCAAGAAATGTTTGGGTACATACAGAAGCCCTTTTAGTTAGTTGATCAAGAATGGTTTGGTCATCGATATTATAGTATCAATCAAGTTTTGGCAGCCATGTACATCCATCAGTTGCATGGTCACACCAGATTCTTGATTTCAATATTACTTTTCTCCTAAGAAAAAAGAAAAAAAACAATTGAATCAGACAAGATTACCAGAAATTCAACCTGTGGTGCGATGATGTAGATGAGATTAATGTGATGCGTCAACGAGCATTGTTGGATCGAAGAATTAGTTAGACGTTTAAATCCGGAGTGCAGCTGTGTTGATATATGCAACAAGTAGGGAATTCTTGTATGTTAGGATCTTAGCAGATGTTATATTTATTCTTTGTTCGCCTAGAATGTAGCATTCATGTATCGGAGAAAGAAAATAAGATTTGGTTCCGAAAATTTTCTGGTATACATACTTGAGTTAGTTCCTTTTATATTCCCGCAAACATGTTGCCTCTTTTCTTTAATCCAGAACACAACTGGCAAGTTATGCTAAACTTGGTTTGAGCAGTTACATTTCTTGGTCAAAAAACAGCGCAGTGCACAATACTCAAATGGCCCAAAGTAAAGGGTGACTGAGACTCCATGCTTTTTCTAAAGTAAAATTTCCTCCATACGTGGATCGTGTGGCCTTCTAATAGTTTTATGGAGGCCCAAAAATGTGTCTGGGGATAGGGGCGGCTCAAAAGCCTTCGGCAAACGCAAGTTATAAGAATGAAATATTTAAAAAAAAAAAAAAAGTGAATATTAAACTATAAATTTACTTACTGTCATTGTTGATGCAAAATTATTTATTTAATTTTTGTATTCAAATTTAGAAATAATTCATTTTGGATTGCTAGCACTGCTAATTCAATGGTTGGTTGTAAATAAATTTTTATAATCTTAATTTTGAAATGTTTTTTTCTGCAAAGGCAACAATAATTGATATATTGAGTAATATATATATTCTATAAAATAATTTGAAAAATAATCAAGTTTTTTATTAGATTTATTATTTCAACTGGGTCTTTAATTTTTACATTTGCAATTTCTTTTAAAAAATTTACTGATCAAGACATTTTTTTCCACCTTCGGTTTACACCAAAATAATGCTTAAGAAAATTTTAATGATCAAAGACATTTTTCTCCGAATCAAAATCAATTTAAGAATTTCTATCAAGACCAAATAAAAAAACCACATATATCATCATATTTTGAAAACAATTCAAATCAAACATTACTGAAGAGATTATATGATCTACTATATAATAAAAATAAACACTCTTGAATTTCTCAGCAGATTGCAGCTCATCAACATTTCATCATTTTCATCAAATTGCTTCTTTCGAAGAATAGTTCCATTTTGACGAAATGTTGGTTATATGTTCATTTCAAATGCCACTAGTTTAGATGAATATGAAGCAGAGTTAAAGCTATTTTCTTTGTAATTTTTTGAAATAAGAAATAAGTCCGTGTAATTTCTTTCATATCAAGGCCTATAGTCTATTTCCAAGTTGTAAAGTCTGTTTTTTTAAGATAACAATTCTATAATTATCAAACCTAGAAATTTGGGGCCTTCTTGAAATTGAGCCTAAAGCAAATGATTTAAATCAGGAGCCGCCCCTTCCGCGGATCAATGGTGAAGAGATTTAGGGGAGTTTCACCCCGAAGGAGCATTGATTCACCTGAACGAAAGATTATTGTCAGAAAATTATGAGCTTATTATGAAAGATGATTCACCTGAACGAAAGATGATAGTCTAACATTCTCCATCCATTCTATAGCATTGATTCTCATGAACTCAAGCTAATAAAAATTGTCTCAATTGATAGTTTTATAACTTTTATACTATAATAATGTTGACCTAAAAAAATTTTTTTTTACCCTAAATATTTCTTTATAAATTTCATTTTACACCCAAAAATCGCAGTTCGCCTCCACTTAAATTTTTTTTGAACCCCTAAAATTTTTCTTGCATTAGAATTTTTTAAATACATTTTTTGCCCCCTTCCCATAATTCCTGCGTCCGCACTTAGTTGCATCACTCATTGGATGGTATATTGCATAATTACAAATCTTAAATAATACAAAGTTTCTTGTTCCTTGCACCAAATTAAGTCATTGTTTATCTAGATGGACCAACAGGAAAACTAAAAGCTTTGTACTTCATGTGCTATATTGGGATTCTGGTTTCGGAGTTGGGTTTCTTGTGCTGATCGCAATTGCAGGCGTCCACCCGATTATTTTCTTCTCATTGTCATAGATCAAAATCATATCCTGCATTGATACATATCTGCATAGAAAGGCCGTACTGGTTGATTATGATGCAAATCCATGGTGAATTAAGTGTGTTTAAATATATTCTTACCTCCAATCATGTTGAAATTGTTCAATCCCATATCTGTGCCATTCAAGATTCCCAAACAAGCATTGCCCTTTTGACTGAATAAAAATATAATTTTTCACAGTTTCTAACATGGTTCACAAGCTAAAATATATGTGTAATTATTACGGCAATTTCACAGCCTTAGCGGAAAGAAACAGAGATTTCGTGGCAAAGAATTGTCGTTGCGGAATATTTTAATTTTTTTAAAATTCTCCAATTTTTTGATTTTTTCATTAATAATTTTTATCCAAATTATCTAATTATTTTTGTTTTTAATTAAAAACACTGCGGCAATAACCGCGACCATTCCTTGAAATATTAATGGAACTGGAACAAAGGCCTTGGCGACCATGTCAGCATACCATGGTTTCTAAGCAGTGACACGAAATGTAATCTCAAGAATAAACTTGAAATTCTTACTGAGATCATGGTTCGCAAAACAATCCGGAACGGCCATTTTGGAACGGGAACAACAGTTGTAGTGGTAAAGTTCTATGCTAAATGGATGTGCATTGCACAGCCATCGTGGAACAGAATAAATATATTGCGACCTGGAACGACTATTTCGTTGTCCCTGTTGCGAAACATTTTTAAGTTTTTTTCAAATTTCCAATTTTTTTATTTTTTTCATTAATTATTTGTTCAAATTATCTAACTTTTTTTATTTTTAATTAAAAAAAACTCCGCTGCAAAAATCACGACCGTTCCTCGAAATGTCAATAGAGGATGACAAATTCAAGATAATAATGTTCTTCGAGGGTTTGTGTGCCAATATAAACACATTAATTCCATCATCTGTAAATGATACATCACCTGTTTAGTTTTCTGTTTCTGTATCTATGAGATGTTGGGTGATTCGAAAGTTAATGTAATTCTCGTGATGGTATCAATAAATCGATGTTTGTCTCTCGTGGACGTAGGCGATTGTTGAACCACGTAAATCTTGATGTTCGTTTGTGGTAGCGCTTATCGTGTACGCCCAAATTAACCCTTCTTCAGTTAATAACAAAAATATGTAGTAGTGGAAGTAGGGATCGATCTCACAGGGAAGGTAAATTTATTTCGTGCCAAAAACGAATAGTAACAAGGAGGTTTTAGGATGAATGATTACTACTAAGCAAATTCTATAATTAAACTAATTAACGAGATTAACTAAGATGATTTAAACTTATGAGAGTGAAGCGATTCTTGGTTTTCAGGTAACCGTACTTTTGGAAAATTATCTTTTAGTCATCAAATCAAAACATTCGAATTCTTTCAATTATCTATCGATTGAAAATTCAATTCCTACTCATCTTATTCGTAGTCAAAGAGAAAACAGCATTCAATTCAACCCTTACCAAATCTTTAATCACCACTACAGCCGTTAATGATTAAATCAATGGTAGTTTCAAAACTAATGAGTTCGATAAATCTAATCAATGAAAACTACAGCCGTTAAAATTGATTACTCAACCGTTTCTCCTAAGACTTCAATAACACCTACAGCCGGTTAATTATTGATCTTAGTTGTTTCTTAACAAACTATCGATTATGTAATTGAATATTAGGTGATCGGTCTAATACACAAACACAACAATCATGGAATTCGAAATTTGAGAAACAAATTGAAATCGAAATCTAATTCAACAATCAAACCAAATTCTCATAAAAGATTTGAATCCAAAAGTAGGTATCCCTTCAACCAAGAATCAAAGGGTTTTAGCCTAGCATAATTAAATCTAAAAACAATAAAAATTCGATGGAAAACATTAAATAAATAAAGGAAAAGAAATTACTAATATAAATCACGATTTCGGCTTGTCGATTCCGGTTCCGTTCTTCGTTGTTCTTCAAGAAAACTTCAAAGAAAATTAATCTAAAATCTCCAAATATTCTAAGATTATGAAAAACTATCAAAAATTGCTGCTAATCAGGCTTCTCTTCGAGTTTTAGGGTATGGAAGTGATAAATATGGGATACAATCTTTTAAACATGGTAAAAGACTCAATTTCCAAATTTTCGGACTCTTCGGCGATCGATCGCATGATGTGTGGCGATCGATCGCGAGGCTTTTATTTTTCAGCGAATTTCTTGAGGCGATCGATCGCCACTTTATCGCGATCGATCGCCGAGCTCCAGTAGACTTTGGCGATCGATCGCCAATTCTTCGCGATCGATCGCTGGTTCAGGAATTTTGTTGATTAAGTTTCTGTCCATAGACGATCGATCTCCTCTTCGTGGCAATCGATCTCCTCCTTCAAAATTACATTTTTGCCCTTTTCTTGATCAACTTTTAGTCCTTGTCATGTCCATGTCTCTTCTTGGTCTTTACACATCGTTTTTAGCTCGTTTTCTTTGATTGTACCTACAATTACACAAATATACCATTAGGTAGCATACGTATCAAATTATCTATCAAAACCTACCAAATCGTAGACAATTAAGCACTCAAAATGTGTCTATTTCTAGTCCCATCAGTTTGGTATATGGTGCTTCCAATTCATTTTGGATATCTAGGTACAACAATATCTAAAAATATTCCTTGATGTGGTGTTTGTAGGCCCTAGCCATTGGAGTATACTAATGCAGGATCCAGATAATTGCAAAATTCATTTAAATCGAATTAACCGAAATTTGGTTTTGGGCTATCGGCCATTGGGCCGTGTCTTGCAATTTTAAACTTTGCCTGTGTTTTCCCAATTGCAAGTATGTACATAGTATATAAGAATTGTATCATATGCTGAAACTGAACCAGAAAAGTACGAACTTCACGTCTTCAACACTGAAAACTTTGTCCATCTTCTCCCTTCGCATCCCTTCCCCAAATAATCGTCTGCCATACGCTGCTACTTTGGACGCACAATTTAGGTAAGGTTCGAGAACTGTTTCCAACTTCTCCATCGCGTGATTGCTTCCCTACCCCAAATTTTTTTTTTTTTGGGTAGTTAAAAATGGCGATTAAATTATTAGTTCTCATCATTTTTAAAATGGCTTGATAAATGATGTTGGCTTCTGCAATTATTATGCTCAAAAAATGAGCAAAAATCATGTAGAAATGAATCAAATGATGCCATAGATTCTATTAATTCTTTTAATAAAAAAATATGTTAATTCGATCGGTAATCGAATTAACCGATTTTATTCGGTTTCGGTTAATTCGGACAAAATTTCGGTCGATTCGATTATGACAAAAGAGAAATCGGTTTTGGGGGATTTGGTTCGGTCGATAACCCAACATGAAGAATGCTTACCTACAAATACTTCAGTGTGCGAGCAATTAACAGGAAGTAATGAGTTTTAACAAGTTCACAAGCCGTGTAAAATTTCATAGTAAGTTTCTAGAAAAAGAAAGATTATAACTCAAAAGAACATGTTTTACGGTTGAAAAGGGGGGGAAGCCCTAAACGTAAATGTCATTGGTCTAAAATAGGGAAAGACCCTTTAATTAATGTAAATATTGAATAAGATGCGCCAATAAATGGCGTTGGATTTGGATTGAGAGATTTGAAACTATGTATTTCAAATCTTGTATTTCAAATTCATTTAATTGTTCGGATGGATTTATATTAAATGTATTTCAAAACCATCTATTTGCTAATTTATACAAATAATATGGTAATTATGATGGATTTGAAACACACCTAAGATAAATGCCATTTCAAATTCAAGTGTCAGCCTGACCTGCCACATCCCACCACAACTCATCATTAAATGGGTCAAGGTGGGCATAGCATGTTATGGTTTGGTTTTAAATTATTAGTAGTTTGATTTAGTCCGCTATTTAGTAAAACCGATACACTTGATTTGGGTTAAGTTTCTATCAAAAATCAAATAAATCGTTCTAAATTAAATACAGGTAGAAAAATATTTGTTTTTTATTATCACCAATTTTGTATATTTTTCATTATAAAATGTTATTTTAGATAGTAACTTTAGGTTTCATGTCATTATTAGAGAGATAATTGACCAACATAATAAAATGAACAAAAAAAGTCATCACAGAAACGATAAAAAAAAGTGATTAGTCTATTTGTATATTATGTATTTCTTGACTAATTAGTACTAATTAATGAGTATAATCACATAAAAGAAGATGTGGAATAACAACTCTAGTGCGACTATAGACTTCTAGACAAATAAAAAAGAATTATATTGGGAGAATTGCGAGAAAGTACATTTTCGGGAAATATAATCCATTTAAGTCTGGTGAAAAAACAATAATACAAAAAAATCTAATTTTCAATTTTTTTTATTCAAATAGGTCCAATTTCAAAGTTTCAAATCAATTTGTTGTTTTGTTTTGACTCTTATACCTCTCAATGGTTTAGTAAGTTGCATTATACTCCATTGGATTTTATTTTGAGAACAAATATTCCCCTATGTAATATTATATAATCTATCACATCCTTATATAATAATATGTATTTTAACCCATTTCTTTTACGAGTCCACTTATTTTTTGGATCCTTGTCACAAAATAGTAATGAAAGAAACACTCAAAGATGAAGGATAAATAGAAATTTGGTTAAGCAATCCTTCAATTCAGACAATATGTCATAGTGAAAAGGATCGTCAGACTTTTGATGGGGAAAATGTTATGTCTTTTAGATAACAGGATGAAGAAGAAGTTGGCCTAGAAACCCTGTTGTTACTGAAGAATGCATTACAAACGAGGTTCTACAACCTGAAGCTACCTTCGAAGAGCAAATTACTCTAGAGGAAGAAAAAATGAAGATTGAGAGGAACTACAATGATGATCCTCTGGCATGGTGGGACATAAACAAGCTCAAAACATCTTTGAAGGTGAAAAATGGAAAAGAAAATGAGTTCGTGAGGTCGAACCGATCCCCATGAACAAGGAAGATCAGGAAGATATACAGATAATACTTAAGGATCATCTTGACCTTAAGTTAATATCAGCAGGTGTTTCTCCATACAACAGTCAATGATTTCTTGTTCGAAATCTTGGAGAAATAAAGAGAGGAAAATCAAGATTGATGATCAATTACAAAGGATCAACGAGATCTTGGAGTTTGACAGATATTATATCCCGAACGGGGAGCATTTGGTTAATTGTATAAAAAATGACAATGTGTTTTATAAGTTCGATTGCAAGTCTGGATTCTACGAGATTAAGATGGAGGAAACAAGCAAAAGGTTTACAAAATTCTCCACACCACAACGACTCTATATCTGGAATGTTATGCCAATGAGATTGACAAATGGTCCCAAGATATATCAGAGGAAAATTGATAATATTTTCAAGGATTATTTCAGTTTCATGTTCGTGTATATTGACGACATCCTCATCTCATCAAGAAACATGAAAGATCATCTTAAACATTTTAAAATATTTTCAGATGTTTTCTACAAGGAATGATTAGTGATGTCGAAAAGGAAGACAGTAATTGCTACTAGAAAAATCGAGTTTATTTGGGGTTGAGATCGATGAATCGGGAATCATCCTTCAAAAACACATTGTTGAGAAGGTACAAGGTTATCCGGATGATCTCAAGGATTTAAAGCAACTTCAGAGTTTTCTGGGAGTTGTTCAATCCACTACTCAAAAAAGATGTTAAATTTGAATGAAATCAAGACCATCGACAAGCTGTCAAACAACTTAAAAGATGTTTGCGGGCAATTACCAAAGATTGCAATTCCAAACGATGAGGATGAACTGGTATTACACACAGATGCCATTGATTATTAAGGGGCAGCCGTTCTCATGACAGCTACACCAGATGGATAAGTGTCATGTAGATATTGCAGCGGTATATTTACAGATGCTGAAGCGATCCAGTGGCATATCAATGAAAATGAGTCATTTGAAGTACGAAAGGTAGACCCGACCACTGTTCAGAACCGCCGGTTAGACGGTTCAGAACCGCCGGTTCGACGGTTCAAAAAACATCGACACTTAAACTTAACCTTCCTTGATGGTTCCGGTTACGGTTCATGAACCGCCGGTTACGGTTCCGATTACGGTTACGATCATGGGCGCAATAAACATTATTCAAGATTTTGGATCCGCATTTGGAGTCCATATTCATGCATATATAAGGCTAGTCATTGAGGAAACTGATGACATCGACCATTCCCCTCTGTTTTCTCTTAAAATAAATATTGTAGTCTCCAAGCTGTAAACTTATCAACTTTCATAGCTTGATAATAATTTCTATCTCTCTAATATTTTTGTTTTGTAATTCAGTTTGTTAATGTGTTCCGAGTCCAGCCTCATTATATGAGAAACTAAACAAGTTAGTCTCCTCCCACGAGGAGATGCGTTAATGCAATAAATATTATAAATATTTCCAGAATAAAACGAAGGCTGTTGCCCATCTATCTCCCTGATTTCTTTAAATTTTCAATATAACTGGTTATACTCTATGCCCTTAGGTAGGAAACGGATTATGGTTTTGCTGCCTATCGTTGATGGCCCTATTACAGAACCATCGGTTGCGATAGTGTGGTTAATGGTGAGGAGCCATCGTAAAACTTGGTGAGATACCCTGCGGTAGTTTGGTCAAAAAGTTATAAATCTCTTTATCAAATTTTTATTGTAATACGGAAGCATGATGTGTCTTTTATGATTTTTAACATGTTCTTCAAATAAGGGTTTTGAATTGTAATTACAAGGATTTAAATATGAACCGTGAGTCATTTGCAAAAGTATACTATTGGGTTCTTCTCAACATGACAGAAACTGAAGGATCTCATGTTCATAAAATGATACTATTTTAAAACTAATAGGATGAAGAAGATAATGAATAGTATATAGTAGGCATCTATGATCTGAAAACAATTTTCAAGGGGTAATAGGCATCTATAGTAGGCATTTATGATCTGAAAACTCATCGGAAGGTACTGGTCAAAGTTTCTTTTGGGCTGCTCCACTTGCCTATCCTTCCTATTGATTTCACCACCATTTTTTGCTTCTTTTCTCTGCTTCATCTTCTGGGATTTTTCTAAATTAACGTATCTAGAAGCTCGCCCCAGCAACTCCTCATAATCCGAAGGTGGCTTCTTCGCCAATGATCTGAACAGATCTCATTCTCTTAGTCCCTGAGTGAATGCACTGACTAGCATTTCGGAAGTAACATGTGGAACATCAAGGCATGCTTGATTGAATCTCTTCAAAAAATCTCGAAGGGATTCCTTCTCCATCTGCCTGAGCCCGAACAGACTCAGGGCTGTTCTTTTGCAACTCCTACTGCTCGCGAATTGATGAAGGAACAGGGAGCTAAACTTAGGGAAAGAATTTATGATCCCTGATGGTAATTGGTTAAACCAGGATTGAGCGGCGCCAGCAAGTGTAGTCAAGAAAACTCTACATTTCACTCCATCTGTGAGTTGGTGAATGAGTGAAGTGTTCTCAAATCGAGACAGATACTCCTCTGGATCTGTGCTACCATCATAATTCCCCACATTTAAAGTTCTGAAATTGGGGGGCAGGGGATCATCAATAACTTTGAGAGCAAATGGGATGCTCCTCCGTGCTGAGTAAATACGCCCTTCCATCTTGTTGCGCATTTGTTGCAGCTCGTCCTTTAAATCCTCCATCTGGTGATGTAAAGTTTTGTCCACTTCAACATCCAAATGACTGGGAAGATCTTTCGCCTCTCTAATTTCTTCCTCTGATTCTTTTGTGGAGGCTGAATCTTCTTCTTCCTCTATGGTCTCTTCTCGATGGGAGGGGGGGGGGGGGGGGGGGGGTTGGCATATTCCTCTCCAAAGCTTGCCCTCGGCCCTTACTTCTAGCCATCTCGCCTTGGATTCTTACTAAAATCTTCTTACTTCAACGTCTTTGCTCTTAGCTTCCTATGGACGACGCCAATGATGTGATCCGTTATTTTTCATATGTGGTAGAATTAAGTGTTTATAAAAAATAAAGGAAAGACACCAAATTTTTTACGTAGAAAACCCTCTAATTCAGGGAAAAACCACGGGAGCTAGTCCAGTATAATTTGTACTATCACAATCTTGATTTGTTACAGGACTTGGAGCTAGTCCAGTATAATTTGTACTATCACAATCTTGATTTGTTACAGGACTTTTGACACAATATGACTTACAGAATTATTACACAAGAATATCTGAAAAATAATAGAGACGACCGAACAGGATAAGGATGCACTCTTCGGAATCTTTTATGCCTCAAAAGTCCAACCTCTCAAATGAGATTTCAGCTAGTATTTATAGGCTCAGTTTCGATGTTTACTTGGCAGGAAAGTTAAGGAATCTGCCTCCTTTGATTGTGGCGGTAATGTGGTTAGTATGGCCGAAAAATCCGCACTCCATCAACGCACATTTATTCCCGCCGGTTAATTTGTTGGTTATCCCCGAGTCTTTCGCTAATCTTTGACTAGAAGCCCGAAGAGGGTTTAACAGCTGTTCGGTGCTACCTGTTTGGTGCTACTCTGTTCGGTGATACTATGTTCGATATATGACTGTTCGGTTCTTGAGGGGATTTTACCCGAAAAAGCCAATATGTCATATGACATCAGTTACCCTACAAATACTTCAGTGTGCGAGCAATTAACAGGAAGTAATGAGTTTTAACAAGTTCACAAGCCGTGTAAAATTTCATAGTAAGTTTCTAGAAAAACAGAGATTATAACTCAAAAGAACATGTTTTACGGTTGAAAAGGGAGGGAAGCCCTAAACGTAAATGTCATTGGTCTAAAATAGGGAAAGACCCTTTAATTAATGTAAATATTGAATAAGCTGTGCCAATAAATGTCATTGGATTTGGATTGAGAGATTTGAAACTATGTATTTCAAATCCTGTATTTCAAATTCATTTATTGTTGGGATGAATTTATATTAAATGTATTTTAAATCCATCTCTTTGCTAATTTATAGGCTAATTAATTAAATAGTGTAAAACAAAAAGAAAATTTCCAAAATAAAGTTAAATTATTTTTTTTAACAAAATAATGTGAAACACATAAAGAGCATGCGTTTTTGGAAAAACGCATGTTGTGTATGCGCTTCTCCTTGAAAAATTAAAATGATTCTGACACACTTGTTTGTATTTTTTTAAATAAAAAATAGTAACATACGAGAAAGACATGTATGTTATGCGCGTCTTGTCTGTCAGCTTTTTAAGAAAAAATGTTTTTAATTGTGGTATATAAGAACAAAATGCAGAACCACATTAATTGACTAAGATAATATATAATAGAAATAGTATTTGATGCTACAGAAACTGAAATTAGGATTGCAAATAATATCGGCCATCAAATTTTTTTTTAAAAATATATTAAAAAATATGGCACGATTAGATTTGTTCATCGTCTTCCAGTGTTTAAATTAGGGTTAAACGGGCATTAGAGTGCAACATATGACTACTACTCAACTAAAATATTACAACATCAAACAATGATAGTAATACCTCAGAGTCAACCCACTAAAATCGCATAGCTCAATTCGATCAATCAACTCTTCTAGACATATCAACTCTAGTTCACAAGCTTCCCAAGAGTTAGACCTGACTCTAATTGGAAAATGACCTAATAAAATTTAATTATCAAATACATTAATCAAAATGTAACATGGCTCTTATCATTGTTGGGTTTCTGTCCCCCGTCGTCAGATTCAAATGTAGCGAAAATAATAAACATGAACATATCGATTGTGTCTCATTCATATATAACATGTAAATATTGAATATTAATTGCACGAAAAAAGATTATCGATAAACAACGAAATCAATATGTATGTTGTGATCCCTCGAGTCCAATCAATCTGTCTAGATCTCCAAACCAACATCAGTGCTTGTTTGTTATCACCTATCTATAAGAGTGTATAGAATGGAATTGTATAATCTTAGAGAAGAACGATATATTTATATGTGAGTTTGAGTAATATTTTAAATCACGTTGTTTAGACATTCATGATAAATAAATGTTATATTATTAAGTAGTCAAGATAATAAAAAAAAAGTGTAATTTAATTAATTTTATAAAATTTAAATTGAGTAAATGTAAAAAACTAAAGCAATATATAATTTTTTTTAGAATAGCAATATATATAGAATTAGGGGTATTAAAAATCTCAATTTTTTTCCTAAAAAATATCTCTATTTCAATTTTTTTTAGGTTAAAAAGCGGAGAATCCATCAATGTTTACCAACTTTAACACTTTATGTCAGGATCGATTCCGGGGGTGGGTTGTCATTCCACACCCGAGTTCAACCAACTTGAGCTTCAATAGCTCGTGTTCTTGAAATAATTGCACCGAGAGATTATATCGAGTTCGGTTACAAAACCGAGCGGAAGACACTCGACATAACCCGCTCTAAACCGATTAACTATTTGAAAGACATTTTAAAGATATGCAAATAAAGTAAATAAACAAGCATTTGTTTATGGAAGTTCGAAGGTGGTGTAATCCTTCTACGTCTCCCCTTCTTCCACCGCATGGAAGGATTCCACTAGAAGACTTTGATTTATACAATCCCGTTGTACAAACCCGATCCAGTTGGGAATTCCCCATCCAACTAGAACTCCTAGCAACTCAACTATGTATGTTCTTTAATGTCTCACATACAAAGACCTCTCATCGGTTGTGATAAATCATCAACCGTTACAATGGTATTCACTCTTCTATTAAGCTCTCAAATACAATGAATAGAGTGAATACAAAGGCACAAATGATCTCTAACTAGATCTGATACAGCAAAGTAAGAGGTGCCAAAGGTTTGAGGAGTGCTCTTCATTTAGCAACTTTTGTCTTTTAAGTTCCTCAATTGAATCCCAAGTGGGTTTGCTTTGGAAGGCTTGGATTGATCTTCAATCAGCTGTTATTGAGCTTCCAAATCATGTATATATAGCCCCAAGTAATGATATATACGTTAGACACAAGAATATGCCCGTTGGAAAAGGTTCTGCACTATTCCCGAGCTTGCAACGATCATATTCTGGTTTCTGGGCTGTTTGTATTTCGGACCGGACTGGTCTGGTCTGCTGGTCTGGTCTGGTCTGCTGGTCTAGTTCAGTCTGGTCTGGTGGTTTGGTTCAGTCTGGTCTGCTGGTCTGCTGGTCTGGTCTGGATAAATCAGTCTGATGCAAGACAAGCTTGATACAAAAACAGATTGATAAACTTGCTCTTCGATCTGTTGCTTGTAACTCTTCATTCTTTGATTTCTGGGCAAAGTGATCCACATGAAAGTTGTAGCCCTTTCTCTTAGCTTTCCACGGAATCAAGAATCGAGCGATTTCGAGTTTGCATGAGAGAGTTATGCTCGAAATACGAGGCGATGCTCCTGCTGTCTGTTTGCTGGATGCAGCAGCACATGGCGTGACTTGCAGAAGCTTTTTGGCCATCTTAACGTCCGATTCAGTCTTTCACTTCCAAAGATGAATTGTAGATCTTTGTCTTAGCTTTCCAACCCATACTGAATCGTTCCGTTCCGATAAGCGAGCTAAGAGTTATGCCCACCAGACTGATAGGAACTTTGCTGTAGCAGCTCGATCTTACAGGCGTCACATGGCGTGACTTGCAGAAGCTTTTTGGCCATCTTAACGTCCGATTCAGTCTTTCACTTACAAAGATGCCTTGTAGATCTTTGTCTTAGCTTTCCAACCCATACTGAATCGTTCCGTTCCGATAAGCGATCTAAGAGTTATGCCCACCAGACTGACAGTTGCTTGCTGAAACAGCTTGCTGTTTCTTCGTGGTTCAGCTCGATCTTGCAGGCGTCTTTTCTCCTTGATAACATTTGAACTAGCCGATCTGTTGTGAAATATGACTTTTAGTATTTTATGTTGGCTGTTCAATCTCTTTGGAAACACGCCATTTCGATATCCGAGCTATTAGATATGATCGAAACAAACCGCTATGCCAGAATTCCAGTCTTGGTCCAGCTTGATATTTTCAAGCTACTTCTTTGTAATTCATCAAGCTCTTAAATATGATCTATGAACTGCACACTTGATGAAATATGTTAGCAACACAATAACAAGTTTTGTTAACATCAAAACCAAGATTATTCGGGTTTCCAAAACCCAACACTTTACCCCCTAACTTTTCAAAATATGCACTTAACCCCAGAATATTTTAAGTAGTGCACTTAACCCTTAAACAATATTCGGGAACAATTTTTCGAATATTCTGACTGTAAATTCTTGCACATGAGTCTCACATGCCACGATCAAGAGTAAATATATCTTTTCATTTATTTCTGTAGGAATTTTATGAGTAAAATTCATCGACCGTGGTATACTTGTAAAATTACTTTTCATGAATTTTCTAATGGTATACTCGTAAAATTCATGCAGAAAATACATTAAAAGACATACATACCATCGACAGTGGCATGTGCGACACATGTGACGAATTTGCAGCCATAATATTTGGAAAAATTGTTCATGAATATTGTTTAGGGGGTTAAGTATACTACTTAAAATTATTCATGAAATTAAATGCATATTTTGAATATAAACATTGAGAGTTTTCCGTATTTTACCCTATTTTTTAATATGAAACTAGTAGTTGATTTTAAAAATTATAAATTTGTACCTATATGATTAGTATCCATCAGCGAAACTTCTTTCTTTACGCCCACCTTGAATTGCGTAGCCACCATGTCCGAATTTTTTCAAAAAAAATTCAATAAAAACGCATCCTCCTGGTGCGTTTTATAAAACGTATTGCATTTCATGTTAGTTAGTTAAATTAATATTTTTTACATTAGTTTTGTATTTAATTTTTAAATTTGTAATATTTATTTAAATTAGCCTTCTACCACAATTAAAAACATTTTTTCTTTAAAAGCTGACACACAAGACGCGCATAGCAGGTATGCCTTTCTTGTATGTCAATATTTTTTTATTTGAAAAGATACAAACAAGTGTGTCAGAATCATTTTTAATTTTTGAAGGAAAAACGCATACAAAAAACGCATGCCATGTATGCGTTTCACATTATTTTGTTAAAAAAAATTAATTTTAACTTTATTTTGGAAATTTTCTTTTGTTTTACACTATTTAATTAAATTAGCCTAATTTATACAAATAATATGGTAATTATGATGGATTTGAACTACACCTAAAATAAGTGTCATTTCAAATTCAAGTGTCTTATGGTTTGGTTTTAAATTATTAGTAGTTTGATTTAGTCCGCTATTTAGTAAAACCGATACACTTGATTTGGGTTAAGTTTCTATCAAAAATCAAATAAATCCTTCTAAATTAAATACAGGTAGAAAAATATTTATTTTTTATTATCATCAATTCTGTATATTTTTTCATTATAAAATGTTATTTTAGATAGTAACTTTAGGTTTCATGTCATTATTAGAGAGATAATTGACCAACATAATGCAATGAAAAAAAAAAGTCATCACAGAAACGATAAAAAAAATGATTAGTCTATTTGTCTATTATGTATTTCTTGACTAATTAGTACTAATTAATAAGTATAATCAAATAAAAAAAGATGTGGAATAACAACTCTAGTGCGACTATAGACTTCTAGACAAATAAAAAAGAATTATATCGGGAGAATTGCGAGAATGTACACTTTTGGGAAATATAATTCATTTAAGTCTGGTGAAAAAACAATAGTACAAAAAAATCTAATTTTCAAATTTTTTTATTCATATAGGTCCAATTTCAAAGTTTCAAATCAATTTGTTGTTTTGTTTTGACTTTTATACCTAAGTTGCATTATACTCCCTTGGATTTTATTTTGAGAACAAATATTCACTGTGTAATATTATATAATCTATCACATCCTTATATTTATAAAAATATGTATTTTAACCCATTTCTTTTACGAGTCCACTTATTTTTTGAATCCTTGGCAAAAAATAGTAATGAAAGAAACACTCAAAGATGAAGGATAAACGAAATTTGGTTAAGCAATCCTTCAATTCAGACAATATGTCATAGTGAAAAGGATCGTCAGACTTTTGATGGGAAAAATGTTATGTTTTAGATAACAGGATGAAGAAGAAGTTGGCCTATAAACCATGTTGTTACTGAAGAATGCATTACAAAAAGAGGTTCTACAACCTGAAGCTACCTTCGCAGAGCAAATTACTCTAGAGGAAGAAAAATTAAAAATTCAGAGGAACTACAATGATGATCCTCTGGCATGGTGGGACAAAAACAAGCTCAAAGCATCTTTGATTGTGAAAGATGGAAAAGAAAATGAGTTCGTGAGGTCGAACCGATCCCCATGAACAAGGAAGATCAGGAAGATATGCAGATAATACTTAAGGATCATCTTGACCTTAAGTTAATCTCAGCAGGTGTTTCGCCATACAACAGTCAATGATTTCTTGTTCGAAATCTTGGAGAAATAAAGAGAGAAAAACCAAGATTGGTGATCAATTACAAAGGATCAACAAGATCTTGGAGTTTGACGGATATTATATCTCGTAAGGAGAGCATTTGGTTAATTGTATCAAAAATGCCAATGTGTTTCCTATGTTCGATTGCAAGTCTTGATTCTACCAGATTAAGATGGAGGAAACAAGTAAAAAGTTTACATCATTCTCCACACCACAATGACACTATATCTGGAATGTTATGCCAATGGGATTGACAAATGGTCCCCAGATATATCAGAGGAAAATTGATAATATTTTTCAAGGATTATTTCAGTTTCATATTCGTGTATATTGACGACATCCTCATCGCGTCAAGAAAATGAAAGAACATCTTAAACATTTGGAAATCTTTTCAGATGTTTGCTACAAGGAAGGATTAGTGATGTCCGAAAGGAAGGCAATAAGTGCTACTAGAAAAATCGAGTTTATTTGGAATTGAGATCGATGAATCGGGAATCATCCTTCAAAAACACATTGTTGAGAAGTACAAGGTTATCCGGATAATCTCAAGGATTTAAAGCAACTTCAGAGTTTTCTGGGAGTTCTTAATTTTGCTGGAATGTTCATCAACAATCTGGCAAGCCACGGGAAGGTGTTCAATCTACTACTCAAAAAAGATGTTAAATTTGAATGGAATGAAGACCATCGACAAGCTGTCAAACAACTTAAAGAGGTTTGCAGGCAATTACCAAAGATTGCAATTCCAAACGATGAGGATGAAGTGGTATTATACACAGATGCCAGTGATTATTGGGGGGCAGCAGTTCTCGTGAAAGCTACACCAGATGGATAAGTGCCATGTAGATATTGCAACGGTATATTTACAGACAGTGAAGCGATCCAGTGGCATATCAATGAAAAGGAGTCATTTGCAGTACGCAATGCCTTTAAAAATGGCCTCTATTTGTATGTGCAAATAAATTTATCTTGAAAATATATACTACAAGTGTTAAGTCTTTTCTAAAAACTAAAATTGACTCAAAACCAGAGAATGTTATACTTTTAAGATGAAAAGCTGAATGTCAATATTATGATTATGATATCGTCATTGTGAAATCTCATAAAATGATCTTGCAGATTTCTTGACACGAGATGGAGGGACACGTTGCTAGCGATACCCTCAAACGAGTAAAGCATCTCAAGGAAACCTGGAGATCCTTGAACGAGATTTTGGGACTCTTTATCTCAATGCTGAGGTCGCAGGACGACTACAATAGACAGATCGAGAACTAGTTTCCTGACATATACGAGTATGCTTTCAGGCCCTAGAACGCTTGTTCGAGGTCTTGAAGGAGCCTATCCTCCAGTCCGCATCTCCAACGGTCCAAAAAGGAGTGTTTAGAGAACGTGACTCATCTAACCCGGAGGCAATGGATTCACATACCCCAGTCACAGGTACTGCAGATGATGCATTCCTTGAGGATGTACAAGCTATAGCTAATGTTGAGGGTTATGTGTCATCACAATATGAACCTTCAAGTCGACCCAGCACCTATGGGGTAAAAGAAAAAGAGTCGAACCTTATGCCACAGACAGTCACTTCTATGGTTAAAATTAACTAGGATTTAGTTTCTTCTCCTATGTAAGATTACCAACGCACTTGGGAGAAACTGATAACCAGCCGGGGTATCAACCTAGAAAAAACAATTGTTGATATCTCCCAAAAATACCGGAGGATTTGGATGAAACCAGACAGCCATCCAAACGATGAAAATGAATGGTATAATTTCGGAGCTCTTGCTTTGGTTTATACTGTTGCACCAGCTTTATCTGAAATTTCAAAACTATCCAAGTGGATCAGAGAAGTAGTTCACGAGACTTGGGCAAATAATCCACATTTGTCCAGAGGCAATATTTTGGAGTTGTATTTCATTAGTGCGGCTCCTGAACCAGTAAAGAAATGCTTCATGGAAGCTTTTCATTTCATCAGCTCAGACGGCCAGACAGAAACGCTTTGAAAAATATCAAAACAATGTTACCAGAGGACGCACCAGTATTAGTTGGGGCAATCACGGAAGATGAAGCTTCAATCAGACTAGCATGTGGGCTTTAGTTTGTCTAACTGAAATGAACAAATTCGAATACTCATTCAAGTTCTTTCAGAATTCAGCCAATGAGACATTCTTGCTGAATTCCATGACATGACAACAACAGGATTTGCTGAAGAACTCTTCGAAACAAAAGGAGGATTCTTTGTGAAAACAAGATTCCGACAAGTAAATAAACTTAAGGGAAATTTTGCAACATGGCACATATTGGCTGATGGAAAGATCGGATCCGCCAAGCATCCCTAGAGCAAAAAGAACCAGAATTCGAGAAAGGATTTCGATCCAAAACCGACAGATCAGAGGCAGGAAAGACAAAGGACCAGGTGATAAGAGAGCACGTTTTCCTAGAGCTCGGGGACCACACAAACCAATAATATAAAGATTCACCGACCAAAGAAGATGCGTGTACCATTAAAGTTAGTGTGGCTACTATTTAACGCACCCAGACACAATAAAGGCGCACTCACGAGAAAAGTTAGGTACAAACGAACAAAAAGTATCAGCGCTCTCGAGAAAAGCTATGGCACACTCAGACAAATTTGTCAGACCACGAGAAAGTTAAAGGCACGCTCACGGAAGCAATAAACATTATTCAAGATTTGGGATCCGTATTTGGAGTCCAGATTCATGCATATATAAGGCTAGTCATTGAGGAAGCTGATGACATCGACCATTCCCCTATGTTTTCTCTTACAAATAAATATTGTAATCTCCAAGCTGTAAACTTATCAACTTTCATAGCTTGATAAAAATTTCTATCTCTCTAATATTTCTGTTTTATAATTCAGTTTGTTAATGTGTTTCGAGTCCAGCCTCATTATATGAGAGGCTAAACAAGTTAGTCTCCTCCCAGGAGGAGATGCGTTAATGTAATAAATATTATAAATATTTCCAGAATAAAACGAAGGCTAATTGCCCATCTATCTTCCAGATTTCTTTAAATTTTCAATATAGTCGGTTATAATCTACGCCCTTAAGTAGGAAATGAATTAGGGATGTGCTGCCTATCGTTGATGGCCCCATTACAGAACCATCGGTTGCGATCGTGTGGTTGATGGTGAGGAGCCATCATAAAACCTGGTGGGATACCCGACGATAGTTTGGTCAAAAAGTTATAAATCTCTTTATCAAATTTTTATTGTAATACCGAAGCATGATGTGTCTGTTATGATTTTTAACATGTTCTTCGAAAAAGGGTTTTGAATTGTAATACAAGTATCTGAATATGAACCGTGGGTCATTTGTAAAAGTATGCTTTTGGGTTCTTCTCAAGATGACAGAAACTGAAGGATCTCATGTTCATAAAATACTATTATTTTAAAAATAATAGGATGAAGAAGATTGTGAATAGTATATAGAGACATCTATGATCTTAAAACAATTTTCAAGGGGTAATAATGTAATTAAATTAAAAGTTGGTTGGACCACATGGACCACATGAGGTTATTGATGTCAACCAAGAATGAACCTATATGAACTAATATTTTCTTGCTAGATTAGGATGAATTATTGTTTACTAAATGGTACCGACCTGAATTTTTCCAAATTATATTTCAATTTCTTTAAGAATGTGAATTTATTCATCTCAAATTTTTATCTTTTGACATAATAAAATATAAATTTTAGATACTACTTGAACTCACTCTTTAATATACCACACACACACACACACACACACATATATATATATATAAATTCATTAGTTTTATATTGTATAATTAGATTAATATAAAAAACAATTATTTCTAAAACATTTTATTGGTAAAATGTTTTTAAGTAATTTTAGCAAAAAACAAAATTAATTCAATTTTTTATTTGAAGTAAATTTCAATATAATAGTGAAAAAAGCCGTTCTAACTTTAAAATATAAATCAAAGCTGAATATTACGGATTCAGCCATTTTAGACTCACATTTAATCTTTTACCCTCGACTCCATCACGGTGCTGGTACGCGACATAAAAGCTCTATATTAGGGATGTAAACGAATCGAATATGTTCATAAATTTTTCGAGCCAACTCGAAAAACATTTGATTCGCATTCGAAATACTCGAATTCGAATCGAACTCGAATATGTTCGAACTTTTTTCGAGCGAACTCGAGCCCAAATTATTTTGTTTGGCTCACGAACTTTAACATTTTATTAATATAATATAATTATATATTAAATAAATATATTTCAAACCTTTTGGGTATTTATTTTCGAGCAAATACTTCACGAACATGTTCAATATTTTCGAGCTGAATTCGAACTTTGATTTGAGTCGAACTCGAGCCAAATTGTATAAAATATTCAAACTTCGTATCGAACTCGAGCTCGAATATATATATTTTGAGTCGAATTCAAATCTTAAAATTTTCTTCATATTCGACTCGATTCAATTCATTTACACTTCTACCCTATACATCAAATTTTTTTAGTTGTCTTTGAGTGTTTTTTAAAGCATCTTATTCACCTATTAAAATATCAAACCTTTATAACTTAATAGATTTAGGACTAAAGAAATCCTATTAGTTTATAGATTATTTAATGCATTAACTTATTAATTTATCAAAGTACCTTTTTCAAAAAAAATTGTTAAAACAACGATAACATTTAATAAATTTTTTATTGAGTTTTAAGAAAAGTATGCCAAAATTTTTTTATATATTAAGAAAAGTTATAAATGACATTCGAAAAATAAATAAATAACAATTGAGTCATTATTTCATAAAACATAAAAAGACGATTTATTATGAATTCTCAACTTATCTATTGAATAATGTAATTATCGTATATATATTATTTTATAAAACGAATTATTAATTTAACATATTATCATAAAGTTTGAAATCGGTCAAAAATATTATATAAACAAGGTTATTAATTAATCGATTTTTTAATGTGTATATTTAAAAAAAAAACAATTTTTTTTATTTTGACTGAAAGTCAAATCCTTATCTCTTAATTATTATGGGCTTGTTATTAAATAAAGTAAATCACAATTAGATTCCTTAATGAACGATAAATCTCTCTCTATTACATTACCCCAAAATTCAACTCCTACGTCCTTCCATCCACTCACTTCACGCCACGTCACCATTTTCTCCACGTGGTTCTGGTTCATCAACCCTATATCAACGGCTCCCCAACTCCTCTCACATGCAATTCTCACATCTTCCAAATTCTCTGTAAAAATCGGAAAAAAAAAGAACCCTTTCAGAGGGAGAAGCGTGCAAGCGCAGAATGGAAGCTAGGGTTTGGAGTGGTACTTTGGTGATTTCTTTTGTGCTTATAGCGGTGCTGAATGTATCACCCGCGTTGGCGGGAGTGGAAGGGGAAAAGGTGTTGACTTTGGACCATTCGAATTTCACAGAGACTGTGTCCAAACAAGAATTCATCGTCGTCGAATTCTACGCTCCTTGGTAAGTTATACGTGAATTGTACGTGTCTGTGTGTTCGCTAGTGTATTTTAGTGTGATCAGTTTTTTTTTTTTTTTGTGAGTAAATTTTGGATCTTTTCGAGCATGCCCGAGCCTAAAAAGTGAAATCCAGCATATTTTTTAGTGTGTAGGAGATGCTGTACTTTGGCCATACCTTGTGGATCAACGAGTTGTCATAATAGTTAGGTTCAGTTAGAATTAAATAGTTAAGGATTAGTTAGAGAAGTTAGATTTTATGACAGAATTGTGTATAAGGTTTAAATTATCAAGTGTAATTGATTCATTCGATGATATCACAGACAGATTTTCGTCTCCGTCTTTGTCCTTCAGCTTCATCATCTTAATGCAGCTATGGCAACTTTATCAATCTGCATGTTAAACTTAATGACGTTTTGTTTTACTTCTGAGTTTTATAGAGAAATTTGTAGCGTTTGTCTGCCTCGATGATAATGCATAGATTGGCATAAATTATATGCACCAAGCGAATAAGTTGTGATCAATACATAAAAATGTATTGATCTTGTGTTCGACTGATCTTTGTTTGCATTGCCAATAATATTTTTAATGTCCTATAAATTTATTGTATGGAACTTTCTGACAGGAGCTTTCAACATATTTTTATTCATTGTTAGATGACGATAAGATGTGTTTTTTCTTTTAACTTCATTGACAAATATAATTGTGAGTTCGTGTACTTGCCTCGCACTTGAGTAAACTTAAGTCGCATTTAGATCACCAATAGACTGTTTTATGCTACAGTTTGAAGCTTGCGTCTGAATGCTCTGTTCATATTTAAATTAGTTTGTTAAGTTCCCCTTTTTGTTGTTGTAACAGGTGTGGCCACTGTAAGGCTCTTGCTCCGGAGGTAAACCATTTATTTTTTATTTTTTTTGCTATCTAGGATATATGTATAAAGAGATCATTTCAAGTAGGACGTATTTTCAGCTGACACCACAATTCCTTGTCATTTTGCAACTTTTAGTATGAAAAAGCTGCATCCACGCTGAACAACCATGAGCCTCCAATTGTTCTGGCAAAAGTAGATGCAAATGAAGAAGCAAATAGAAAATTAGCTACTGAATTCGACATCCAGGGTTTCCCAACTATTAAAATCTTGAGAAATGGAGGGAAAAACGTTCAAGAATTCAAAGGTCCTCGTGATGCTGATGGTATTGTTGATTACTTGAAGAAGCAAGTTGGACCAGCATCTGCTGAAATTAAATCACTGGAAGATGCTAGCAGTCTTATTGATCAGAAAAAGATTTTTGTTGTAAGTTAAACTTTCTTCTTTTTCTGACTACTACTTTTTCTCTTTCTTGTTGCTAAAACATTATAATATTCTACCAGGTTGGGGTGTTTCCTAAATTTTCTGGAGAGGAATTTGAGAATTTCATGACTTTAGCTGATAAGCTACGTTCTGATTATGATATTGGCCATACCCTCGACGCTAAATTCCTTCCCCAAGGTGAACCAGTCAACAAGCCAACTCTTCGCTTGCTTAAGCCTTTTGACGAACTTTTTGTTGATTTTCAGGTATTTATTTTAAGGTTTTCTTTTTCTCCCACTCATTTTTTAGTCTCTCTTATCAGTATGTCCTCTAATGGCTGTTTAATCTGTATGGTTTATAGGATTTTAAAGTTGATGCCATGGAGAAATTTATCGAGGAAGCATCCATTCCGGTGGTGACTGTCTGGGATAGTGATCCGAACAATCATCCATATATTAACAAATTCTTTGAGAGCTCCATTGCTAAGGTAGGCAAACATTTGTATTTACAAGAGTTTTAAAACTGTGAGACACACACAATGTCTATCCTTGCTAATATGTTGGCATTGAGAGTGTTGCAGCTATTCAAACCTTAGAGTTTCTGTGAACTAAACTAAACATCAGGGGTGCTGATGAAACTTAAAAGTGTTTTTAATGAAAATTTCTTAAAAAGAAATTACCTCTAGCAGAATATTGCGGGGGTAATGTGGTTGGAAATACCCACATACAATTTCTTTGCAGGTGCAAAATTCTGGTGTGTCACTTGTGATATGTGTATCCTTTTATTTAAAGTTGGAGTTGGTTTAATATGAAATGACTTAGTATATTTTGCATTGGCACTAATTTTATAGTGTGACTCTGGAGTTCAGCGAAGATGTTAAAACTTTCGAGGCTCATATTTGTTTTTTGCGTCTCTTGGCTGACACTATATATATTTCTAAGTTCCCGTGTTGCGATACTATCTTTTGGTTACAAAATGTTATCTAGAGTACTTTTGATATTTTTCATCCACTTCGATCTCGCTTACTGTTCCAGTATTTATCTGTCTTTGACTTGTACAGGCCATGCTATTCGTGAACTTCAGCAAAGTGCAAGATTCTTTCCAGACCAATTTCAAGGACGTAGCGACCCTGTACAAAGGGAAGGGGGTTAGTTTTCTGTTAGGCGATGTTGATGCTGGTCAAGGTGCCTTTCAGGTTGGTTTTTCTCCACTGATTCGTGGTTTCTGTTTCTGTTGGGTCTGCGAACTTGGTTTGACTCAGTATATAACCCTATTTTGGATTGCAGTACTTTGGAATCAAGGAGGAACAGGCTCCTCTGCTTATAATACAAAGCGCTGAAAGACAGAAATATCTTAAAGCACACATAGAGCCTGATCAGATTGCACCATGGGTCAAAGATTACATGGTACTTGTTCACTTTTTTGGCTATCAAATATGTTGCACAAATTATATTGCTTTTTGGTATTTGCGATCACCTAGATGCTTTGTATCATGGGATCCTATTAAATCTCATCAAATTTGAAGCTTTTTTTTTATTTTTTTTATTTCAATGGTGGCAGGATGGACTAGTGAAGCCATTCATAAGATCAGAGCCAATCCCTGAAGTCAATAATGAGCCTGTCAAGGTGGTCGTCACCGACAGTCTTCAGGACATGGTTTTTAACTCCGGGAAGAATGGTTAGGAAGAACATTTTGTATTTTTCATCTCATCTGAACGTTTTTTTTATCACCAATTTTATAAATAGGCCCCTGAAGTCGAACTTTGGCCCGAATTTTGTCTTTAATGGAGCAATGCAGTGTGATTTTTCTCTTTTCTTTTTTTTTTTTTCCTGATTATTTTTCATTTTTAGAAGTTTTTCAATTTCTGTTCATTTCCGTGCTTTTGATTTTGCAGTGCTGCTAGAGTTCTATGCACCATGGTGTGGACACTGCAAAAAGTTGGCTCCGATCTTAGACGAAGTTGCAGTATCGTTTGAGAATGATCCTGATGTTGTCATTGCAAAATTGGTAATGGCCCCCTTAAAAATAATGATATAGTTCTGTGTGGCCAAGCCTTTTATTAATGATCGATATATTATAATTTGTAGTGAAAAAATTAGTTCCCTTTACATCACTCTTAAAGCCTCTAATATCTTTTCAGGATGCAACTGTAAATGACATCCCAAGTGACACCTTTGACGTACAAGGATACCCTACTCTGTATTTCCGATCGTCAAGTGGTAACTTATTACCGTATGATGACGAGGGGACAAAGGAAGGCATCATAGAGTTTATTCAAAAGAACCGGGATACTCATTCTGACTCGATCTCTACCAAATCTGAACCAGTGAATACAGATTCTGTCAAGGACGAATTATGAGGAGGTAAATATTCATCTCTTCCTAAACCACAATTTCAACTTTAATGTCGACTAAATATTTATATACTTTACATGATAGAATCCCATTTTATGAAACTTCAATCTGAATATTGTGTCTTCTTGATTCAGGGTTCCTTTCGGATCGGCATTCTGAAGTCGATTTTTGTTGGGAGGCTGTTTTTTTTTTGTGCTTTTAACTTATCTTCCTTTTTGTTAGATGCGTGTGAAATAAAATGGGTTTCTACTGTTGGGATAAACACACGAATCAATAACGCAGCGGAACACACGAATCAATAACGCAGCGGAACAAATAATTATCCATCTCTTGTGTGAAACTAGCAGGAAATAACATCAAATAGATAACCAATAATTCCAGCAAGCACGATCAAGCAAATATAAAACAACGAGTAATTTTTAGTTTGGAAAATCTCCCAGGTGTGTGGAGTAAAAACCTCGGGACCGTAGTCCACCAAAATAATCTCCACTATAATGAATAATAAGATTACAAACTGTCCAGAATCAGAAATCAACAATATATAACCATTAATCACTTTCAAGATAACAAATTCTTGAAATAACACAAGAATGAAAAGATATAACCCAAAAGTCTCCAAACCAGAATCTGTTCCCGTTGATAAAAATATCCAAATTCGATCTCCACCGTTCAAAACATACCCCAAGATGTTATGAACACACGATCCAAATTTGAGCCCAATCCCACGGTTCAACTTTTGTCAATGGCCTTTGCAATCAGGCTGCTTTAGATTCGCGCGAGAAACCGGCAGCCTCTGTTCAACCTTTCGAAAACCAACCCAAACGCCAACTAAATCCGATCTTCACCGTTCACTATTTAGTAGACTCACTTGTGAATGTGCTCTCCAAATTACATCTTGATCCAATGGTTGAGTTTTGCGAAACGCTTTTGCAAGAAGGCTGTTCTGCACAGATTTTCAGACCCGAAAATCTCACTTCTTTCTCTCTTTTGGTGTGTTTTGTGATGTAGAATCTGATAGTGTGCTAGGGTTTTAAACATCATTACATACTCCATATGGACTTGCACCATATGTGTCAATCTATTGGGCTTGTGCCATCTTCACATGAGGAAACCATCTCCACATGAGGAAACACAACCCAATATCTACCCCACTACCTTCTTGTAGGATCAGGTTCTGATTTACTGAAGTTAGATGTCCTGTGTAGCTTCAAATATTTGTCTTTAATTTTGTTCAAGAAATGGAACGATAGAACTACAAGATTTGTATCATCGCTTTAGACTGTTGCAGTTTTATGCATTACTCCAATGAGGAGCCACTGGTAATCTGCCGGGGTGCTGAGTTTATTTTTTCTATATAAATACAGAATGATTTTTCGTTTTGTAATTTCACACACGCTGAATTTCTAGCAAATGGCTGTTATAAGAGATGGAGCGATGCTACAAAACGATCTTCCGATGTATTCCCATCCAACACAGATTGGTTCTCTGGGGTGGGATTACACCAAAAGATTCTCTAGCATTGTAGTATCCTGGTGCCGTATGCTTAATATTTTTGGAAATTTCTTTGTTTTACCTAAGCATGCGATTGATTAGTATCCAACACTTCAGTCGTGAGGAGAAGCCATCGAACTAAGTGTCACGTCCCGAGACCGGGGTCAATAACACCGGCATTGATTTTCAATAACAACTTGAAATCAATAAGCCTCGTAATACCGTATTCAACAAAAAACCAGTCTATATTCCATAAAAATAAATAATCATCTTTATAATCGAATTTAAATTGCATAATCAAACTCTAAAAGTCTTAAAACTGAATAACTTAATGAAATCCTAACTAAACCAAAATTTATGTCTTTAATTCATAGAAACGCAGCGGATCACCAACCCCAAAATTGGTGTTCTTCGCCTTCAATTCCTTCCTCGTCTTTATCTGGGGATGTAGAGTAAGGGGTGAGTGTTTTGGAAAACACTCAGCAAGTGGGGGACAATCGTATGTGATACATCGTATAAATATAATAATTTTTCAGAAACCTTTATCAAAAAATCAGAACAGAACCGATATGAACAGAACAGAAACTTTAACAGAATTTGCTCCTCAGAGCCAGAACAGAACAAAAAACTTCATATCAGAATCTCATACCATATACTAAAGTAAGCACAATAAATCATCTAGTTTCCTCATGGTACTGATATCAGTTCTCTAGATATAACCCTCCTAGAGATGAGGTCAGAACATCGGATTACCCACGAATAAAGGGTCTGGACTTCCCAGAACAACGGTTAACCACCGTATCAGGTCAGAAAAACGGTTATAATCCCACCGCATCAGTGTCAGAAACAGAATTCGGAATTCCTTACCAATTGGATTTCGATATTTAAAGTGCTTCAGATTTCAAAGATCGGAATTTCATAATTTGAAAATAGTTCACATAACGATTGGATTTTAAAACATATACTTATGATTTAAAAAAACGAAAGAATGATTTTAACAAAAGCCCACTTACAGAGATTGGAGATGAATAGGAACGTGATTGCGTAAATTTAGAGTGCGAGAACACGATGGAAATCCTTCCCTCCTTGGCTTGAATGGATAGAAAATTCTACGTGGGTGTGTTTTCTTTTTCGAATTTGGGGACTGAAATTAATTGCTCAGTTTTTCAGAATTTCGATAGCACCACCTTCGAACTAAAGGATGTACAAGGGCTGAAATTTTCCTGAAATAAGGCTGCAGGTTTCGAAAATATATGTCTGAAAGGGTGGTGTTTTAGTGTGTATGGATCTCGAAATAATGGCTGGAACACTGGATCGCAATTTTCGAAACTTGAAGGTACAACTTTTGTTGGCTGAAATTTTCGAAAGATTAATGCTGGAACTTTGATGAATTTTAATGGCTGGCCCTCACATTTAATGGCTAAATTCCGAAAGCAAGGAGTGGCGATTTTCGAAATTCAAGATATGTAGTTTAAAGACTTAGTTGGCTGATGTGGTGCTTAGGAGTATTTTATAATTTAGTGGCTTTGCAATTCTCGATACTTGAGGTGCAACTTTAATGTGTTTTGTTCTTTGAAAGTCAACTCTTAATTATTTATTAATGATTTTGATAATTGTTGCGTAAAATCCCTTACCGCAAGCGCACGGTAGTCAAGTTTTAGTATAAAAAGATGTCGAACCCACAGAGATTGATTAAATAGTTAAATCTAAGTACTGAATTAAAATAATCTTTGCTTTATTTAGAGAATCGAATAGTTGAGTGTTATGCGAATAATAAAAATTAATTAACTAACGATGATAAAATACTGAGTTGAAAAGAAATCAATTGGAGACGAATCTAGGAGTACGATTTCACTTGTTCATCCACTACACTTATCATTCCTTGATTTCCATGTTATGGATTTCATAGTTTACCTGCCGAGAATTCTTACTTGTTTCTACTCCCTCTCCCGAGTATTAAGCAGAAGTAATTATCTGACATCAATCTTGATATCCTTATCTAAGATCGATTATCAAACAATTGTAAAAGCGCAGTAATTCCTTTAACAACTTCTATGGGGCTATAGGCCTTCCGAACAATATAACTACCACGATACGAATTCCTTCTTTCCTATTCACAACCCCCTCTCCCGAGTGATAGATCACAAATATAACATCATTCAATCCATGGCCAGTAGATTAAAAGCATTAAGAACAGGAAAACATAAATAAACCATACGGAAATCCAAATAAACTTCAATCAATTCATAATAAGTTTAGTTTCAAAACAAGCTACATCGTCTCCTAGAAAATAAAATTAGCTTATGCTAGAAGTATTTAAACACATAGACATGTTTAAATAACCCATAAAAATTGTTAAAAGTTTAGAGATACAAAACAAATTGGACGCTATTCTTCGATCTCCGATGAACGCCGTCGTCTCGTGATGAATTCTCTACTTTTTGCTCCGAGCCGTCGTCGTTATTTTTCTCCGTTCTTCAACCCTAGCCTCCTTCTCTCCAAAAGTGTGTCTAAGTCTGAATAATCTCTGAATGAACCCCTCCCAAAACCTTTAAAAGTCCCGTGCATTAATTAAGGAAAGCAGTCCAAAATTTCCAAAATTCATCAGGTGTAATGACGCCTCCGAAGCGGCGTAGTTACGCCTGTCGATGTGTCAAAAAATGTGGTTTCCCGCGTGACAGGCGTAATGACGCCTATAAAAATTCTTCAAAATCTCAAATGCTGTGGCTTAGGCGTAGTTACGCCTCAAAACAGGCGTAGTTACGCCTCAAGAAATTCTCCAAATAATGTTTTGCCGTGGGTTAGGCGTAGTTACGCCTCAAAGTAGGCGTAGTTACGCCTGTTGCCATGATTGAAAGTGTAGATTTTTTGACTTCAATTCATCCGTTCTTTCCGCCATTTGCACCCTTTTAGTCCACAAAACATGTAATTACCTGGATTCCTGTAAAACAACACAGAACAAAACCAAAAGCGTAATTCTGATCGAAAACTAACACTAAACCATGCAAAATAAGAAGAAATATAAGTGTATAAAATACACTTATCAAACCCCCTAAACTTAAACTTTTGCTAGTCCCGAGCAAAACAACAACAAAAACAAAACAAAAAAAAAAACAAATCAAAACTAAACTGACATGAAAAAACACACAAAACAAAGTTGTAAAACATTCCAATTGTGTAGGCCTCAGAAGTATTCAAACATGCATATCACTTTCTCAAGAATTCTCACGTGTGTGTGCTACCATTTCCATTTAATCATTAAGTCAAAGCGCTATTTACTCACACAAATCAATAGGTCTTTGCAAGGTATAGGTTCAAATTGCATTGTTCAAAAAAATAGAGTGTAGCTTTGATGAATGCTAACAATGCAACAAGACTAGGTAATGAGATGCTCATATGTGAATGTCAAAACCATGTTTATTACAAGTGTTTCTCGAGTGTCATAGGTTCACCATTCATAACCTTCTCCACTAGTATATTAAACAAATGTGGCTTGGTCAATAGGTCTTAATAAGCTTGTAACGTTAGGTTTTGGCTCATGGCTTCAATAAAAGGGAAAGATATTCAAAGCAAGAGAGTAAGTTACAATTATCATCAATTTGCACATTCTCATCCCGCTTTCGACTCCTTCTATTGATGATTCATCAATTTTCTTTTCATTTCAATTCATCCTCTTTTCTCATCCTCCTCATCATTATTCACCTCATTATTTTTCTCTCTTTTTTTTCATTACTCCACTTCTAATTTTCAATTAAGATCATAGGAGTTATTTGAACTTTTAAAGCGCAATAGAAGCTTACTCCCTTGAGGGTGGGAAACGGTGTATAAGCTATCAACAAGGTGGTTGATGTGGTATCTTGAAACGATGCCGAATGGGGTTCTTCATGTGCCTAAACACATGCCATTCGATTTTTATTAAGCTCAAAAGGGTAACTAAAGATAAAATGATGTCATTTGGTGGCTTCAAAGGCTCAAACGAAAGATTGCCTAAATCATTCTTAAGCCACATATGTCTGTATTTCGCCTCAAAGATTACTATAGTAAGTTCTATACTACTCTTAAATCACAAATAACTTACATGATTTGACCAATGTCCTCAGTTGCATCTGAAAACCATGGTAATATCAGTAAAAAATTGAATGAGATTCTAAAAGGTATTGCAAACAATTCAATCTAATTCTTTTATATTTAAGCTCAAAAGGGCTACTATGGCAATTTTCTATGAAAGAATCAAGGTCCAAATTATCAAGAATTGTCTATATCATTTTTGTGTTCGTTCAAATCATCATTGATTAATCAAATGGTCATGGTCTCTAGTGCAAGAATATGTGAGAACTCAAGAGCAACATGAAAACATGAAAATTTTAAAATTTTCCACAAGTCAGCTCAATTTTTCATCATTGGCCTCAACTGACTCGTAATACAACTTATGACACTCAAAACTCAACAGACTCTAAATCAAGACAAACCAAACAAAATAAGGAAAACAAACAAACAAAAGCAACAGAAATTCAAGTAGTTTGAATAGTTCAAAGTGCCCCCCTAAACTTAGAAATGTGCATTGTCCTCAATGCATACACATGAAGAAATAAATAGAACGATGCACATACCTAAGCGATGACCGTCAGTGGTCATCGTCATCCATATCGTCGGGGGGCGGTTGTGGAAAAGGTGCTGGCTGGAAAGTCGGCGGCTGTGGAAACGCTCGATGAGGAACTCTTGAGCGAGGGCCGATGTGAAATCCACGACAAAGTTCATGTAGGTGTCTTGGCGCTGCCGGAACGCCTCTTGGCGCTGCATGTATGCCTCATGACTTTGGTAGAAATCAGCCCATTGGTTAGCTTGAGCCGCTACACTTTGCTCCAAATCCGTGAGTCGGTGAAAAAGAGTGGGAAGGTCCGGGAGTGGTTCAGATTCATCCGGTTGTGGCCCACTGGAAGCCTCGGTTTGGCTAGAAGATGGGGGGCGTCGCCTTCGAGAATATCTAGTCAACATTATCGACTTTTGAATTTTCAATCGCTCTTCTTCAGGGCCCATCGCACCCCCGCATAGTGGCACAGATCAGTAATAAGCATGGGGTGTGGGAAGCCCAAAGTCGTTGCCCCCCTGCAAGCAAACTCGATCGAAAACTGGAGAAGAAGCCCTAAATCAATAGACATCCCAGTCACAATAGCGTATAGCAATAAAGCTCTGTCCTTGGTGACATCTGTGGCATGCAGAGCCGGCTTAAGGCGTGCCTTGATGAAGGCAAACCATAACTTCTCGGTGGCTTTCAGTGCCGAGGCTTGAAAATTGACGAATTTGTCTTGATTCATCCTCCAGCGGGCATTGGGGCCACACAACCTCAATATTACTTCATTATAGTCGATGGTTCCGTTGACAAAGGTAGTGTAATCATCCCCATCCACATCGTGTATCTCAAAAAGTGTGTTGATCGTGTGGCGGTCAAATGCTACCATATGTCCCCTAACCAAGACCTTAAACTCTTCATGGCACACAGAGAGGTTGGCATAGAATTCCCGGACGACCGGTTGCACGTCATCATTAGGCTCCTTTATAAATTCACCCCACCCACGAGCTATTGCATTTTGGATGATGGGGTGTCGGGGCTCCGCTAAATCAAACCCACGCTCGCTTATCCAAGGCCGAGCTAATTCTGTCTTATAATTGGCCTCAGCATCAACGTTCCAGAATTTGTGGGCGTCAAACGGCCCCGATGAAGCGACGGGTCCTTTCCCTTTGGATGTGCTTCCCTTTGATTTCTTATTGGGTGCCATTTATATTTCCAATCAACCAGCGCAACAATAACCCCACTTGGCTAAGGCACTCCCACAACAACACCCCAATACCACAATTCACCAGAATTCTCACCCCAATTCAACTTCACAACAATAATCACATGCACTTCAACTCCAATCTATATATCACACAATATTTCCACCTTGTCTTGCAAAATCTCAATAATCATGAAGGATTAAGACTTACCAACCCTTAAGATGAAGAAATTTCGATTTGGTTGGCTAAGCAAGTCCACTTTGTTGCATCCCCCTAAACTTGCTTCCTTGCACCAATAGACTCCAAAAACCTGCAATTAATCGATAAAAATATGGACTTTAGAGGTTGGATAGCTTAATTAAGAGAGATTGAAGAGAAAAAATTGGAATTGAAAAATTTAGGGGAAGAGGCGTGAGTTAGGGTTGAAGGAGAAGGAGAAATTTTGAAAAATGATGCGCATATTCAGAGTTAAAATACGCGAGGCGTAATTACGCCTGTTGAGAGGCGTACTTACGCCTCGCCTTCGGCTTTTAAAATGTTTTTAAAAAATGGTAGGCGTAACTACGCCCAAATCAGGCGTAGTTATGCCCACGCTACGGCATTTCAATAAAAGAATTTTTTTTAGGCGTATTTACGCCGCTTGAGAGGCGTAATTACGCATCGCCTACGGCTTTTAAATAATTTCTGAAAATTTGACAGGCGTAATTACGCCACAAAGAGGCGTAGTTAAGCCTGTGCTACGGCATCTCAAAATTTCAAAAAAAAATTCAGGCGTATTTACGCCTTGAAAGGCGTAAATACGCCATTTTTTTTAAAAAAAATAAAATAAAAATAAAACAAGGATACATGATTCGGGTTGCCTCCCAAAAAGCGCTTAGTTTATAGTCCTCAGCCCGACTGTCTTCCATTCCTTCACTTAGGCTCGCTTAGATGAACCTCGTCCACGTCTCTTACTTCTTCCCCAAAATAATGCTCCAAACGCTGCCCATTTGCTTGAAATGTGTGACCGTCCTCGCATTTCAGTTCAATTGCTCCATATGGGGTCACTTTTCAATAGTGAACGGCCCAGACCATCGTGACTTCAACTTTCCTGGAAATAGTCGGAGACGAGAGTTATATAGTAGCACTTTCTGACCAGGAATAAACTCTCTTTTCACGATTTGCTTGTCATGCCAATTCTTCGTTCGCTCCTTGTAAATCTTAGCATTTTCGTACGCTTCATTACGAAACTCATCCATCTCAGTGAGCTATAGCAACCGTTGCTCACCAGCAGCCTTCAAATCAAAGTTCAGCTTCTTTATGGCTCAGAAAGCCCGATGTTCCAACTCTACGGGTAAGTGGCATGCTTTCCCAAAGACTAGACGATATGGGGACATCCCTATGGGAGTTTTGAATGCAGTTCGGTATGCCCATAATGCATCATCCAATTTCAGAGCCCAATCCTTTCGGTTAATACTGACCGTCTTTTCAAGAATTAGCTTAATTTCTCGGTTAAGATTTCGGCTTGGCCATTAGTCCGTGGATGATAAGCCAATGCAATCTTATGCCTCACAGTGTATTTCGTCATCAGAGCACTGAAGATCTTGTTACAGAAGTGGGTCCCTTCATCACTTACAATCGATCTCGGAGTACCAAACCGTGTAAATATGTTCTTTTGCACAAACTTGACCACGACATGAGCGTCATTAGTCGATGTGGCAATCGCTTCAACCCACTTAGAAACATAGTCCACTGCTAGCAAAATATATGACTGCCCACAAGATGGAGGAAAGGGGCCCATGAAATCAATACCCCATACATCGAAAATTTCTAATTCCAAGATATTTGTCAAGGGCATCTCATGGCGTTTAGAAATATTACCAATGCGCTGACAACGATCACACGTCTTCACCAAAGTATAACTGTCTCGATGTAGCTCTGGCCAATAGAAACCCGATTGAAGCACTTTTGCTGCCGTCCTTGCTGCTCCAAAATGTCCTCCATAAGGTCTGGAGTGACACTTTTCAAGAATCTCTCTTGATTCCTCCTCAGTTACGCATCTCCTGACAATTTGGTCTGCACAGCGTCTGAATACATACGGTTCATCCCAGTAATAATTCTTCACATCATGAAAGAACTTCTTCCTTTGCTGATAAGTGAGGTCTGGAGGCAATATCCACACGACAAATAATTAGCAAAATCAGCAAACCACGGGGTTTTAGTACATACCTCAAAGAGATGTTCATCAGGAAAGTTCTCTTGTATGACTCCATGATCCATTTGATCCTCCAACTCCAAACGAGATAAGTGATCTGCTACTTGATTTTCACTGCCCTTTTTATCCAAGATCTCGAAATCAAACTCTTGTAGCAACAAGATCCATCGAATCAACCGGGGTTTCGCATCCTTCTTGGCAAAAAGATAACGAATCGCTGCATGATCCGTGTAAACTATGACCTTTGTCCCGATCAGATATGCTCTAAACTTGTCGAATGCAAACACCACAGCTAGCATCTCTTTCTCGGTGGTCGTGTAATTCTGTTGGGCTCCATCAAGAGTTCTACTTGCATAGTAAATCTCCCTAAAAATCTTGTCTCTCTTTTGCCCCAATACTGCTCCCACAGCATAGTCGCTGGCATCACACATTAAAACAAATGGCTCCTTCCAATCCGGCACTATGATGATTGGTGCAGATATAAGTGCTTTCTTTAGCCTGTTAAATGCCTGCAAACACAAATCATCAAAGACAAAAGGTGAGTCTTTTTCTAACAAATTACACAAGGGCTTAGCTATTTTAGAAAAATCGTTAATAAAACGGCGATAAAACCCGGCATGTCCAAGGAAGCTCCTAATAGCCTTCTCATTGTTCGGAGGTGGAAGCTTCTCAATTGCAACCACTTTTGCTCTATCCACTTCAAGTCCTTGAGATGACACCTTATGGCCAAGGACAATACCCTCTTGCACCATAAAGTGACATTTCTCCCAATTTAACACGAGGTTCTTTTATTGACAGCGCTGTAACACAAGAGATAGGTTATGCAAACAATGGTCAAAAGAGGAACCAAATACCGAAAAGTCGTCCATGAAGACTTCAATGATCTCCTCCACCATATCTGAAAATATCGCGATCATGCACCGTTGAAAGGTAGCAGGTGCGTTGCATAAACCAAAAGACATTCTTCTAAACGCAAAGGTGCCATATGGACAGGTAAATGTTGTCTTCTCTTGATCCTCGGGGTCTATGGCAATTTGATTGTACCCTGAATAGCCATCTAAGAAACAATAATAACAATAACCGGCTAACCTGTCGAGCATCTGATCAATAAATGGAAGAGGGAAGTGGTCCTTCCTTGTGGCCTTGTTGAGTTTCCTATAGTCAATGCAAACTCGCCACCCCGTCACAGTTCGAGTTGAGATCAACTCATTATTTTCATTTCTTACCACTGTCATCCCTCCTTTCTTTGGCACAACCTGTACTGGGGAAACCCATGCACTATCTGAAATAGCATAAATAATCCCAGCATTTAACACTTTAAGCACTTCTGCTTTTACTACCTCCTTCATTGCTGGATTAAACCGCCTTTGATGATCAATGGAGGGAACGAAGGAATCCTCCATAAGTATTTTATGCATGCACAAAGACGGGCTAATCCCCTTGATATCAGAAATCGACCAACCCAAAGCAGATTTATATGTCCTCAATACACGTAATAATTTCTCCTTCTCTAAAGAACAAAGAGATGAAGATATAATTACCGGGTATGTCGAATTCTCACCCAAGAAGGCATAAGTAAGGTGGGCCGGTAGTTCTTTCAGTTCCGAGCTCGCCTTCGTATCTTCTTTGACTGATGTATCTCGTACATCTTCCTCTTTTCCAGCAGTGTTGTTTTCCTTAGGCAAGCTCTTAAGTGCTTCCACTTGCTCAGCAAGATCAGGTTCAGTTGCATCCACTTTCATAATAGAGTTGACCATGCAATTCTCCAATGGATCCTCCGGTATTGCTCCTACTTCAAAGTTATGCACACATGAGTCAATAACATCCAAAAACTTGCAAGTACTTACCTCGTCAGGTCCTTTGAGAGCCTTGTAAATATTGAACATGACTTCTTCTCCTCCAACTCTCAAGGATAATTCTCCTCTTTGGACATCGATAAGTGCCCCCCTGCCTGTTGCTAAGAATGGTCTCCCCAAAATTAATGGAACATCTCCATCTTCCTCCATGTCTAGAACCACAAAATCTGCAGGGAAAATAAATTTGTCCACCTTCACAAGCACATCTTCAATTATCCCTCTAGGGTATGTGAGAGACCTATCCACCAATTGCAATGTGATTGTAGTAGGCTTTACTTCACCAAGCCCTAAACTCCTGAAAACAGATAAAGGCATTAAATTAATACTTGCACCTAAATCACATAACGCCTTATTAAATGTAGAACTACCAATAATACAAGGAATAGTAAAACTCCCTGGATCTTTCAATTTTTGTGGTAGCTTCTTTTGGAGGATTGCACTACATTCTTCTGTGAGATTCACGGTTTCAAATTCCTCAAGCTTCCTCTTTCGTGCCCTTATATCCTTCATAAACTTTGTATAATTAGGCATTTGTTGCAACGCCTCGGCAAAAAGGAATATTTATGTGGATTTTCTTGAAAATCTCCAAGAATTTGGCAAACTGGTCATCTATAGCCTTTTTTCCGGAAACGTTGAGGATATGGAAGTGTAGGCTTGTACATAGGAATCTTTTCCGGTAGTGTGGCTTGCTTCTCCTTTTCAACTTCCTTAGGGGTTTCAACCTGAATTTGAGTCTCCTCAACAGATGGCTCATCAACATGTGCTGGTTCTACATCCCCAAGTTCCTTACCACTTCTCAATGACACGGCCTTGCACTGCTCCCTTGGGTTCACTTCGGTGTTGCTAGGAAATGTTCCTCTTTGTTGGTTGTTCATGGCATTAGCAAGCTGCCCAATTTGTACCTCAAGAGACTTCATTGTAGCACTCATGTTGTTCATGTGACCCTCAATCGTATCAAGCCTCGACTCATTCTTCTCAAGCCTCAATGCCGAACTTTGAACAAAAGTACTCACCAAATCTTCAAGTGAAGGTTTACCTTCATTCTTTTGTGGAGCATATCCAGGTGGTGGATTCAGAGCACTATTGTTATTGGCATATGAGAGCTTATCATTGTTGCGGAACCCTTGTTGATACGGATTGCTTCGGTAGTTGTTATTGTTGTTGGGATACCGATTGTTTATGAACTGAACTTGCTCTTGGTCTGCTTCCCTTGACAACTCCATTCCAGCTGCAGCGGCGGCCGATTCAATAGTAGGTTGTGCTCCTTGCTTGGTCAGAGCTGCTACCTGCGTAGTTAGTGCAGACAGTTGTGCAGTAAGAGTACTAAAATGATCAACCTCATACATACCTATGGGTTTCCTTGCCATGGCTCGCTCACTGGGCCACTGGAAGCTGTTGGCCGACATCTCCTCAAGTAATTCAAAAGCAGCATCTGCAGTCTTAGAAAATAGTGTTCCTCCTGCTGCAGCATCCACAATGATCCTAGTTGGTCCATTCAACCCATTGTAAAATAACTGAATCTACACCCAACTTTCATAGTTATGTTGTGGGCACCTCCTCAATAAATCCTTGAATCGCTCCCATGCCTCGTATAGTTGTTCAGAATCAATTTGTCTGAACGTACTGATTTCAGTTCTCAGTTGAGCTGACTTAGCTGGTGGGAAGAACTTCGAGAGAAATTTCGATGCCATTTCCGCCCATGTGCTAATACCAATATATGGAAGAGATTGTTGCCAACTCCTTGCATGGTCCCTAAGAGAGAAAGGGAACAATCGCAGTCTCACAGTATCTTCTGGAACATGATTCATCTTCACAGTATCAGCTATCTCCAAAAATATCCTCAAATGCAAGTTGGGGTCTTCAACAGGGGACCCACCAAACTGATTCTGTTGCTCCATACTTATCAATGCAGGCTTAAGTTCAAAGTTGTTGGCATTGATAGTCTGGCGAGCTATCCCAGAGTAATTGTTGTTGACCAATGGTTTGAAATAATCTCTGATCGCCCTTTTGAGGTTCAACAAGTTGTGGAGGTGGTTCGTTGTTGTCTCTATTTACAGCCATTTCTATCAATTCCTCCATTCTCGTTTTTCTCAGTCTTCTTGCAGTTCTCTCGATCTCAGGATCAAACAGCAACGATTCAGGAGTAGTGTACTTTCGCATGCACTGCAAAAATTCAGAAAAGACAAAAATCACTCCAAAATAAAAGGAATAAAAGCTCTAAATTAAAACCAAGATTAATTGGTACAGTATCAGATTGTACTAAATAAATCAATCCCCGGCAACGGCGCCAAAAACTTGTTGCGTAAAATCCCTTACCGCAAGCGCACGGTAGTCAAGTTTTAGTATAAAAAGATGTCGAACCCACAGAGATTGATTAAATAGTTAAATCTAAGTACTGAATTAAAATAATCTTTGCTTTATTTAGAGAATCGAATAGTTGAGTGTTATGCGAATAATAAAAATTAATTAACTAACGATGATCAAATACTGAGTTGAAAAGAAATCAATTGGAGACGAATCTAGGAGTACGATTTCACTTGTTCATCCACTACACTTATCATTCCTTGATTTCCATGTTATGGATTTCCAATTTACTAGCCGAGAATTCTTACTTGTTTCAACTCCCTCTCCCGAGTGTTAAGCAGAAGTAATTATCTAACATCAATCTTGATATCCCTATCTAAGATCGATTATCAAACAATTGTAAAAGCGCAGTAATTCCTTTAACGACTTCTATGGAGTTATAGGCCTTCCGAACAATATAACTACCACGATACGAATTCCTTCTTTCCTATTCACAACCCCCTCTCCCGAGTGATAGATCACAAATATAACATCATTCAATCCATGGCCAGTAGATTAAAAGCATTAAGAACAGGAAAACATAAATAAACCATACGGAAATCCAAATAAACTTCAATCAATTCATAATAAGCGTAATTTCAAAACAAGCTACATCGTCTCCTAGAAAATAAAATTAGCTCATGCTAGAAGTATCTAAACATATAGACATGTTTAAATAACCCATAAAAATTGTTAAAAGTTTAGAGATACAAAACAAATTGGACGCTATTCTTCGATCTCTGATGAACGCCGTCGTCTCGTGATGAATTCTCTACTTTTTGCTCCGAGCCGTCGTCGTTATTTTTCTCCGTTCTTCAACCCTAGCCTCCTTCTCTCCAAAAGTGTGTCTAAGTCTGAATAATCTCTGAATGAACCCCTCCCAAAACCTTTAAAAGTCCCGTGCATTAATTAAGGAAAGCAGTCCAAAATTTCCAAAATTCATCAGGCGTAATGACGCCTCCGAAGTGGCGTAGTTACGCCTGTCGATGTGTCAAAAAATGTGGTTTCCCGCGTGACAGGCGTAATGACGCCTCCAAAGTGGCGTAGTTACGCCTATAAAATTCATCAAAATCTCAAATGCCGTGGCTTAGGCGTAGTTACGCCTGTTGCCATGATTGAAAGTGTAGAGTTTTTGACTTCAATTCATCCGTTCTTTCCGCCATTTGCACCCTTTTAGTCCACAAAACATGTAATTACCTGGATTCCTGCAAAACAACACAGAACAAAACCAAAAGCGTAATTCTGATCGAAAACTAACACTAAACCATGCAAAATAAGAAGGAATATAAGTGTATAAAATACACTTATCAATAACCAAAGCTTATCCCTTAATTATTTTGTAAAGTGCATCATTATCTATCAAATATTTAGAGTTTTAATCCTACTACAATTCTTAATTATCTATCTTCTTAAGTTATTGTTTTGTGTAAATAACCTTAAGTAGTTGGTTGGCTAAAACTTTAGTGGTTGACTTAGTTGGGAAACCGGGTTTTTACATTCCTCACTCCTTAAGGGAAGTTTCGTCCTCGAAACTTGAGTCCTGTTGACCTTGGAAATGGTATTTCTGGTTTAAGTGATAGTTCCTCAGCAACCTCTTGGATATAAAGAATGCGTGACACCATAATTAACAATACATATGCGTGTACTTGTTTAATAAAATGATACCTGCCACGGCTTCGTTCACGTCTTCCGCTTTTTCTTGGGTTATGGCATATACCCGAGCATTTGGTTTGTTCTCCCTTGGCTTGTTTGGAGGGGCACTATTTCCTGAACCTGTCCCCTTTTATCGGCTTCGGGACGATCGGCAATTCTATGTCCGAACTTCCCACATCGGAAGCAAGCTCCTGTCTTTCTATGACATTCACCAATATGTACGAAGTCACAAGTCGGACAATTTGGAACCCTATGATTGAATGGGGTGGATATGGGCCACTCTTGTTGATTATTGGATTGGTTTGGTCGTTTGAAATCATGACCATTGGCGGCGTGTTGGCTAGTGGGAGGTCGCTTGCGCTTAAATTCCTCTTCACGACGTCGTATATCCGCTTCAGCCCTGATGGCTGCTCCCATTAAGTCTCCAAAGTTTGTGGTTTCATAGATTGCGATGGCAGATTGGATACGACTATTTAACCCAATCCTAAAGCGATGTAGTTTCAGGGTCTCATCTGCCATAATACTTGGTGCATAAGTTCCCAGAGAGTTGAACTTTGAGGTGTCTTCTATCACCGACATATCAGGAGTTTGCATCAAGCTCTCAAATTCCCTCAGTTTCTGATTTTGCACTGCTGTCGGAAAATATTGCTTTAGGAAGGTGCTTCGGAACCCTTGCCAAGTGATTGGTCCCGTTTCTACCATCAGCGATGACACGTTTTCCCACCATTTACCCGCCTGATCAATGAGAAAAGATGTTGTGACTTCGACCTTGATGTTTTCAGGCACTTCAAGCAGTTTGTGGTGATTTTCTACTTGCTTAAGCCAATTCTGGGCCATTTCGGGATCTGAGTTGCCATCAAATGTTGGAACCCTGTTCTTGCGAAGAGACTCATAATGGTACTTGACTCCTTGTGGAGGTGGCGCTGGCTGAGGATGTGGCTGATTGTTAGCAGGATTAGCCAGGCCTTGTAGTGTCGTAGCCACAATGGTAGCTATTGCTGTCAAGTCTTCGCGACTCAGACCCACCCTCGGTGGAGGTGGAGGATTCTGGTTTCCATCCGTTCTCTCCTCGTTATTGTTAGGAGGAACCGCGTAGTTGGAATTTCGGTTGCTACGAATAGGTCGACCAGTCATTTCCTACAAATTCATATATCTCTAAGATTGTTGCGCAAGAGTATAACGAGAGTATGATCGAATTAGATATAATATAGACAACATTGAATGAAATAAAATAATTCTATTGAATGTCGAAAAAGTTTTATAATAAAATCAAACAAAATTAATAACATACCAAAGATTCTTAATATTCTTACTAAATTGAAAAAATATAACATTTTAATAATGTAATTCTTTTAAATTAATCGATTATTTCTCCATATCCTAATTCCTCCTCATCATTATCTTATTCTTGGTCTTCATCGGGGTCTTCTTCTTGTATGTTGATGGCCCCATGCAACTCCCATGGTTTGTCTCTGAGAGCTCGTCGATTCGCATCTCAAGGGCCATAATCCTAGTCTCGCTTAGCACTCGATCCATCTCGCATTCTTGCTGGAGTTGCTCACTTTGGTTTGACATGGTTTGAATTCTATCAGCATCAGCTCTACGGAGATCAGTGAGCCTCGTGATCTCCTCTTTAGCTTCGTTGGCCTCTTCTTCAGCTTGGCTGTGATAATATGCAAACCGTTGTACATCTCAATGCAAGTGGTCCCTAATCTCCTGAAGTTCTACTATGGACTCCTTAAGTTGTTCCATCTCCTGCTCCATACGACGGATCCTGGCGGCTTGGGCTCGGGTCGACATCACCTAAACCCCATTGGGGAAATTGTTTAGTCCATTAAATATTTAACAAAATCATTTATATATATATATATATATATATATATATATATATTTAAATTATAGGGATTAATAGCATGAGGCATAAAACTTTGAATTTTGCATTCTGATTTTTTTTTATAAAATAAAATAAAATTCTAGGGTTCATATGGCTGAATTGGCGTTTCGAAATTAGTCATTAATCGTCGCCTGGAATTCGAAATTAGGAGAGGGCTTTCGATCGTAATAGAATAAAGATCAAAATTACTAATTTAATTTGAACAAAAACGTTTATGAAATTAAGAAATCGAGAAGGAAATTTCCAGACTGCTAGGGTTCTTGAGGGGCGCTAATTTGATCCGAAATTCTCGTCGTACATTCGTTGTTAGTGGCGATTGGCAGAGGGCTTTTGCTCGAAATTATTAGAGAATTAATGTGTCAAATTTAATTGCAAAACGATGAAGAGATGGTCTGTAAATCGAAGAATTGGATTTCGGCATTAGGGTTCTTGAGTCTGGTTCGATTTGAAATTACTCGTTGTTCAGTGATTGGGAGCGGCGGTGGACAGAGGGCTTTTACTCCAGAGGTTGTACTCGTCGTATTTATATACAGGATTGGTCGAACGGCGTTCGGCAGTGGCGGATCGGACGAAGAAAAAGGACGTGAAGGGTTCAGAATTTTCGAACAAGAAATTGATCGGGCAAACGTAGTCCGATTGACCTGAAATTTTTACGGTGTCATCGTCTTGGAGAGACGATTCCGATGGTATACTGGCCGACGGTTATGGTGGCGGCAGACGGCGACGGTGATTGGGCAGACTCGGTCTCGATTTTTTTTTTTGTTTTAAATAAATTTTTGGGAACAGAATAATCGTTATTCACGTGATCAATCAGATTGAACTTCTGATTATCGTAATTATCGTGAGTCGATCTTTTCCCAGCGGGATTATGGAACCTGGTTCGCTCTGATACCACTTAAATGTCACGCCCCGAGACCGGGGTCAATAACACCGGCATTGATTTCCAATAACAACTTGAAATCAATAAGCCTCGTAATACCGTATTCAACAAAAAACCAGTCTATATTCCATAAAAATAAATAATCGTATTTACAATCGAATTTAAATTGCATAATCAAACTCTAAAAGTCTTAAAACTGAATAACTTAATGAAATCCTAACTAAACCAAAATTTATGTCTTTAATTCATAGAAACGCAGCGGATCACCAACCCCAAAATTGGTGTTGTTCTTCGCCTTCAATTCCTTCCTCGTCTTTATCTGGGGATGTAGAGTAAGGGGTGAGTGTTTTGGAAAACACTCAGTAAGTGGGGGACTATCGTATATGACACATCGTATAAATATAATAATTTTTCAGAAACCTTTATCAAAAAATCAGAACAGAATCGATATGAACAGAACAGAAACTTTAACAGAATTTGCTCCTCAGAGCCATAACAGAACAAAAACTTCATATCAGAATCTCATACCATATACTAAAGTAAGCACAATAAATCATCTAGTTTCCTCATGGTACTGATATCAGTTCTCTAGACATAACCCTCCTAGAGATGAGGTCAGAACATCGGATCACCCACGAATAAAGGGTCTGGACTTCCCAGAACAACGGTTAACCACCGTATCAGGTCAGAAAAACGGTTATAATCCCACCGCATCAGGGTCAGAAACAGAATTCGGAATTCCTTACCAATTGGATTTCGATATTTAAAGTGCTTCAGATTTCAAAGATCGGAATTTCATAATTTGAAAATAGTTCACATAACGATTGGATTTTAAAACATATACTTATGATTTAAAAAACGAAAGAATGATTTTAACAAAAGCCCACTTACAGAGATTGGAGATGAATAGGAACGTGATTGCGTAAATTTAGAGTGCGAGAACACGATGGAAATCCTTCCCTCCTTGGCTTGAATGGATAGAAAATTCTACGTGAGTGTGTTTTCTTTTTCGAATTTGGGGACTGAAATTAATTGCTCAGTTTTGCAGAATTTCGATAGCACCACCTTTGAACTAAAGGATGTACAAGGGCTGAATTTTCCTGAAATAAGGCTGCAGGTTTCGAAAATATATGTGTGAAAGGATGGTGTTTTAGTGTGTATGGATCTCGAAATAATGGCTGGAACACTGGATCGCAATTTTCGAAACTTGAAGGTACAACTTTTGTTGGCTGAAATTTTCGAAAGATTAATGCTGGAACTTTGATGAATTTTAATGGCTGGCCCTCACATTTAATGGCTAACTTCCGAAAAGCAAGGAGTGGCGATTTTTCGAAATTCAAGATATGTAGTTTAAAGACTTAGTTGGCTGATGTGGTGCTTAGGAGTATTTTATAATTTAGTGGCTTTGCAATTCTCGATACTTGAGGTGCAACTTTAATGTGTTTTGTTCTTTGAAAGTCAACTCTTAATTATTTATTAATGATTTTGATAACCAAAGCTTATCCCTTAATTATTTTGTAAAGTGCATCATTATCTATCAAATATTTAGAGTTTTAATCCTACTACAATTCTTAATTATCTATCTTCTTAAGTTATTGTTTTGCGTAAATAACCTTAAGTAGTTTGGTTGGCTAAAACTTTAGTGGTTGACTTAGTTGGGAAATCGGGTTTTTACACTAAGGGTTACAAATTGTGCAAAAAATGACTCACCATCGTGCTAGAGCTTGCCCATTCACCAATTTTCTTCTTGGAGCTGCCGCTTTTCATCATCCATTTGCCTTTGCTTCATTATTTCTACCTTTATCAACCATTATCTTCACCATCATCAAGCTCCCCATATAAAAACTGGAGCCTGAATCCCAGTTATAGAGGCGAACTTACACTAGAACTTGAAAAATATGAACTTTCCAGATAATTGGCAGGGTAAACTCCACTGAGATATCCATTCCACGGCTATGTATGTGCATTAAATCCTTTTACGGAGCATGTCTCCTGTTCGTATTTATATAAACGTATAGAACAGGTGGAAACTAGGGCACAGCACCCTGTGGAGTGCATAGAGTGCCAAAACATGAAAACCCACCTAGAAAGAGTCAACACCATAACAGAACACTCCCAAGAACACAGCAAAATCATGAAATCCTCAAACTACATTAACAATGAAATCCCTCTCGGCTTTGACCTATTTTTTTGTATATACTGGTTCCTAGCCATCAAAGTGATGCAGCCAGAAACTGGAACACAGCAATCTGCGGACCGAACAAACATGCCAAAATATAAAAACCCACCAAGAAAAAAGAGCCAAACAACATAACTAAACATTCCCAAGAACAGCAAAAACAAAAGCATGAAGTCCTCAAAACAACATTAACAATCATAATCCCTGTCAGTTATAAACTATTTTATGTATGTATATTAGTTCTTAGCCATCAGAGTGTTGCTGAGTCTGATCACCTTCGGCAACTTGATGAATCATAGCATCCCTCTTCTTCCCCCATTCATGAAACCTCAAATGCAACTCAGCTGCAGCAATCAAGAAGTGCACTCCTTGCATAGGACTCAACAAACCAACCACTTTTCTTAGTGTTTTGAGCCTCAAATCATCTGCTTTCTGTAACACCCCCACCAATCCCTCCTCCTTTGGCCCCAGCGCCGCCTCGACAATCCGATCATCCCTCGCCGCCCCTTCCCTCATCATCTCTGTCACAGCATGTGACAGCTCAACCATCGACTTATCCGCCACCGCCTCCTGCTTCTTAGCCATTTTCTCACTCAACTCCTTCTCCTCCCTTATCGTAACCTTCTGCAATTCATCCACTTTCTCCAGCTGACCCGGCGAGAGATCGCCCAAATCACCTGTGCTCATCCCCTGTATAATCTCCACAATCCTGGCTTCAAGCTGCAGCCCGGTTTTCGAATACAGCAAGTGGAAAGCCATACTTGGGCGCCACCCGCCGATCCAGAGGAAAGCATCTTCAAGGCTACTCCTCCACGAAGGATTATACATGATCAAAACATCGTTCTTGGCCCATCTGGATTTAGCTCCGTAGTAATGCTCGTAATGCTGGATGACCTTTTCAATTAAGGGAATCAAGATTGTCTCATCCAATTCTCGTTGAGTTACAGTCCTTTCCTGCTGTTGCAGGTTCTCTTTGGAGGCTGCAACAAGCTTTTCCAAATACTGGTTCTGCTCAACAAGCCAGGAATCGAAGAACTTGTGAAATGATTCAGATTCTTCGGCCATGTGTGGGGCGCTGCTGGTTGGCAAAGACATGAGTGTCAATACCAGAATCTAGTTTTATTTTTTGATACCAGTGGAAACCATAGTTGTGAGCAAAATGCAGTTCTTGTTTTGTGGTTCAGTTCAGAGGAGAAAGGGTAGTTGTGGGAGGCATGTGGCCTGTGGGTCATAAAATTTGATTCTTTGTTTTTCCCATTTTTTTTATAGTTAATATGAAAACTAGTTTACCATTTAAAACTATTTAATAAATAATTATTTAAAATAAATAAAAATAATATAATACTTTGCAATGTATAATATATTGTATTGGTGCATATGTAATTGATAATTTTATATTGCATATAATGTAGGGGTGTATTTATAATATTTTAATAATTTTATATTATTACATATACAAGACAACAAAAATGTCATTTCACAAGTTCGGTTAATTGCTTTTGACGGTGTTAAATAAGATGGGAGGTTTCTATAATTTTTCAAAGTTGATAAAAGATTTTTATAATTAGACCAAAGTTGATGGAAGTGTGGATAAAATTATCCCATTTTATTATATCCAACAACTTTCGAGGCCCACGCCCCTGCCCCCAATCCTAAATGTAAAATAAATGATATCTAAATAATTTTCAAGTCTCAATGAAATAACATATTATAAATAGATGATAAATAGATTATATTTTTCGATTTTTACTTCTAAAATATGTATTATGTAAAAAAAATATAAATAATGTTTGTGCAAATTAACATAAATTTAATTAGAGATGGCAACGAGTCGAGTTTGGGATGAGTTTGGTCAAATATGAGACTGACTCAACTATAAAAATATTGTCTCATAACCCCCCCACCCCCCGCGAACCCAATTGGTTCAACCCAACCCGCCTAGCTTGACATTTTTTTTAAATAAAATTTATTAGCCAAAATTTTTTTGAAGCACACAAATTGCGTTTTTTGAGTAAATTTCATATTTTTCTCTAGTAAATACTTATAATAAGTCTTGTAAACAATCTTTAAACTATCAGATATTTATTAATTTGCTATCATTCCCTTGAAAATGTCAACTTATTTTTAATATGAACATGAATTTTGATATAAAATTAAATAATGACACGTTATGATTCACCCAAAAAGTTAAATATATATTCGATATTAAATAATAAAAAATTAATATGTATAGTGGGGTGGGTCTAGGGCGGGTTTGGCCAAACCCGGGACCCACCTCGCCCAGCTTCAAAAAACCCGCTAGAGCAGGTATAGACCCACCCCCCCGATGATGCAGGTTTAATACAGGTCCTAATAAGACACGAACAAATTGTCATCCCTAATTCAATCATCCAACTTTTAAATATTTTATGAATGTTTAGTAATATTAAAAACAAAATGCACAGGCATGTTATAGGCAGTGACGGAGCCACTAAGGGGCGAGTGCGCCCCTTGCTTAAATAATTTTTTTTTCCTTCGAATAATTATTTTATATATTTTTTTACAATTTTACCCTAAAAAGTATACTTTTCCCCTTAAAAATTACATTTTATCTCCCCATAAATTATATTTTGACCCTTAAAATTTTATTTGGTTGAAATTTTTATTTTAAAATTTTTTTGCCCTATTCTCATAATATCTACGTCCGCCACCGGACTTATAGGAAATATTGGTGCTCGTGTTACAAAATTAATTTTGTGTCCAATTTTGTAGGTGTCAAGTAATTTTCATACAAAAACTTTATAGACTATTAAATTTAAGAATTTTAAAGATGTTTTTATTAAAAAAATTGTTAGTTAATTAAATTTTTTTATCATTTTTAATATTTTTTTCTAAAATTAGTGCCGTTAAGTCAAATATGAAGGTGCAATTACTATCTGATGGAAGCGGGCTATCTCTGACTTGTGATTTATTTGTCTTTTTCTTCTTTTTCTTTATTTTCTTGTCCTTTAGTGCCGCAAGTCTCAATCCCCATTATCTTCCCAAAATTGCTTTCGCCTGACTAATCATTGGGTGACGGAACCGGCCCCTCAACGCCGCCACCAGGTAAACCGAGGGATGTGCCCGAGCTGACAGACATCTGTGGGAGAGGACCTACAGGCCACGACCCCATAGCACACCCCCACAATATTTCAGCAGGGAATGCGCTCCACACGGGAATCGAACCTGGCGTCGAGGGGTTCCCCTACATCACCACAGACCTTACCAACTCGGCTATGCCCCTGGGGGCAATTGCTTTCGTTTTCTTGCATCTAAATACAAGAAACTGAGAGGCTAGTTTGATGTCATTTATATAAATATTATATATTAATGGTGTATATATATGCATATATCAGGGGCGATTCTATTCAACCATGTGACAGATGCCTCTCAAAAAAAAAAAAATTGTTTTTTAAAAATATTACATTTTATCTCCAAAATATTTCATTTTGCCACATCTGAAATTATATTTTGACCCATTAAAAATCCATTTTTATGTTATTATTTTTTGTCCCTCAACTTTTAGGCTAGATTCGCCCCAAATCATCATCATTGATATATAATATTACATATTAAGAGTGACTATACCCACTCGTTTGATGTTGAGTGTCTTTAATGACATCAACACCATTCATATGGAATATGTTGAATACTTCTTATAAATGACAATATACTTGAGGGACACTAAAATAAAAAGGTTGGATCCACCCATTATTGAATTCTTGCATCTAAATCCACAAGGCAGCAGTATTATAAGATGTGTTAGTTTGATGATATCTTTGGGGTGGTATCAAGCGCCACGTAACTTTTTAATTATTATTATTCTTATATATTAATCGGATATGCGTCATTTGATACCGCTCTAAGAGCACATTCCTTAAGAGTGACATCAAAAAACTTAAAATGGGTTTTGGGAAGCCTCAAGATTACCAAACTTTGATCCACATATGAAACCGAGTACCAAAGAGGCGAACTATAAAAAATAAAATATAAAAATAAAAATAAAAACACTCTAAATTGTTTCGATAATGGGAAAAAAGTTTGCAGATCCAGGACAGGATAACGAGGGAGCTGATGAGCGAAGATTACAAACCATAGCATTATTTCACCTAGAAGAGCCATCATCATTTATGGAGAAAATTATACGGGCGGCGAAATATTTTTGTATCCAACAAGACTCGAACCCTCGTCAATCAGAAGGAGAGCCAGATGACAATCCAACATGCTCTGTCCCTCTTTCTCTCACACAATTACACATAAAGCTCATCATATTGTATGCATCTAAAGCTCATCAATGATTCATATAACGTACCAAGTTATTTATAATTTCACGACATATTGTATAATTATGAGGTAAACACTAACCAAATCAATATAAGTTAGGACATGTAAAGACCAAAGTTACAGACCAACACAATGAGATAGAGAGCAGGAACAGTTAATTCATTGCCCCGTTATCAGATATTGGTAAATTCTTGCAAGGCCCAAATCAGTAAATTTTACCACTCCTTGTTCTTTTCCCTCACCCATTACCTGATCAAAAGTTTCTGAAAATCAAAGGAAGAGGTGGGATTCAAAGTTCTCAAATTTATCAAATTTTAATAATAGCATCTAACTTGGTTACAATGATTTCAGATGAATAAAATAAATGCGAAGCAAAATGGAAGTTTCAGAGTGTCAACATCTTACCAAGAGATTTGATTGCTTTAGATCTCGGTGGATAATCCAATTACTGCTGAAAATTTCATTATAACCAAGATTTCAGCAAGAACAATGTTGTTACTCGACGGAAATTAGATCGCAGACAACAAACCAGAAACTAATTCCGGATTCTAAATTAAAAAAGGCAAATAGTTTTAGAAATTGTATTTTTTCAAAAACCAAATACACATCGCCATTAATATTTGTTCCCAATCGCTACAATGCTATTCATATCACACCAAAACCAAACGATCCACAGGAGCCGCAAATGACACTCATATCACAGATTGAAAGCAAACTTCACCAAAGTTTTATTGCCTTATACTTCATACATGGAAATGTGTGAAACACATGATCAGGACAAATTCTCTAGCTAGTCTAGAGGTTAGGTCAAGCAACCACCATGCATTCAAGAATTTGTAGACTAAATAGTAGAACAAGATTCTTTTGTCTGGATTTACAAACTGGTTCAAAACAATTTGATCCATTTTGGGATATAAGTACTGGTCATCAGAAAAAATAATTGTAAGGTGTAGGTTCCGCTTTCGATCTCGATTGATAACCTGCAATCAAGAAACAACACAATCACAGTATACAATTTCAACTAATAAAACTATAAACTGAAATGCAAAACAAGAGTAAGGAATTAGGGCTCAGGTCGAGCTGGGTTTCCTTTCAACGTCGTCACCGGGGAACCAAGGTATCGAATCCAACAGATGGAGACACACACTGCCCGAGAGCACTGCCCGAAGACACTGCCCGAACACAGCCGGAAGCACACAGCCACAAAAGCACCAAGCTTAACACACGGCCAACGTCTGAACACTCACAACCGGAGCACAAAACTCACGGCCAACCACCACTGAAACAGGGACACGAAAGGAAGGGGGAGGCGAAAATACACAAAGGATTTTCGGTTGTCAGAGTTAGTACCTCATCATGAACCATGCCAACTTAATAGCACCGAGGGAGACGAAGAGGAGGGGAGCAAGTCCCAAGGAGTTGGTCCAGCCGAAGAGGCGTACGCGGGAAGCTTCTGGAGCAAGGTGGGAGATGAAGGGTGAGAGGCTGAGATGTAAATGGGGCTCGGTTAGGGCAATAGGGAAGAGGGGCCAAAGCCCAACAAATAATAATAAGGCAATGGGCCAAAACCCAACAAATCTCCACCTTGGCACAATACCGGCTCCACCTCGACGTAAGGAAAACCCTATAGATGACTCATCATCGCCCAAAAGGGTCCCCACAACACACAAAGCATTGTGTGGACCAGATTCTTGTCATAGCACACAGCACAGACAAAGAATACAGACAATAACCAACACAAAGAGGTTAAAGTCAATAACCGGGGTAACAATTCTATAACACGCACACAGCAGTTATATACTATCAAAATAGTTAACACCAGTAATCAATCACCTGTATCAAAATTCAAAATTTTAAGACATGATTGTAGTTTAGAATAGGTAAACACTTAGTTCCCATATCAGCAGGATTATATTCAGAAGGAATCTTTTCAAGATTAACTAATCCTTTAGCCACTACATCCCTAATGTAATGAAATCTAACATCAATATGCTTAGTGCGGTCATGAAAAACAGGATTCTTACACAATTGAATACCAGACTGAGAATTAGAAAATACCTCTACCTTACCTTCAAGCAAGCTAAGTTCAGAGATCAAACTTTTCAACCAGACAGCTTCCTTCAAAGCTTCTGTTACAGCAACATATTCAGACTTCGTTGTCGACAAGGCAACGATATGCTGCAGCTGCGATTTCCAACTTATACATGCTCCACACAAAGTAAAAACATAAGAAGTAGTAGATTTTCTATTGTCCTTATCATTCGCATAATTAGAATCCACATAACAATTCAACTTAACACCATCAGCATATTTAGAAAAACATAAGCCATAATGCATAGAGTTTTTCAAATATCGCAACAACCACTTAACAGCATTCCAATGTACCACACCAGGATTAGACATATATCTACTTAAGCAACTCACAGCATAAGCAATGTCAGGTCTAGTGCTAACCATCAAATACATTATAGAACCAATAGCATTTGAGTACGGTACATTTTTCATGACATCAAAGTCAGCATCAGTTTTGGGACTTTGATCTTTACTTAGCACAAAATGAGCAGCTAAGGGCACGTTAACAGGTTTTGCATCAAACATGGAAAATTTCTTTAAAATTTTCTCTACATGTTTGCTTTAACCAGAGAGTAGATTCCTTCCTATCTCTAACAATGTCCATGCCTAGGATTCTACTAGCATCTCCTAAGAACTTCATATCAAATTTATCACTTAGACAGTTCTTAATATGCTCAATGGATTTCAGACAAGGACTAGCAATCAACATGTCATCCACATAAATCAACAAGAAAACAGGCACTGGCATTTTATCCTTAAAATACAAGCAATGATCAAAAGAGCTTCTTTTAAATTTTAAGGTAAGCACGCATTCATCAAACTTCTTATTCCATTGCCCAGGTGACTGCTTTAGGCCATACAAAGATTTATTAAGCAAACAAACGTGATTAGGGTTCTTTGAGTCAACAAAACCATCAGGTTGTTTCATGTAAATCTTTTCATCTAAGTCACCATGCAAAAAAGCAGTTTTAACATCCATCTGTTTAAGTTCCCAATTAAAGTGAGCAACAAGTGATAATAAAATTCTCACAGTAGTAAACTTAACAACAGGAGCAAAGATTTCAGTATAATCAATACCCTCTCTTTGAGTAAAACCTTTTGCAACTAGCCTAGCTTTATATCTAACAGAATCAACTTCATTCTTTACCTTAAATAACCATTTGCAATCCACCAAAGAGCAATTAACAGGTTTAGGTACAAGAGTCCATGTATGATTCACAACTAAAGAATGCATTTCATTTTCATGGCACTAAGCCAATGCACAGCATTTTTAGATTTCAAAGCTTCATTATAGGTCTTAGGCTCATAATTATCAATAGACTCAAACATATTGAAAACATGCGATGTGAGGTGAAAATCATTAAACCTAGCAGGTTGTTTCACATTTCGCTTAACTCTATCCCTAGTCAACATATAATCATGCAGATCTTCATGTTCATCAGCAACCAATTTATTATGCACATGTTCGTCAACATTTTCATGCAAATCAGGTTCATTAACAGGCAAGTTCTCATGATTCATATTAGGGAGCACATCGTTTTCAATAACAGGGGTAACAATAGGCAAAGACTCCACCTTGCTCGGTGTAGCCTCAGACACACAGTCAGATTCAGGCAAAGATGGAAGCAAGCAAGGCATTTCAGATTCATTAAAAATGACATCCCTACTTATAATAGTTTTAAAACCAGGTTCACATCTTAACCAAAGCCTATATCCTTTTACACCCTCAGGATAACCAAGAAAGACGCACTTAACTGACCTAGGTTCAAGTTTGTCTCCTTTCCTATGCACAAATGCAGAACAACCAAACACTTTCAAATTTGAAAAAATCTAATTGCTTACCAGAAAAAACACTTTCGGGACACTTACCATTCAAAGGCACGGAAGGGGATCTATTTATCAAATAAGAAGCTGTCACGACAGCCTCGCCCCAGAACTTCTTTGAGAGTCCAGAAGATGCAAGCATACTTCAAACTCTCTCGAGTAAAGTTCTGTTCATCCTCTCAGCAACACCATTTTGCTGGGGAGTATAGGGCACAGTCTTGTGTCTCAGAATCCCAGATTCACAGCACAAGTCATCAAACAAGATATTGCAGAATTCCATTCCATTATCTGTCCTAAGCCGTTTAATCTTTTTTCCAGTTTGGTTTTCAATTAAAATCTTCCAGTTTTTAAACTTATCAAAAACATCAGATTTATTCTTCATTAGAAAAATCCACACTTTTCTAGAGTAATCATCAATGATAGACAAAAATACCTATTACCACCTTGAGTTGGGACAGGTGAAGGTCCCCAAACATCATCATGCAGGTATTCAAGTATATCAGAACACTTAGTCACATTAGGGGAAGGGGAGATAGGGAATTTAACTCTTTGCTGTTTGCCTAACACACAGGAATCACAAAAAGTCATGCAAGACAATTTATCCCTACCAAAACAACCATCCTTGTGTAAAATCTCTAATCCTTTAGCACTCATATGACCTAACCTTTTATGTCATAAATCAGTTAAATCATCTGACACAGAATTAGCACAGATTTTATTACAGACTGTTTTGCAAACATACAAATTCCTCCTATTCTCAGCTTTCAAAGCTACCAAGGACCCCCGCATAATTTTCATGCAACCATTTTCCCATTTACCCTCATAACCATCAGACTCTAAAGCTGCACAGGACATCAAGTTATTGCACAAAGCAGGAACATGTCTAACATCTTTCAAAGTCACAGAATAACCAGATTCAAATTTCAGACAAATAGCACAAATACCAGAAACTTTACACAATTTCTCATTGGCCATAGAAACAGAAGCATGCTCAATTTCTCTGTAGCTAGAAAACGAATTTTTAAGTGGAGTCATGTGATAAGGGCAACCTGAATCAACAAGCCATTCATTTTCACACATGGGTAATGAAAGCACAGAGTTCACAGAATCACATAATTCAGTCACCATAAAAATATCCCCCATGTTTTCCCCAGAGGTAGAAGCAATGTTCGCTTGTTCACTTGTCTGATTTCCATTTTTATTCTGGTTCTTCTTTTTAGGGCAATCTTTTATGAAATGATTAGGGTCCCCACAATTGTAACATTTTCTTTTACTAGGCCTAGATTTCGATCTAGCCTTACTCTTTCCTCTTTTATCACCTTTTTTATATTGGTTATTGTTATTATGCCTATGTTGTGATCTACCACGAACATGCATAACTTCACCAGAGGATTGTCTATTATCTTTGTTAACTTTTAAATCTAATTCCTTGCTTTTCAAGCCGTTCATTACAGTATCCAATGTAATAGAATCTCTACCGTACTTAATGGCGGATTTTACATCACTATAATTTTCAGGAATAGCATTTAGAAGAATAACAGGTGAATAGTCTTCAATGTTCTTATCTCCTGTTAATTTAATATCTTGAATTAACTTAGTAAACACATCCAAATTCTCATCTACGTCTTTGTTCAAGTCTAGCTTGAATCTAAAAAATTTTTCCAATAAGAAAAGTTTACTAGGCAAAGATTTTTCAGTAAACATTTCTTCTAATTTTTCCCAAAGTTATCTAGCAGATGATAGTTTACCACACTTCCTGAGCACAGAGCCAGACAAGTTCAAGATAATAGAAGAATAAGCATATTCGTCATCTTCAAGTTTCTTAGCAGTTGTAATGTTCTCAGCCCAATTACCGTCAATAGCTTTAAATACTTTTTGTTGTATTAAAATTCCTTTCATCTTTTGTTGCCATATAGAAAAATCAGATTTTCCATTAAAAGGTTCAAGGTTATATCCAGAAATTGAAGCCATCACAAATAAGCAGAGAGGCACACACAATTTCAATAACCAATCAGCAGAAGCAAGGACCACAAGGCACAAAACACAACAATGAAAGAATTAACCAAGCTAAGGGAAGGAAGAATCGCTATCACCCACAAGATCACAATACACTCAACGGTGTACGAGCATGGGGCTTCAGATAGAGATTTTCCTACGGGTAAGGGACACAATTACACCTAGAAACAAGATAGTAAAATGATTAAAGGGTTGAATAACCACTTACTACCCAGAGACAAAGCTCTGGGGTGACGAAAAAACATACTGCCCGAAGCACCGAAGTGCCTGCCCGGAATCTGCCCGAGATTCCAGTAGCTGCCCGAGCTCTCCAGCCGCTGCCCGAACACACCAGCTGCTGCCCGAAGCCCTACCAAGCACTGCCCGAGACCACCGAGCACTCCAGTCGCTGCCCGAGGTCTGCCCGAGCACTCCTGCCGCTGCCCGAAGTCCACCGAGCACTCCACCAGGCACGGAACGCTCTGATACCACTGTAAGGTGTAGGTTCCGCTTTCGATCTCGATTGATAACCTGCAATCAAGAAACAACACAATCACAGTATACAATTTCAACTAATAAAACTATAAACTGAAATGCAAAACAAGAGTAAGGAATTAGGGCTCAGGTCGAGCTGGGTTTCCTTTCAACGTCGTCACCGGGGAACCAAGGTATCGAATCCAACAGATGGAGACACACACTGCCCGAGAGCACTGCCCGAAGACACTGCCCGAACACAGCCGGAAGCACACAGCCACAAAAGCACCAAGCTTAACACACGGCCAGCGTCTGAACACTCACAACCGGAGCACAAAACTCACGGCCAACCACCACTGAAACAGGGACACGAAAGGAAGGGGGAGGCGAAAATACACAAAGGATTTCGGTTGTCAGAGTTAGTACCTCATCATGAACCATGCCAACTTAATAGCACCGAGGGAGACGAAGAGGAGGGGAGCAAGTCCCAAGGAGTTGGTCCAGCCGAAGAGGCGTACGCGGGAAGCTTCTGGAGCAAGGTGGGAGATGAAGGGTGAGAGACTGAGATGTAAATGGGGGCTCGGTTAGGGCAATAGGGAAGAGGGGCCAAAGCCCAACAAATAATAATAAGGTAATGGGCCAAAACCCAACAATAATGAATAATCACAACATAATAATAAACATGCATAACTTGTGAAGATAATTAAGACCATTAAGAAGCTGCCATAACAATGACTTGTTGGCGTAGGGATTGATTTGTTGGTTGACCTTGTCCCTATGATGTCGGATGATTTCCTGGAGATATTTAAGATATCAATACAGTTTTGCTACAAACATTCATGAAAACCAACACAATGACACAAGTTTACTAGTTTTTGGCACGGCTTAAGATAGAAAAAGAATGAGAAATTTACTCACGTAGAGATCGTGCTCGACATAGAATTATATTTCCTCATCCAGATAATTGTTGCCAAGTTTGACATGAATCAATGTTCTAACTGTTGGAAAAACGAAATGAATTCAAAATTTTTAAAGGCTCGATCGATCGAGCACAGTTGCTCGATCGATCGAGCAGACCAGAACTTTTCATGTTGGCTTGCTATAGGAGCTCGATCGATCGAGCGGGGTGCTCGATCGATCGAGCCATGTTTCAGAGTTATGAAATGGTTTGTCCATTGATGTTTGGGGTGCGATTTTTGGCCAAATGGTGCCTCCAAATGGTGTCCTTTGGACTTGATTTTTGGTCTACTATATAATCAACATGAACCCACTTGATTTAGTAAGAGATTTTCGAAATCATTATCAAATTTTTAGTGAAATTTGAGAGCATTTGTTGTTCATCAAATTGAGTGCTTTGAACCTTTGTGGTTTGAGGACTTGTGATTTGGAGTGCTCTATCACAAGTCATAGTCGTTGTATCTTGGGAGACAAATTGCCATAGCAAACCGTTAGCACCATAATGGAGCAATATTGTCTTAAGGACGGAGATTACAAATCTCGCCTCGACATAAAATATTGTTTTGAAGCCATTGTTATTTTTTCCTGAGATACACTTTGAAAGAACTTTTATACAACAATCTTAAGACAATATCGTGTAATTCGATGGCTTCTTCGAGTGCAACAATGACCCCTGTTCACCACGGTGAAAGGCCTGAAGTTCAATGGGAACGACTTCAAGCTGTGGCAACAAAAGATGCTATTTTACTTGGTGATACTAAGTTTGGCAATGTTCTTAACCGAGGAGCCTCCTACGGTTGACGAAGGAGAGACTGACACCCAAAAGAGGGCAGCACTGGATGCATGGAATCAAAGCAACTTCCTATGCAAGAACTACATCCTAAACGGGTTAGACAATAAATTATATAATGTTTATTGTCTTGTGAAAACAGCAAAGGAACTCTGGCTTCGCTGGAAAAGAAGTACAAATCCGAGGGTACCGGCATGAAGAAATTCATAGTTGGACAGTTCCTGGATTTCAAGATGGTTGATAGCAAACCTGTGATGGCGCAATTGTAAGATCTACAAGTGATCTTGCATGACATTCAGGCGGAGGGAATGAGTCTAAGTGATTCATTCCAAGTCGCCGTTATGATTGAGAAATTGCCTCCTATGTGGAAGGACTTCAAGAACTATTTGAAACACAAACAAAAGGAGATGAGTTTTGAAGACCTTGTGGTTCGATTACGAATCAAGGAGGACAACAAAGTTTCCGAGAGGAAGGCGGGTAGATTTCATACGAAACCACGGGCTAACCTAGTTGAACAAAGAACCAGATCAAAGCGTAAGTTTGACGGTACGGCCTCCAACAATGGTGTTGGGTTTTGGGAACCCGAATAATCTTGGTTTTGATGTTAAAAAAACTTGTTATTGTATTGCTAACATATTTCATCAAGTGTGCAGTTCATAGATTATAATTTAGAGCTTGATGAATTACAAAGAAGTAGCTTGAAAATATCAAGCTGGACCAAGACTGAAATTCTGGCAGAGCGGATTGTTTCGATCATATCTAATAGCTCGGATATCGAAATGGCGTGCTTCCAAAGAGATTGAACAGCCAACTTAAAATACTAAAAGTCATATTTCACAACAGATCGGCTAGTTCAAATGTTATCAAGGAGAAAAGACGCCTGCAAGATCGAGCTGAACCGCGAAGAAACAGCAAGCTGTTACAGCAAAGTCCCTGTCAGTCTGGTGGGCATAACTCTTAGCTCGCTTATCGGAACGGAACGATTCAGTATGGGTTGGAAAGCTAAGACAACGATCTACAAGTCGTATTTGGAAGTAAAAGACTGAATCGGACGTTAAGATGGCCAAAAAGCTTCTGCAAGTCACGCCATGTGACGCCTGTAAGATCGAGCTGTTACAGCAAAGTCCCTGTCAGTCTGGTGGGCATAACTATTCGCTCGCTTATCGGAACGGAACGATTCAGCATGGGTTGGAAAGTTAAGACAAAGATCTACAAGTCATATTTGGAAGTAAAAGACGGAATCGGACGTTAAGATGGCCAAAAAGCTTCTTCAAGTAACGCCATGTGCTGCTGCATCCAGCAAACAAACAGCAGGAGCATTGCCTCGTATTTCAAGCATAACTCTCTCATACAAACTCGAAATCGAGCGATATTTGATTCCGTGGAAAGCTAAGAGAAAGGGATACAACTTTCATGTAGATCACTTTGCCCAAAAATCAAATAATCAAGAGTTACAAGCAACAGATCGAAGAGAAAGTTTATCAATCTGTTTTTGTATCAAGCTGATTGTCCAGACTGATCCGGACCAGACTGATCTGCCCGTGCTGATCCGGACCAGACTGATCTGCCCGTGCTGATCTGCCAAACTGATCTACCATGCTGATCTGGCCAGACTGATCTGCCCAAGCTGATCCGGCCAATCCGGTCAGAAATACAAATAGCCCAGAAACCAGAATATGACCGTTGCAAGCTCGGGAATGGTGCAGATCCTTTTCCAATGGGCATATTCTTGTGTCTAACGTATATATCATTACTTGGGGCTATATATACATGATTTGGAAGCTCAATAACAGCTGATTGAAGATCAATCCAAGCCTTCCAAAGCAAACCCACTTGGGATTCAATTGGGGAATTTCAAAGATAAAAGTTGCTAAATGAAGAGCACTCCCCAAACCTTTGGCACCACTTACCTTGCTATATCAGATCTAGTTAGAGATCATTTGTGCCATATATATTCACTCTATTCATTGTATTTGAGAGCTTAATAGATGAGTGAATATCATTGTAACGGTTGATGATTTATCACAGCCGATGAGAGGTCTTTGTATGTGAGACATTAAAGAACATACATAGTTGAGTTGCTAGGAGTTCTAGTTGGATGGGGAATTCCCAACTGGATCGGGTTTGTACAACGGGATTGTATAAATCAAAGTCTTCTAGTGGAATCCTTCCATGAGGTGGAAGAAGGGGAGACGTAGAAGGATTACACCACCTTCGAACTTCCATAAACAAATGCTTGTTTATTTACTTTAATTGCATATCTTTAAAATATCTTTCAAATGTTTAATCGGTTTTAGAGCGGGTTATGTCGAGTGTCTTCCGCTCGATTTTGTAATCGAACTCGATATAATCTCTCGGTGCATTAATTCAAGAACACGAGCTATTGAAGCTCAAGTTGGTTGAACTCGGGTGTGGAATGGCAACCCACCCCCGGAATCGATCCTGACAAATGGCATGGCGAAAAAGTTCAAAGAAAAATGCTATAAATGTGGAAAGCCCAATCACATGGCAAATGATTGTCGTAACAAAGACACTCGTGGAAAAGCAAAAGATCAAGTCAACGTGACCGAATATGATCGGATCTCGGAAGACTTGACTGATCTAATGTTAACCGCTGTGATCTTTGAAGCGAATTTGGTGGACAATCCTATGGAATGGTTCGTCGATTCTGGTGCAACCCGACATGTGTGTTCGGACAAGACCATATTCTCCACATACACTCCAATAAGTGGGCGCCAACTCTACATGGGAAACTCCACAACATCTCCGGTAATTGGACTGGGGAAGGTGGTTCTAAAGATGACTTCGGAAAAGGAATTGACTTTGATTGATGTCCTACATGTTCCCGACATCCGAAAGAACCTGATATCCGGATCGGCTCTAGTCAAGGCGGGTTTTAGACTAGTTTTAGAATCTGGAAAAATTGTACTCTCAAAAAATGGAGTTTTGTAAGAAAAGGCTATATGGATAAAAGCCTATTCAAAATGAATGTAATGACGGTTAAACGTTAATTTGAAAGCAATAAAGTGAATGATTCTACTTACTTGATTGAGTCTTGTAATTTATGGCATGATCGTTTAGGTCACTAAATTATGGTTCACTTAACAAATTAGTGAAGTTAAACTTATTGCCTCAAATGAATGTTAACTTGAAACATAAGTGCGAGACTTGTGTCGAGGCCAAGTTAACGAAACTGACATTCCATTCAATTGAAAGAACCACGACAACTCTTGAATTAATTCATACGGATTTATGTGATCTAAAGTTTGTGGAAACTAGAGGTGGGAAAAAGTACTTCATTACTTTCATTGATGATTGTACGAGATATTGTTACGTCTATTTGCTAAGAAGCAAAGACGAGGCCTTGTGAGTATTTAAACAATACAAGAATGAAGTTGAAAATCAACTTAGCAAAAAGATAAAGAATGTTCGAAGCGATAGATGAGGAGAATATGGAGCACCGTTTGAAGAATTTTGCACTGAGTATGACATTATTCACCAAACCACTGTCCCTTATTCACATCAATCAAATGGTATTGCCGAACGTAAAATTCGTACTCTAAACGAGATGATGAATGCTATGTTGATAAGTTCTGGATTACCACAAAACTTGTGGGGGGAAGCATTCCTGTCGGCCAACTACATTCTAAACAAAATACCACACAAAAGTAATGATGAAACTCCTTATGAGTTACGGAAAGGTCACAAGCCTTCCTACAAATACTTGAAAGTGTGGGGGTGCTTGGCGAAGGTAGAAGTACCAAAACCAAAGTAAGTGAAAATCGGGCCTAAAACAATAGATTGTGTATTTATTGGTTATGCTAACAATAATAGTGCATATCGATTTTTAGTACATAAATCTGAAATAAGTGATGTGCATGAAGGTACAATCATGGAATCAAGAAATGTGGTATTTTTTGAAGAAGTGTTTCCTTACAAAACTAACAAGGAAATGAGCCCTAAGAAAAGGGTGTATGAAGACGCTAACCGTGACTCTATTGAGGAAGTAGAACCACGACGTAGCAAGAGAACCAAAGTGGCTAAGACTTATGTCCTGACTTCATGACGTATATGTTGGACAATGAACCAAGATCGGTTAATGACGCCTTATCTAGTCCTGATGCTCCTATGTGGAAAGAGGCTATTAATGGCGGGATAGAATCCATAATGCAAAACCACACGTGGGAATTGGTAGACCTTCCAACTGGAAGTAAACCATTAGAATGTAAATGGATTATTAAAAGAAAATATAAGTCCGATGGTTCAATTGATAAGTACAAGGTGAGACTCGTGGCAAAGGGATATAGACAAACAGAAGGCCTTGATTACTTTGATACATATTCACCAGTCACGAGAATTACGTCCATTAGAGTGATCATTGCTATCGCTGCTCTAAACAATTTAGAGATACATAAATGGATGTAAAACGGCATTCCTCAATTTAGGAACTTGAGGAGGAAATTTATATGAAACAACCCAAGGTGTTTGTTGTTCCCGGAAAAGAGAAAAAGATGTGTAGACTCGTTAAGTCATTGTATGGGCTTAAGCAAGCGCCAAAACAATGGCATGAAAAATTTGACAAAACTATGTTGTCAAATGGTTTCAAAATTAATGAGTGTGACAAATGTGTATATATGAAAAACACGCCTAAAGCATATGTAATAGTATGCTTGTACGTTGATGATAAGCTCATAGTGGGAAGCAAAATCATCAATGTGACAAAGAAAATGTTAATAAAACATTTTGAAATGAAAGATATGGGTGAAGCTGATGTGATACTTGGAATTAAAATCTTCAAGATATCTGAAAGACGAGTGTTGTCACAGTCTCATTATGTTGAGAAAATACTCAAGAAATTTCTCGCGAATGATACGTCGTCTGTAAAAACACCCTATGATCCGAATCTACATTTGGTTAAAAACAAAGGGGACCATGTCATGCAATTAGAATACTCAAGGATAATTGGCAGTCTCATGTATCTCATGAACTGTACACGTCCTGATATTGCATATGCGGTTGGCAAACTAAGTAGATTCACGAGCAATCCAAACAATGACCATTGGAAGGCATTGACGAGGGTACTTAAATATTCAAGATACACCCTGAACTATGGATTATACTATACAAGATATCCTACTGTATTGGAAGGATACAGTGATGCAAATTGGATATCGGACACACAAGACTCCAAGTCGACAAGTGGTTATGTGTTTACCATTGGAGGGGCTGCAGTGTCGTGGAAATCTACCAAGCAAACTTGTATTGCTAGATCCACTATGGAATCTGAATCCATAGCTTTGGATAAAGCGGGAGAAGAAGCCGAATGACTTAGAAGTTTCTTGGAAGAAATTCCTTGCTGAGAAAAACTTGTGCCTGCAATTAAAATACATTGTGATAGCTAATCTGCTATAGGAAGGGCACAGAGTAGCATGTATAATGGTAAGTCTAGACATATACGTCGTAGACACAATACTATTAAACAGTTGATCTCAAATGGTATTATGTACATTGACTACGTGAAGTCAAAGGAGAATATTACGGATCCGCTCACGAAAGGCTTGCCTAGAGATCAAGTATATAGTTTATCGAGGGGAATGTGATTAAAACCCTATAATCAAAATCTTGTGGTGGATACACAACCTATGTGACTGGAGATCCCAAGATCTAGGTTCAAAAGGGACAACCAAACTACAAGATTGTATAAACTCCTTGGAGAATTAATCTTTGATCCATTCCTATGATAAGGGGTGTAGCCTGCAAAAAAAGGTACGATGATAGGCAAAATACCGTTAATGATTCCTAAGACATATTAGAATATGTTGGAGTATATCGGGATACCCTTCTAGGAGATTACCTACGTAAGTGCGAAGTGTGGCCGCTTCAAAGAATGGAAAACACTTACGAAACCAAGCGTGGTCCATGGCCGAAACGGACACAACCGTAAGAAACCAATACGAGGTTAGAATTGTTATGGTGTGGGTTCAATTGTCTTGGTTTACACCAACGACTAAATAGTTCAAGACTATAAGTTCACTATTAAGTCAAGTAAATCCGATTGAATACTACTACGGAAGATTCAAAGCCGCAAGCTATCTCTCCAGATGCCATAATAGTTCGTCAAAGCACTCAATTGCATACATGCATAAAATTTAATTTATGTGGGGGATTGTTGGGAAAACGAAAATGAATTCAAAATTTTTAAAGGCTCGATCGATCGAGCACAGTTGCTCGATCGATCGAGCGGACCAGAACTTTTCATGTTGGCTTGCTACAGGAGCTCGATCGATCGAGCGGGGTGCTCGATCGATCGAGCCCTGTTTCAGAGTTGTGAAATGGTTTGTCCATTGATGTTTGTGGTGCAATTTTTGGCCAAATGGTGCCTCCAAATGGTGTCATTGGACTTGGTTTTTGGTCTACTATATAAACAACATGAACCCACTTGGTTTAGTAAGAGATTTTCGAAATCATTATCAAATTTTTAGTGAAATTTGAGATCATTTGTTGTTCATCAAATTGAGTGCTTTGAACCTTTGTGGTTTGAGGACTTGTGATTTGGAGTGCTCCTATCACAAGTCATAGTCGTTGTATCTTGGGAGACAAATTGCCATAGCAAACCGTTAGCACCATAGCGGGGCAATATTATCTTAAGGACGGAGATTACAAATCTCGCATCGATATAAAAAATTGTTTTGAAGCCATTATTATTTTTTCCTCAGATACACAGAACTTTTATACGACACTAACAAGTTAAACCACTTGTAATCATGAAATAAACAAGGAAAGATGAAACTAATACTACATTTTTTGCTCATCCTATCCAGTCCATCAGGTCAATATTTTCAAAAACTTTCCAGAATATAGTTCTGAAAATATTGGCACAAAAGCATTATCAAACGCCGGCCTTCCGCCAATGCATTAACTCAACAATTGCAGCGGCGGTCTATGCCGTCCAACACGTCAATTTATGTGCGTTTTCTGCTGAAAATGGGCAGAATGGATAAGAAAACAAGAGAGTGCGGAGGGTGTGTGGAGGGAGATTCGAGAATTGGATAAGGGGATACGTAGATATCATGATTCTTGATATCTATTTATATCAAGTTATTTAAATTCCTGATCTTTCCGTCGTATTTATTTATTTGAAGTCATTCAGAATTGATTTACCAATGATTATGGACTGAATCTGATAATTTAGCCTTGCAAAATACTTAAATTTTTGTCACGAATGATATTAAAGGTGGAATATTAGTTGTGTGCGTTTTAAAACAAAACAAAATGTTCCATTGTTGCATTAAAAGAACTTGGAATGGAGGAGAGAGGAAGTGGAGGTGAGTAGGTGGCAGATGAGGGGTGAGGGAGGAGGAGGAGGTGGTGGTGGTGGTGTAACATAAGTGGAAGGTAAAAGAGACAGAGATTGTATAGATATATGAACTAGAGGTGGTATTTTAGTGAACTGCATGTGTTTAGCTGCATGTAAATTACATGCACCGCTACTCATACAGTGCATGTAAATATAAGATACATGCATCATTTGTGTCTAGCGGTGCATGTAAATTACATGCACTGCTAGACACATCGATGCATGTAAATTATTGACTCATGCGGTGCATGTAAAATTTTAATAAAATAGGGGGGTATTTTAAGTGCATCACTTGTATTTAGCGATGCATGTGAAAATTGGCTCATGCAATACATGTAAAAATTGGCTCATGCGGTGCATATAAAAATCAAATCATGCGGTGCATGTAAAAATTGACTCATGCGGTGCGTGTAAAATTGATCCATGTGGTGCATGTAAAAATTTACTCATGCGGTGCATGTAAAAATAACTAATGTGGTGTATGTAAAAATTATTCATACGATATATATAAAAATTTACTCATACAATACATAATGTTTGGGGTTAGTTTGACTATTGTATTCAACCTAACATACCTTCTCAGCCAAACCCACATCTTAATATTTTGACACATTTTCAGGCCTTAGGGCCAATATTGGACTTCGTGCCCGAATAGCAAATCGGTCCGGGTTCATTCAGCGAACGATTTAACCCGTGTCGTTTGTACGGACCTTCAACTTCCACAACCCGCAGCTTAAATTAAGCATTCCTATTCTCTCATTTTAATCTCTGCTTTTTAGATTTCAGATCTCGAAATTCTGCGAGGTTTAATAGGTGTCAACGTATTTGGATACTCATAATTGAGTATAAGTATGTCTTCAGCTCAAGACCCATTTTACATTGTGAAAGAGGAGATTCAGGATTCTGTAAGTGTTATCGGTCTATTCTATTCGCAGATCTATGTTGCGCTTGTTTTTTTTTTTTTTTTTGGATTTTGTGTTACTATATTGCCCATTTTGCTGATCAAATCTTTGGTTCATGTATCTTGTATTTTGTATTGTTTGGATGACTCATTATTTTTCAAACTCTGTTAAGAAGTTGATATATTGTTATTCATTTATTTTATGGTGGGTTTTGAGGGAATTCAAGTTATTTTTAGCCTATCAATGTGTTCATGGGTCTGGATGTAGTCCGAGTTTAGTGATTTAAATGATCGTTTTGGTAGTTTTTGAGGTTAAGTGTATGAGTGCGTGTAGTGATCCAAGAGTGGTAGCAAATAGCAATAGAATTGTACTGTTACTTTTTGAAAATGGTAAAAACTAAATTTTTTGGTAATTCTGTATGAAAATGAAGTGAATTTAATCTTTTCAACTGACTAGTGGCTTATACCGTTCAACTTTGCCAATGATTGGTCCCAGTTTCCTACAGATCGGCTGGGTAAATCTCAGTATTTCTTTAACAGATCAAAAGTATTAAACAACTAGTGGCTGTACGTTCCATTACCAAATCTGTGTTTATATTTGAAAGTTATCAATTAACTGTATTGGGGTCTGGAACTGGTATCATCGGCTAATGATTTTGATATGTATGTAGAAAGAATACGTATTAAGTCCAACCCCCAGATACTCCCATCTTTGTTGGCCAACCTTGCTGTCACTTTGGATCATTTGAAATCTGAATCTTACCTCCTAAGTTCTACTTGAATAGATTGATAAATTGCTTTCAAAGTTTCATCAATGGGAACGAATGCATTCGGATAGTGGCCAGCAACTGCATCTCACTAAGGAGCTTCTTGCTGGTTGTGAGAGTATTGAATGGCAGGTATGACTTAACATATGAATCCCTTGATGTAGTTTGTGAAGGAATGATCTTATTATGAAATGTTTGAAATGATGCTGACCAACAAATGGTGCTTCCTCTTCATGTTGGATGAAGTTGCACTTGTGAAAGGCGTATGAGATATATAACCATTGTAATCTTTAAGTTATTACCGTTTCCAGAAGCTTAGATCTCTTTGTATCCTCTTGAAGCAAATATCATCGACGCTTACGGTTACAATAATAGCAAAAAACAATAATGAATTAATGACGTTATTTTTGTTCGCTGATGATTCACATAAAATGATTTTATAGCTTCTCTAATTTGTCGACAGATAATTGTAAACTATCTTGTCATTACTGAAAATTGGTTTTCTTGGTAGTAAGGTGGATGAGTTGAACAAGACAATTTCTGTTGCTGCAAGAGATCCTGCTTTGTATGGTATTGATGAAATGGAGCTTGATAAAAGAAGAATATGGACTAGCAATGCTCGTTCTCAGGTATCAACAAGCCCATTATTATTGAGCTTGTGCTCTAGATGATGGCGCCTCTAGATGATGGTGCTGATTGTACATTTGATCTTTGGTTCATTTGGTATCATATCTCCCAAGTAATTTTGTTAATGAATAGGTGGGGACGGTGAATAAATCAGTCGTAGCTGGGAAGTTGTTGAATGACACAAGCACTTCTAACCTCAATGGTATGCGACATGAGCTTATGCGACTGCCTGATTCGCGTCAAGCTGATAGGAACCAGTACATCGCACATAGCAATGATGATTATATATCATCAGAATCAGATAGACAACTACTTCTGATAAGGTAGTTTTGTGGTTTACAAAAACTTGTTAATAATTAACTGGGTTATCTTTGTTAATTGCCGCATTTATATGTTCCGCTAATGAATTTGCAATTCAATCAAGGCTTGACAAATTATTGCAATTTTAGTTGGTTGACTTGGTGGTTGCTCTGTTATCTCCAGTATTGTATATCAAGTGAACGAGTTTATGAATAAACATATTGATGTAGTCACCTTTGTGGGAGATCTTCATTTGGTTCGGTTAAATATCATTAATCTTAACAGGTTAGTTTATTTTCACCAGGTAGATTCTTTTCATGATGTTTAGGGATCAATCTTGTCAAGACTAATCTGTGATGATTTTCCAGTCCAGCTGGTTTGTGGTATGAAATCCACTATCTTGAGGTCTGGAGGTTTGAAAGATCCCCTCACTTTAAGACCCAATTCAAATACAAAAGCTATTAGCTTAAAAAACTGCTTGCTTTTTTTCTTAATAGGCAGTTTTTTGTTTTGATCGAGTTGTGAAAATAATAATTATTATTATTATTTTATTTTTCTAAAAGAAGTTGAAGTAGAAACCCAAAAGAAACATTCTATGGCTCTTCTTTCAGTTTCCTGAAAAAGAAAAAAAAAAACAAAAACACTCCACTCCCAACCAAGCACACACTATTTTTCTGACAAAAAAGTTTCGATTTAAAAAAATAGGCGCCTTTTTAAGTGAACTTCTCTATCCAGGTGAACTGTAAGAGTAGTTTATCAAAAGTGGGAAGTTAATTCTAATAAGAAGTATTGGCTCAAATTTGCCTCAATTTCATATCTTTATCCATTGTTTGGCCTTTTGCATGTTAATGCAGCATCCTAAAGCTAACAAAGCTTTCACGTAGATTCTGCTATCTCTGTCTTTGCATTTTCTCTATCTGATCAAAGTTATGGAATAAAGGCGACAGAATGAGGAGCTAGATGAAATCAGCGCCAGTGTTGAAAGAATTGGAGGTGTCGGGCTTACGATACACGAAGAGCTCCAAGCTCAAGTAATTCAATATCTGTGAATTTTGAGTAAAACTATCTTACCTTTTAGGAAATTATTGAATTTATAAATTGCCCGTGTTCCAGGAAAAAATTATTGATGAATTGGACACCGAGATGGACAGCACATCAAATCGTCTCGATTTTGTTCAGGTGAAAATCTTTCACTTAACAGACATTCGTCTTTAATATGACTCATGGATCAATGAAATACTATATAATTTGCTACCCACTTTTTAAATTCTGCAAGAAAGCTATTAATTTATTTATTTTTGTCCCTGAAAAAGCAGTTTATTTCTTGATTGGAGAGAGCATCTTGTTGCTTATCACCTATCTTATGCTTCTCTCTTTTCTGCAGAAAAAGGTTGCCATGGTAATGAAGAAGGCTAGTGTAAAGGGTCAATTGATGATGATTTTATTTTTACTCGTTTTGTTTATCATTCTTTTCGTGCTCGTCTTCTTCACGTAGCCTGAGTTGTGAGGAGAATTTTGGTTAATGTTATGAACTGGGATTTTTTCGCTATGAATGGATTTAGCCTGTGAAGTATTTGTTATGGGGTCAGAGATAATTGTATCGACTTCTTGCTTATGCTATGTAATTAGTTCTTACTGACGCCTCATCTTATTATCCTTTACTTTTTGATTTGATTAAATTATGTGATTGCCTTCACAAAGTTAGTATTGCTTGTTACTGCAAACGAACTGGTATAATATATGATATTTGAAAATTGATGGATTCCTACAGTTGAAAATTGTTGGAAACTTTGACTTCTGCAAGTGAAAATTATGGCTTGAATTTTATATACAATGGAAGAGGTTGAAAAGTTCGATTTGAGCATTCAATTCAATGCGAATTTCATGATATTTTTTCCTCCCGACATTTATCAAAGTTAATGGTGGAGTATGGGGTCGTTAATGTTAGGCAGCGTGGAGCATAGGCGGTAAATATGAAATTAGTATAGTTATTAGTGTTTCACACTAAGGTCTATCCATATGAAGTCCATTTTTCGGTTTTTGGTATAGAACCTCAATGTTGTTTTCCAAATACACAGTTTACCATATATAATTTGGAAATATGTAGCTTATCCCCATGGTTTGTGAATATATGCAAAAAACCATCCGTTTATGATTTTTGTGACACGCGTCTTTCATGCGTATGAGTTTTGAAATTACATGTTAAAATATCAATTGTACCTTTAAATTATAAAATGTACCTAAAAATAACATGGGGTAAAATGAACATAAAGAATAACACATGGGTAAAGTACACCTAAGGATTATTATATGGGGTAATCTGCATATAAAATTAGAAAGTATGTGGCAATTTGCCCCTGGTGGTTTCGATCAGATGCAATTTCTCTCCCCGTGGTTTAGAAATAAACTGCACGCCCCCTGTTGTTTGTGGGTGGGTGCAAAACATCTCTCCTAAACAAGAGTATTTTCATCGCGACAAGCCAAAATTTTGGAGGGAGGCGGTGAGCTACATTTTACAAACCACGGGGAGGGATAAAATGCATATTTACAAATCACAAGGAGATAGCGTGCCTATTAACGATCCATTTTCACTAGAAGTCACTCTTTGCTACATATGGCAAGAAATGCTTTGCCGATATAGTCAAGGGAGAGAGCTCATGTCGAAGGCCATCCGCCTTACTTGCATAGGGCGAGGCTAGTACGAGACCCCGAACGACGACGAATAAATCAACGGATCTTTGGAAATAGAATGGGGCGGGAGGGCCTATCAGACCATTGCATTATCTGATTCCATATTCCACCCTTTCTTCGGAACCAACCGGAAATGCAAACAAAGAAAGGGCTGAAATCTCCTGATACATGAAAGAACCTTACTTTAGCAGTGAGAAAGATTGCATAGGTGTAGATATTGGCATCTCTAGTCTCTATCGAACCGTTCAATTTTTGTCACTTGAATTGTTCCATGCAGTCTCTGATGTGTAGGCGATACTTAGTTTCTGATGATCATCGCGAAAATGAGAACCCAAGACATGAACAAGAAACTAAAACATCAACAGGTAACTAACACCACACAATAACAATGAGAACAGCACCCAACTAGTAGGATCTGTTCAAGCCATCTAAGAACCGAAATATATTAGCCACATCTAGATACCTAGCAAATCCAAACCTTTTGCCTTCCTTGTTTCTCTTAGGCGATATAAAAACTTCCCAAACTGAACCAACCTTTCTATATAATTTCCAGAGATCTGCCGACGTGATCTCTTTCGGGAAATAAGAGGCATAATAACTCACTGTTCTTGCCCATAAGCTATTCCACTCCTTAGTAGACCGAGTAGTCCTAACGCGATGGTTCTCAGGATTCCTAAGGTGGTTGACGGCTGGATGGTTTAGAGGATACGTGTTAATAGTGTGGCTCGCAAGATTGGGGACAGGGTTAGGACGAGCGAACTGGTTGGGATGGTGAACATGAAGGGGGTCTCCTTACACTTTATTTAAACATAAATTTAGCCTCAATATATACTAAATTTTTTACAACTATGCCAAATATTTAAAAATAAATACACAAACTAAATTAAATATTTTCATTTAATTTCTAGTTAGTTAAATTTTCAACTAATTTATAAAATCACAAAATTTAATATATACTTTTTTAAAACATAAATTTATCATCAATATCACAGAATATGTTTTATCATTTTATTTACAAAAATTAAATTATTTCACAATCATTTAATTATAAATTTATTAAAATACACACAACAATTTATTTAATTAATTAAACAACAATTAGAGATGTCTAACAACTTTTATATTTCAAAATCACAGTTCCATCGTTAAATCATCGTTTTTTGTCCGTTCAATCATTCCGTTATACCGTTCCACCGATAAATCACATTTTTTGTCCACGAAACACTGTTCCAAAGCATTTCCTTTACTACTTGGATCTTCAGAATGACATGCTGCGTTTCAGTTCCTGAACAAGCGTTCTGGACCTGGAACGACCGTTAAGGTAAACCATGATTATGGGGAATAAGGGACGGTCATGGATTTGAAAAATTCTCTCTTTCTATCTCCATTTTTTCCTACATGATATGTAAGGACCCCAAGCCCTTAATCCTTGATTAGTGTATTAACCACTATGTGTGGTACATGCTTTTAATAAGTTTGTTCGGGAAACTCAGATGATACTTTACCATTGAATGGCAATTACAAAATTTTCTTTAACATACAGCGTTATAAGCTCGTCTTCCTAACAATAATAGACTCATAGAACTCGCCCATTACACCACTTTTACTTGTGGACTTTTATAAAAATTTGGGCAGAGTCTCCCCATAAATAGAGCTATCCCGAAATAAAAGCACATCACATAACATAATTCCCGGCCAGGGAAAACATAATACTCATCAGAAAGCAGTAATACAAGTAAATTCCCAGCCAGGGAAGACACCACACATATGACATCAAAAGTGGGTTTCAACACCCACATAATACACTAATGACTCTCTTATCATTAAGCAATTCTACCTCTAATTGCATGCAACATGGAATGAAAGAGAGAGAAAGGCTCATGCCTTTACATACAACCCATATACAAGTGTAATCGTGCTCACATGCGAGCATCATGAACATGTATATAATCATCATGGGTATATAGGTACTCTATACGATACCGTGCTTCATCAAGCCCTGGTACCACGATCCTGGGAGTACATCCAATCAACAGCTTGAGCTCATATCCAAAAGCCATCGATGTACCTGTTCACCTGCCTCAACAGAGACAGCCCCCAACGGGGTGAGCATACCAATTCCACAATTTCATAATCATAATGACATAATACATAATTTACGAAAATGTAAATATTGTGGAATATATGTGATACTTCCTGGATGGTATCATCCTCATCATAGCGTACCCCTGTATAACCCTGTTCTCAAAACAGATAAATCATCAAATCTTGAATATGCAGTTAATCATCATATTGGTTAACCCTAGCCAGTCTCAAATCAGTAACCTTTCATAACGTCTTACTTTATTTGACAATGATTGGTAACATTTCATAACATCATTTCATAACATCTTTTCATAACGTCGTTTCATAACATCTTTTCATAACATCTTACTTAATTTAGCAATAATTAGCAACATTTCATAACATCATTTCATAACATCGTTTCATAACATCTTTTCATAACATCGTTTCATAATATCGTTTCATAACATCTTTTCATAACATCGTTTCATAATATCGTTTCATAACATCTTTTCATAACATCTTTTCATAACATCTTACTTTAACTAGCAATGATTATAATTCTAGATATCGTATTGAGATTTTCTTAACTTCCGATATTGGTTAATCACTTCTCTGATTAACTACGTCTCTGTTCCTATTATTACCCATAGGGAATAAAACACAGATATCCTAGATATCTAATCAAATACCACATTTTCATTTCTTACTTCAAGGTAACTTCATACTATGGGTGTTTGCTCCGTAGCAACCACACCTCATCATTGGCTCGCTTCATAGCGGCACTGAGCATTCCACCATGTGAAACAACATATCGTAACCGAGTCCCGATACCATCATAGTAAAACATATCATATATCTTAAATCATGCATCATACTTGTAAAACATCATTTAAACTATGCTCGTACGCTAAACGTACCTTAAATCCTCGAAGTCCGAGCCAAACCTTGCTCGAGTTCCATGCCCCGAGAGACGATGTGCTAAAACGATAAATAATTCACAATTATTTACGAACATGTAACCCATGCTCAAGCACATTCATAACCTTCAAAATATTGTCAACACTCGACAATAAATCATTTAAAAGACCCGGGGCAGGGTACATGCAGGGAGGGAAAATGAATGCGACATATCGAAAAATTGCCCAAGAACACCTTCAATAATTCGAACCCTAGCATCACAATTCGAACCCAACCAAGCGTCATAAATCATTTAAAACATGTAATGAACGATCCTTAACATGAATCATCAACCCATAGTCAAAATCCCCAAATTCGAAATCAACCCTCACCAATTAGGGCAAAATCGAACCATAACATCTTAATTCAATCCCACTTAAGCATCATAATTCATTTAAACATGAATAAATCGAATCCTAACAAGAATTATCATCCTCATGCCAACAATCCCCAAAATCGAACATAAATCCCCCACACATCATGAAATTCGAACCAACCTCTACAAATTCGAACTCAATCCTCAAAATTCGAACACAATAATTCACAATAGGTAGGGAAAAATACATCATAAGCATGGAAAAGGGGTAAGGAACGTTACCCAACGAAATCGGAAGCTAAATCGGACGAAATCCGATGAACCCTAGAAATTGGGGATCGCCGCTCTTTCTCAAAATTCGACCTCAAATCGCGATGAAACTTTCAATTGCCGGAGGGGAAATGAGCGCCTGGACGAGACGAAGCCGTGGGTAGGTCGGACGCGCCGATCGGCGGCGGGACGGCGGCGGCCGAAGCGCTTTTGCGCGCGGGCAGGGGCTGGCAGCGGGAGAGGGTCGCGGGAGAGGAGAGAGGAAATGAAGGGGTTGAAATGAAATTTCCTTTAAAATTTTGGGTTCAATTGGTATTTATAGCAAAAATACCCCTAAAAATTAATAACCCCACAAATACATCGTGATTCCTTAAAAATCATCTGTTTTCAAAAACTCTCTCTCTAACTCCAAAACCCTCTACCGGTGCTCACATAGCACCCGAGATTCCGAGACACATCAAAAACCCAACTCTTAGGTTTTACACCGTAATGTGAATACAATCTCAACCTCTGGATCCAACGATCCCAACTACCCAAATAAAAGAGCCCAGAAGGCCCAACACCTCGATTAAACTCCAAATCGTCCCGTAAAACCACTTTAGGGATTATTAACACTACGGGATTAACACCTATAATCCCTGGTCATCACAATATCCCCCACTAAAAGAATTTCGTCCTCGAAATTAGCACTGGTGTATCACGTAACAACCAGGCTACACAACAACATGAAGCCATAACCTCGATTCCTGACCATATCAGAATCGTATTAATAAACGCGAGGATGCTTACCTATCATCAAACTCTGAAACAGAGCGACTTACCAAAACCAACATATCACCTAAGAGGCAAAACGTACCTCGATGCGGGTCATCCTAAAAGTCAGTCCCTCATGACTGCAAAACAACCGATACTTACGACTGTAGATCGGACAGTCATCCTGAATGACACCTCAACCATGAGAACGTTGACCTCGTGTCAAACTCTGGAGTGGAATAGACTTCCAAATCCATCATAACGTCAAAGAGCGTCAGCACAGCTCAACGCTAATAATCCAAAAGCAGTTAGTCAACTGAAACTGTAAGGATTCGAATCGTTCCTGATTCCATCGTAGATTTCATTCCTTGACATCTCTTATCATGACTCACGATGTCCAACATACATCGTTACGAGGGAAACACTAGTATTCCACGGTGTACACATACCAAACCTGGTTTCCACTTTCAAACCTCCTCTATCGAAGGAGCAGTCGCATCATTGCAACTCAAATACATGGATTCTCAGATCGAATCAACGACGACTTGACGACTCTCTCGTTGGTACTTCACATCATGAGCTGTCCCAGACAAGTCTCCCCAAGATTAAACATAAACATATATACGTTTCAGTGAGGCATACTCAACCTCAACTTCAAATGACGTGGTGACTACCAGAGTTCACCACAATCCACTTCGTATCACCTTACGATTTGCCAAACTTGGTTCCAACGAGTAGTATAACGGCTCTAGCAAGCCCATCATGGTGCTGCATACACGCGGCAGACAAACTAATCGCTGTCTCACTAGGTTCACCTCAAACCTACCAATCAGATGGACGTTTCCACACGGCATACCATACCATGGGAAGAACAATCAATAGAGTAGTGGGTCTTTACCCAACATTCCTCCAATGCTGACATACCTTGGACACTTCAATGTCCCCATGTACCTAACATAACCTGATCCTATTCCCTTAGGACCCATCTTACACCCTCATGGGTGGTGTGACCATGTCTACCACATGTCATATCAATGGAAGCGAGAAATTCCTCCACGATTACTCCTGTCGTCAAAAACATGGCCAAAAAGCCAATCCAACGAGCATACCTCAAGGGTATTTCCACTCGTAATATGATTGCCTCAAACAATATCTGCGGTACAATCACATGTACAACGCGTCCATCCATTCCTCGAGCAACCCGCTCGGTATAAGGGTCACGTCAATCGGTGACGCACACGCCACCTTGTGCCCGACACTGGCACCCAGGGCATACAACTGAAAACGTATACTCAACGCACCGATCATCGTAACGATGATGCGTGTCTAATAAGACATCTCCTGCACTATCGTCATCGCCATCCCGTGACGACACATGCCCACTCATGACATCTAAGGTATCGTCAACTAGTGACGATACAAGTCAACAATGACATCTAAATAACCTAGTCAACTCGTGACGGTCCATGCATATCAACATATGTCATCCATCATCATGCTAGTAAATAGTCATAATAAAACATGCATATCAACGCATACCAGCAATAATAATGCTAATAAAATAGCAATATCTCATACCTCATCGCTAACAAGATAGCGGCATACCTATCTCCGTCGCTCCATAATAATACGTAATCAGCACCCATCGCTCGAAGGCGGCCAAAATCCTGTGCTGAATATATAGCGGTACAGTGCATCGCTATAGAATCGACGGCATGATACCTCGTCATATAATAGGTGGCATGAAACCTCGCTATACACCTGAGTATGAATCATCGTCACATAATAGCGAAAAGAGGCATCGTCATCAATACATCTGGCGGAAAGAACCATCGCCAATCAATATAGCGGAATGAGGCATCGCTATCATACATCTGGCGGAAAGAACCATCGCCCATCAATATAGCGGAATGAAGCATCGCTATCATACATCTGGCGGAAAGAACCATCGCCCATCAATATAGCGGAATGAGGCATCGCTATCATACATCTGGCGGAAAGAACCATCGCCAATCAATATAGCGGAATGAGGCATCGCTATCATACATCTGGCGGAAAGAACCATCGCCAATCAATATAGCGGAATGAGGCATCGCTATCATACATCTGGCGGAAAGAACCATCGCCAATCATCATAAAAGAATGAGTCATCGTATGGGGCACCTTACCCCGTGGCACCTTACCACAATAACATCGCATGGCTACTTACCATGTGGGGCACCTTACCCCGTGGCACCTTACCACAATAACATCGCATGGCTACTTACCATGTGGGGCACCTTACCCCGTGGCACCTTACCACAATAACATCGCATGGCTACTTACCATGTGGGGCACCTTACCCCGTGGCACCTTACCACAATAACATCGCATGGCTACTTACCATGTGGGGCACCTTACCCCGTGGCACCTTACCACAATAACATCGTGTAAACATTATCATATAAGCATCGTATAATCATCATCATATAAACATCTTATGCACATCATCATATAAACATCTTATGCACATCATCATATAAACATCGTATGCACATCATCATATAAACATCGTATAAACATCATCATTATAATCTTATTCCTCATAATCATCATCATAATCATTATCATAAACATCATATCATCTTTACTTATCATAAGCATTATCATAACTTACTTATCATTATCATCGTCATAATCATCTTATCATCTTTACTTATCGTAAACATCATCATAACTTACTTATCATAATCATCATCATATAAACATCATATCGTCTTTACTTATCGTAAACATCATCATAAACTTACTTATCATAATCATCATCATATAAACATCGTATAAGCCTCATCGTATAAACATCGTATAACATCAGCGTATACACATCATCATATAAACATCATCATTTCATCGTGAATACTCATGCAATAAAAGCATAGTTGTAGTATAAAGATGTGTGTTACCGTCCGATGCCCGTACGCCTCTTACGTACATTCCTTGCTTGAACATTACATGAACAAACGCATTAGTATATTCAATAATAATTGAGACCATACCGAAGTATTCCACTGTCGGTGGTCTACTTAGTCTGTCCTCGGACAATACGTCATATCTTTCTTTTCCCTGATTTTCTTCCAAAATCAGATTCCTTGGCACGTAGCATATAGAGTGTTAGACATCGCTATTAATGCCATCCTATCGTGTTCCACACGATTCCTGCAACCACAATGGTTAGCAATACCACTTTTCATATCATATAAGCACATAAACAATTAGTCATGTCGTATAACATTAATGCCATCATGCATAAATATGTGCTATCAATATCTTCCTAGGCCCTTAACAGCCCCAACGAGCAACCACTGCTCTGATACCACTAATGTAAGGACCCCAAGCCCTTAATCCTTGATTAGTGTATTAACCACTATGTGTGGTACATGCTTTTAATAAGTTTGTTCGGGAAACTCAGATGATACTTTACCATTGAATGGCAATTACAAAATTTTCTTTAACATACAGCGTTATAAGCTCGTCTTCCTAACAATAATAGACTCATAGAACTCGCCCATTACACCACTTTTTACTTGTGGACTTTTATAAAAATTTGGGCAGAGTCTCCCCATAAATAGAGCTATCCCGAAATAAAAGCACAGCACATAATATAATTCCCGGCCAGGGAAAACATAATACTCATCAGAAAGCAGTAATACAAGTAAATTCCCAGCCAGGGAAGACACCACACATATGACATCAAAAGTGGGTTTCAACACCCACATAATACACTAATGACTCTCTTATCATTAAGCAATTCTACCTCTAATTGCATGCAACATGGAATGAAAGAGAGAGAAAGGCTCATGCCTTTACATACAACCCATATACAAGTGTAATCGTGCTCACATGCGAGCATCATGAACATGTATATAATCATCATGGGTATATAGGTACTCTATACGATACCGTGCTTCATCAAGCCCTGGTACCACGATCCTGGGAGTACATCCAATCAACAGCTTGAGCTCATATCCAAAAGCCATCGATGTACCTGTTCACCTGCCTCAACAGAGACAGCCCCCAACGGGGTGAGCATACCAATTCCACAATTTCATAATCATAATGACATAATACATAATTTACGAAAATGTAAATATTGTGGAATATATGTGATACTTCCTGGATGGTATCATCCTCATCATAGCGTACCCCTGTATAACCCTGTTCTCAAAACAGATAAATCATCAAATCTTGAATATGCAGTTAATCATCATATTGGTTAACCCTAGCCAGTCTCAAATCAGTAACCTTTCATAACGTCTTACTTTATTTGACAATGATTGGTAACATTTCATAACATCATTTCATAACATCTTTTCATAACGTCGTTTCATAACATCTTTTCATAACATCTTACTTAATTTAGCAATAATTAGCAACATTTCATAACATCATTTCATAACATCGTTTCATAACATCTTTTCATAACATCGTTTCATAATATCGTTTCATAACATCTTTTCATAACATCGTTTCATAATATCGTTTCATAACATCTTTTCATAACATCTTTTCATAACATCTTACTTTAACTAGCAATGATTATAATTCTAGATATCGTATTGAGATTTTCTTAACTTCCGATATTGGTTAATCACTTCTCTGATTAACTACGTCTCTGTTCCTATTATTACCCATAGGGAATAAAACACAGATATCCTAGATATCTAATCAAATACCACATTTTCATTTCTTACTTCAAGGTAACTTCATACTATGGGTGTTTGCTCCGTAGCAACCACACCTCATCATTGGCTCGCTTCATAGCGGCACTGAGCATTCCACCCTGTGAAACAACATATCGTAACCGAGTCCCGATACCATCATAGTAAAACATATCATATATCTTAAATCATGCATCATACTTGTAAAACATCATTTAAACTATGCTCGTACGCTAAACGTACCTTAAATCCTCGAAGTCCGAGCCAAACCTTGCTCGAGTTCCATGCCCCGAGAGACGATGTGCTAAAACGATAAATAATTCACAATTATTTACGAACATGTAACCCATGCTCAAGCACATTCATAACCTTCAAAATATTGTCAACACTCGACAATAAATCATTTAAAAGACCCGGGGCAGGGTACATGCAGGGAGGGAAAATGAATGCGACATATCGAAAAATTGCCCAAGAACACCTTCAATAATTCGAACCCTAGCATCACAATTCGAACCCAACCAAGCGTCATAAATCATTTAAAACATGTAATGAACGATCCTTAACATGAATCATCAACCCATAGTCAAAATCCCCAAATTCGAAATCAACCCTCACCAATTAGGGCAAAATCGAACCATAACATCTTAATTCAATCCCACTTAAGCATCATAATTCATTTAAACATGAATAAATCGAATCCTAACAAGAATTATCATCCTCATGCCAACAATCCCCAAAATCGAACATAAATCCCCCACACATCATGAAATTCGAACCAACCTCTACAAATTCGAACTCAATCCTCAAAATTCGAACACAATAATTCACAATAGGTAGGGAAAAATACATCATAAGCATGGAAAAGGGGTAAGGAACGTTACCCAACGAAATCGGAAGCTAAATCGGACGAAATCCGATGAACCCTAGAAATTGGGGATCGCCGCTCTTTCTCAAAATTCGACCTCAAATCGCGATGAAACTTTCAATTGCCGGAGGGGAAATGAGCGCCTGGACGAGACGAAGCCGTGGGTAGGTCGGACGCGCCGATCGGCGGCGGGACGGCGGCGGCCGAAGCGCTTTTGCGCGCGGGCAGGGGCTGGCAGCGGGAGAGGGTCGCGGGAGAGGAGAGAGGAAATGAAGGGGTTGAAATGAAATTTCCTTTAAAATTTTGGGTTCAATTGGTATTTATAGCAAAAATACCCCTAAAAATTAATAACCCCACAAATACATCGTGATTCCTTAAAAATCATCTGTTTTCAAAAACTCTCTCTCTAACTCCAAAACCCTCTACCGGTGCTCACATAGCACCCGAGATTCCGAGACACATCAAAAACCCAACTCTTAGGTTTTACACCGTAATGTGAATACAATCTCAACCTCTGGATCCAACGATCCCAACTACCCAAATAAAAGAGCCCAGAAGGCCCAACACCTCGATTAAACTCCAAATCGTCCCGTAAAACCACTTTAGGGATTATTAACACTACGGGATTAACACCTATAATCCCTGGTCATCACATGATAGCAAGATGTCCCCTGCCTACTGACCTCTGCCGGAGACTGGTGAGTAAAATTTTGGTTAAATTGAATTAATTTGTAAAATAGGTTCGATTAATTCGGTTTTGATGTTTCTTTCATTTAAAAATATCGGTTAACCGAATTAACCGAAGTTTTAATTTTTTTTTTAATTTTTTTTTAAAAAATTAGTTTTTAATTTTTTTTTAAACCCGCCTATTTGGCCGGGCTGGTTGGACCGATCCAACAGGTCCAACCCGTTTTAACCGCTCTATAAGGCACAGACATTAGAAGAAGTGATTACATGTGTAGCTTGGAATATGAATATCAAAATCAATGGACGATCAATTCTGATTATTCAATAAAAGTTATATCAATTGAACAGTGATGTACCTAATGACAAACAAAATTTCAAAATTTAAACTTTTTCTTTAATACTTTTTTTACTTTAAAATCATTGTACTTTTTTTTATCAACGGTTATAACTAAACCGTACAACATACCAAACATCACATTTCGATCAATCTTTCAACAAAACAATTGTTGCAGCGCAATAATCTTCTTCACAATAATTGCACTACCTTGCAACTAATGGGAATCGAACACTTGATATTGGCTCTGATATCATTGTAGGATCGATCAAATAACAATAATATACAAAAACTAATAGTTGATGATAATGATGCAACTCAAATCTATTAAATAATACATCTTTTCAGCGGCATGTATCGATCGCTATTTCAATAAGGTCAATTATTATACCCAACACAATCGAAGTGATTCCCAACATTCGTCCCTAAGATATTTTCCATTTTTTTCGCTTTTTGTAAAAGCAACATTCCAAATGTGCCCTTTAATTATATTGGCCGAAGTGTGATAAAATATCAACCGAGAGGGATGAAATTGCAGAAATTTTAAAAAACCTTGCGGATGATTTTGAAATTTGTAATGCCCGAAATAATTATTAATTGTGCAATTGAGTTAATTATGGTGGTTATATGATATGTCGAGATTTAATTCTTGGGTATCATTTCGGAGCGGAGTTGGGATAAATAATTTCGGGCTCGAATTTATCATGCTAATTAACACCGAAATTTTATTAATATAAAATTTGCATTAAATCGAAAGATTTAATTTTGTGATTCAAATAAGGACATGAAGTTAGGTGTGGACTGTACATGTGATGCACATGCACCAGTACACCGGTGACACCCCGATGTTCATAATTGGTCGGGAATTAATATATATCGGTGTAGGATGTAAAACCCATAGCAAAACGTGTAAAACACACACAGATCGCGGACACACACTAAAACGTGCGAAAACATGCACTTCTCGCGCGATCACCAACAACCGTGTACTTATCCGCTCCGTTCGCCGCCGTCCGACCACCTAACGACGAGACCGACCTACCACCGTGTTCACAACTCAGAGGCGCATCTTTCCATACCAGATAATCAAATTTTGGTGTTCGAAAAGTGGTTCGATTTTGATCTGGAACGGACGAAATCACACAGACTAGGGTTTGAGCATCTTTTGTTCGATTTCTTCGATTCTACATCAAATTGGACGAAGCTATATACCAAATATCTTCCCCTCACTTGGACGAAGATTTCTACACCGTTCTCCGCCACTACCGCCGCCGGAGGTAGCCGGAATCGGAGGAAAAGCGTGCGTGTACTGTGTGCGATTTTGGGTAAAATTCGATATGCAATTTTTCCGACTTTGCGTCGATAATTACCAGTGAATTTGAGTTCGTAAATGAGCTGCTATCCTTACTCGAAAATCTGCTGCAATTGATTCAAATCTTGTTATTTTGGTTTAACCTTCCTGCTGAATGAGTCTATCTATGCTGCTGAAATGAGTTAAAATAGACGGCTGTAGCGAATTGAATTAACCTGGTATTTGAGCCAAATTCTTGTTGAATTTTGGGGGTTTACATGGCCAAAATTTAAGGGACTTAACTGCTGAATTTTGGGGTTGTTTGGGCTTGAAAATCATGCATGTATGGTGTTTGTTCATATACTTAAGTGATATTCAAGTGTTGGCTCAAAAGCCCTATAAGTTGTGTAGTAGGAAAGTCTACTTTTATGACTTAGAATATTGTAGTGTTTTGGTGAGTGTTGAGCTATGATTTGAGATGCTAATGACTTCGAGCCTGTCTCATTATGTCCATAGGCGAGTTAGATACATGTCAATGTGGGTTATAAGCACATATTAAATTGTATACTTATGAATATGCTTGAATATGTGACATAGCATAAATTGGTGATTTATATCACTTGGATGAGTTAATGATGATAATATTGAGTTGTTGAATTAAGATATTGAATCGCTATGAATGATATCGATTGGATTGTAAATGAACTAATATTAAATGATAATTTCGATATAGATTCTTCATGATTCGCAAGATGTCGGGATAGCCCATCATGTTGTCGACTATAAGGTACGTGGTGACGTACGAGCAAGTATACCCAGTATTTATATATTCATGGATACATGTATTTTAATGTGATGTTTTAATGTTCAGTGATTGAGTTTGATAATTGAGTTTAATACACGTGGAATGGTGGATACGTTGATGTACGTGATCCGGGTATACGAGTTGATTATTGATGCCTTTGGCATGATCGATATGCGAAGTGGTTGAGAATGAGATTAATTAATAGGTAGAGCTGCCTTCGAGATAAGATTCGTCATGATTGAGTATAAATGATAAATTGTGGTTATGTCGTATTTATTGCATTGATGAGTATCATGCTTTGAATAATGAGATTGAACATGATGTTTATGCAAGTATATAAGATTGAAATAGGAACAGTTCGTGATAGCTATGCCGGTTCGAAATTTGTAACAGGGAGTATACTTTTGAGTTTTGAATAATCTAAATTGTTGCATTACAATTTCGTATATTGATTTGTGAATGAATATTGAGTTGGAGTATGCTCACCCATGTGGGGGCTGTTTCTGTTGAAACAGGTACAACAGGTACTAAGCTATTTTGGGATATTGGTTCGAGCTTTGTTGGATTATGCCGCTTCCAGAAGCGTATATGAGTGTGGGTAATTAGTATACGCTATTTATTCAGTTAGATAGGTATTCATTTATTTGTTGCTCGTATGTGAGCAACTGGAAGCATGTATATGGACTGTATAAGGGTGTTGAAGCCCACTTTTGATGTCTTCTTAGTATTGTGTTTTTCCCTGGCTGGGATTTGTTTTGGTGATGTGTTTTATTTTGGAATAGCTCAATTTATGGGGAGACTCTGCCCAAATGTTTATTAAAACCCACAATGTAAAAGTGGTGCAATGGTGATGAATGTTTATTAAAACCCACAATGTAAAAGTGGTGCAATGGTGATGATAATGGGTGAACCTTGAGTCTTATTGTTGAATATTATTGATGTCATGGATAATATGTGAAGCATGTAAGGATTCGTTTAAAGAATGAAATTTTTTAATACTCATATGACGTCATAAATGCACTAATGACGAGTCTAAGGGGTTGGGGTCTTACAAAATTAGTACAATTATTAGGGTCTGGACTTCCCAGAACAACGGTTTACCACCATATCAGGTCAGAAAAACGGTTATAATCCCGCCGCATCAGGGTCAGAAACAGAATTCGGAATTCCTTACCAATTAGATTTCGATATTTAAAGCGCTTTAGATTTCAAAGATCAGAATTTCATAATTTGAAAATAGTTCACATAACGACTGGATTTTAAAACACATACTTATGATTTAAAAAAACGAAAGAATGATTTTATCAAAAGCCCACTTACCGCGATGATTAGGAATGTGGTTGATTGAATTTAGTGCGTAAAAACACAACGAAACCCTTCCCTCACAGGCCTTGAAATTATCAAAAATTCTACTGCGTATTGTGTGTGTTTCTCGAATTTAAGGTGCTGAAACCTTTTGAAAAAGTGTTGCTGAAATTCTGAAAGACCAGGTGATGCACTTTTAGTCAAAAAAGATGCTGAAATTTTCAGAATTTCAAAGGCTGAAAATCGGAACCATAGGGCTGAAGGTTTCTATAATTTAGAGGCTGAAGGGTTTAAAAAACAAAGGCCGCGGTTTTCGAATCTTGAGGGCTGGAGCTTTTTCGAAAAATCCAAGCTGATTAGTTGAGCTTTTGAAGTGCACTCTAATTATTTATTAATGATTTTGCTAACTACAAGCTTATCTATTTGAGAGTCCTAGTATAATACTATCTCTTGATATTATAATTCAATATTATCTATGCAATTTTTTATTATTTTAAAACTCTACAAGATTAAATCATATAAACTAAATATTTATACAAATCAATATTATCTCTTAATACAATTCAATATTATCTAAACACTAAGATATTGATTTAAATAAACAACATTAAATATTTTGGTTGACTAAAACTTTGGGTGAAAAATCGGGTTTTTACATCACTCCCTCCTTATTGGAAGTTTCATCCTCGAAACTTGAGTGAGTTTAACCTTTAGAAATGATAAGTGTATTTTGGCTTAAGTGCTAGTTCCTCAGAACCTCTTGGATATAAGTGAATATGTGACCCTATAATCAACAATACATATGCATGTACTTTGTTTAATAAAATGATACATGCTACGGCTTTATTCATGTCCTCTGCTTTCTCTTGGTTTATGGCATAGACCCGAGCATTTGGTTTGTTATCCATTGGCTTGTTTGGAGGGCCACCATTACTTGTACCTGTCCTTTTTACATCAGGTTCAAGGCATTCTGCAATCCTATGTCCAAACTTACCACATCGGAAGCACGCTCCATTCTTTCTGTGGCATTCACCAGTATGTGTGAAGGCACAAATCGGACATTTTGGGACTATCTGGTTGAATGGGGTGGACATGGGCCCCGCTTGTTGATATTGAATTAGTTTGGTCGTTTGAAATAATGACCATTGGCAGCGTTTTGGCTAGAGGAAGGTCGCTTGCGCTTAAATTCCTCTTCACGACGTCGTATATCCGCTTCAGCCCTGATGGCTGCTCCCATTAAATCTCCAAAGTTTGTGGTTTCATAGATTGCGAGGGCAGACTGGATACGACTGTTCAATCCATTCCTGAAGAGATGTAGTTTCAGGGTCTCATCTGCCATAATAGTTGGTGCATAAATTCCCATAGCATTGAACTTCGAGGTATATTCCACCACCGACATGTCAGGAGTCTGTGTCAAGTGCTCGAATTCTCTCAGTTTCTGAATTTGCACGGCTGTTGAAAAATATTGCTTTAGGAATGTGTTTCGGAACCCTTGCCAAGTGATTGGTCCCATTTCCGCCATCAATTGTGACACGTTTTCCCACCATTTACCGCCTGATCAATGAGAAATGATGTTGTGACTTCAACCTTAATATTTTCAGGTACTTCAAGCAGTCTGTGGTGATTTTCTATTTGCTTAAGCCAATTCTGGGCCATTTCGGGATCTGGGTTGCCATCAAATGTCGGAACCCTGTTCTTACCCATGCCTTGTAGTGTTGTAGCCACAATGGTGGCTATTGCCATCAAGTCTTCGTGACTCAGACCCACTGATGTGACTAGAAATAGACACATCTATTGCGCTTAATTATCTACGATTTGGTATATTTTGATGGATAAATTGATACATATGCTACCTAATCGTATATTTGTGTAAATGTAGGGAAACGTGAAGAAATCAAGCTAAAATGATGAAAGAAGCAATAAAGTTGAAGAAAAGAGGAAAAAACCAGAATCCAAGACACATGTTGCTCCTTGCTCCTCAAATTTCTATATGTTCGAGCCATGTTTTGGAAATGTGTTCCATAGAAAAGTTGTAGAACTTTGAGTTATCTTCGCGTGGACAGCTGATTCATCGAATTCGGAGTTCGGACGAGAAAGTTACGGCCAAAATACGAAACTCGCCAGAAAAATTGATGACAGGCGTAATTACGCCATTATTAGGCGTAATTACGCCAACGCTACGGCATGTGTAGGCGTAGCTACGCCATTCTACGCGTAATTACGCCAGAAGACTTTTGGAAAGTGAAAATTCTTGATTTCTTTCCTTCCCACATGGATTCTAACCTACTCCATCAGCCTCCCAATACATATATACTCGAAATTCAGACCTTTTAAACATCTAGATAGTTAGGGTAGAGTAGTTTAGGATAGTTTTATAATTTTTCTCTCAATTTTGTTGAAGAACGCTACGAAGATCGAAGCGAAGGCGGGATTGACACCTCGACGAGCGGAGATTGGATTAGTTTTCTTTCCCTTGTTTTTATTTATTGCTTTATCTTAGACTATGTCTAGCTAGTTTTAATTCTTGGTTGAGGAAGACAAATCCTTGGATTTATTTATCTTGGGGAGATTCTTACGCTTTAATTATCAATTTTATTGAGTATCAAGAGTTTTTCTGATTTTATTGATATGATTGTTGTGTTTGTTTATTGGATTGACAACCTAATAACTTGCATGAAATCTAACGCTAAATTAGATATCAAATACGGAATCGTTTGATCCCTCTAATTTACGAAGCAACTAAGATTAATTAAATTCCGCTTGTGAGTTTGTTAAATTCTTAGGAAGAACACTTGACTAGATTAAACATAGACGCTTGGATTATGTTGTTTAGCTTCATCGATCTCACTAGTTCATATGCTATCATCAATTTAAATCTTAATCGCTTGTATTTTGATTGATTGTTTGATAAGGGTTAAACTAGAACGCTTGGGCTACTTAACTACACGTAAGGTGAGATAGGACTTTGATTATTGGATTAAACGTCCAACGATGAATATTCATATGAAAAATTGAGTCTTTTGTGAATCGATGAAATAGATGATAATTCCAAGGAAGAGTCGACCGATACCAAGAATAACTTTCGTTACTTTAATCTTTAGTTTTAATTTTAATTAGTATAATTCATTCACAACCCCATCTTTTATTCTTTTGATTTTGATTTTCATTAACACAAGAATTCACACCTCCTCGTGGGATCGATCCCTACTCACGCTACTACATTATTGTTATCAATCTTGAGGATTGAGTGGGGTTAATTTGGGCGTACACGATAAGCCCACACCAAATTTTGGCGCCGTTGCCGGGGAGGCGTTGTATATTTTTGTGTTAATATTTTCTGTTTTTTTCTATTTCGTTTTATTTCTTTCTTTCCCCCACACCGCTACTCTTGTTTGTTCGTGCTTACAGGTTGATTTCTTAAAAATTGGATCTTTTCATGGAGGACTATAGGCGACTAGACGAATTGGCGTATCTTGTGCACCAACTTGGCGTAGGGAGTGGACAAAGAACATACAACTCAAGTTGGAGTGATCATCCCAATCTCAACTATGACAATCAATGGATGAGCCCACCTCCACCTTACATGCAGTCCTATCTACCGCCATACATACCACAATATTCGCCATGGCCGCAACAACCTCAATACCATACCCCTGGTGAGTCTTTAGAGGATCTTCTTTCAAAACTTAATGATAGTACTTTGCAATTTCAACAGGAATTCAGGGCTAGCACTCAGAATTTGGGTAACCAAATGGAGCAAATAATAAGATCAGCCGATCGGATAGCAGCACAAAAGGAGACCATGATTGCATTCGAATCATGGAGTGATGAAGAAGAGGAGACTATGGAGAAGGTGGTACTGATGTCACCCGAGCTAGAAGTGGAGATACATGTGCCAATAGAAGAAAAGGAGCTTGTATATCCTACAACTCCGCAAGGTAAGTTTCCAACTGAGAGCTATGTTGAATACTTAGATGAATCAAGTGATGTGGAAGAGGAGTCGGCGATAGAGTACTGTGTTGAAATGGATCCTTGGGACTATTTTTTCGAAGACAACACCTTGGACAGTGGCAAAGAGGTAGAAACTCCAGAAACGATGGTACTGATGCCATCAATACTTGAAGAACAAACAGAGGTCGATGTGGATAACAAGGAATCTTACCAGAATGAGATTCCCAAAGGCGAGCATAGGGGACGACAAGTTAAAGGATGCCATGAGGTAGATCTTGATCGACCTCAACTGACTTCTTTGGAGGAAGGCGACATAGTGAAAAGACAAAAACCCTCCAAGAGGTTCAAGGCAAATAGGCATCGTCTTAAGCGAGAAGATTGGCGTCGGGCCACCGACATTAAACAGAGGCGCTGCTTGGGAGGCAACCCAAGGGGAGTTAGTTTCCTTTCTCCCTTTTACTTTTATTTTTTATTGCTTTAGTAGTTAGACTTTTCTCTTTTCTTGTATTTTTGCCTTACATTGGGGACAATGTAAGATTTAAGTATGGGGGAGGGATTAGTGGTGTGTTATTGCTTTTATATTACAAAAATAAAAAAAAAAATCGAAAAAAATAAAAATAAAAATCGAAAAATTTAAAAATTTTGAGTTCATAGTTAGTAATGAGCACATGCTTAGAATCACTAGCCCATGATGAAACCTAATTGATATCATGCATGCTTTTGAACATATGTGAATTGTTAACCTTGGAACACTTTGAACTCTAATGCAAAGTTTACTTTAACTTAGTAGTTGAATATTTTGAGCACATTATTGTCATGGCTTGTGAAGTGTGCATAGTTTAGTGAAGATTGTGTGAACTTTGTAATAGTCTTAAGAAGTCTCTAATACATGCTAGAACTTAACTACATGCTCTTTGAGGCATATGTCTAGACTACTTGCAAACATGAAAGTGATATAGGCAATCTTTGATGCGTTTGAGCCTTTCAAGCCTACCATGTAAATAAAATCAATCTCTAGTACCCTTTTTTGAGCTTTAATGTAAAAGAATGGTAGTATGCTAAGCATACTAAAGACCCCCATTCAACATTCCTTGACTAGCTTATCATCCTACCCTTTTAGCCTAAATATGCTTTTAATCCATACCTTTTAAGGGAGTATGATGTATTTCATTCAAATGCACTAGGAAATTCATTGAATTATATTTGTGAACGTTATTGTCAAAAGAATGAAATATATGAAAGAAAAGGAATGCCTTGAGAAATTTGATAAAAATATGACTCCAATGGGAGCCAAGGCACAAAAGAAAGAAATTGTTGAAATAAACCTTGAAAAAAAAATGAACAAGGTTTGAAAAACTCATGCAAGAAGAGAAGTTTTAGTGTGCATTTCATCATACTCTCTTGTTTGATATATCCTTACCTTTCTTTCATAAGCCAATACCTAGGCCAAGCTACAAGCTAATAAAGACCTACTTGATTTATGTTTGCAAAGTGGCTAAGATAGTGGAGAAGAGTGTGCAAGTGAGCTTATACTGGTGTTAGTGTATGACTCGAACTATTATGGCTTTGCATATTTTGGATCTATAATTTGTACACAGCACTTGTTTATGACCACACACACACGTTCACTACTTTGTTGAGTATGAGATGTTTAGGGATTGAACTTGTTCCACTGTTAACTTTTCACCGCCTTTCATTACTATGCATGTTTTAAATTGTTGAGGCATAAAAGTGAGGACAAGTTAGTTTGTTAGGATGCTATGAGCCAAATAAAAAAATTATTGTAGTTTTGTCTGATTACTCGAGGTCGAGTAAAGTTTAAGTATGGGGGTGTTTGATGTGACTAGAAATAGACACATCTATTGCGCTTAATTATCTACGATTTGGTATATTTTGATGGATAAATTGATACATATGCTACCTAATCGTATATTTGTGTAAATGTAGGGAAACGTGAAGAAATCAAGCTAAAATGTTGAAAGAAGCAATAAAGTTGAAGAAAAGAGGAAAAAACCAGAATCCAAGACACATGTTGCTCCTTGCTCCTCAAATTTCTATATGTTCGAGCCATGTTTTGGAAATGTGTTCCATAGAAAAGTTGTAGAACTTTGAGTTATCTTCGCGTGGACAGCTGATTCATCGAATTCGGAGTTCGGACGAGAAAGTTACGGCCAAAATACGAAACTCGCCAGAAAAATTGATGACAGGCGTAATTACGCCATTATTAGGCGTAATTACGCCAACGCTACGACATGTGTAGGCGTAGCTACGCCATTCTACGCGTAATTACGCCAGAAGACTTTTGGAAAGTGAAAATTCTTGATTTCTTTCCTTCCCACATGGATTCTAACCTACTCCATCAGCCTCCCAATACATATATACTCGAAATTCAGACCTTTTAAACATCTAGATAGTTAGGGTAGAGTAGTTTAGGATAGTTTTATAATTTTTCTCTCAATTTTGTTGAAGAACGCTACGAAGATCGAAGCGAAGGCGGGATTGACACCTCGACGAGCGGAGATTGGATTAGTTTTCTTTCCCTTGTTTTTATTTATTGCTTTATCTTAGATTATGTCTAGCTAGTTTTAATTCTTGGTTGAGGAAGACAAATCCTTGGATTTATTTATCTTGGGGAGATTCTTACGCTTTAATTATCAATTTTATTGAGTACCAAGAGTTTTTCTGATTTTATTGATATGATTGTTGTGTTTGTTTATTGGATTGACAACCTAATAACTTGCATGAAATCTAACGCTAAATTAGATATCAAATACGGAATCGTTTGATCCCTCTAATTTACGAAGCAACTAAGATTAATTAAATTCCGCTTGTGAGTTTGTTAAATTCTTAGGAAGAACACTTGACTAGATTAAACATAGACGCTTGGATTATGTTGTTTAGCTTCATCGATCTCACTAGTTCATATGCTATCATCAATTTAAATCTTAATCGCTTGTATTTTGATTGATTGTTTGATAAGGGTTAAACTAGAACGCTTGGGCTACTTAACTACACGTAAGGTGAGATAGGACTTTGATTATTGGATTAAACGTCCAACGATGAATATTCATATGAAAAATTGAGTCTTTTGTGAATCGATGAAATAGATGATAATTCCAAGGAAGAGTCGACCGATACCAAGAATAACTTTCGTTACTTTAATCTTTAGTTTTAATTTTAATTAGTATAATTCATTCACAACCCCATCTTTTATTCTTTTGATTTTGATTTTCATTAACACAAGAATTCACACCTCCTCGTGGGATCGATCCCTACTCACGCTACTACATTATTGTTATCAATCTTGAGGATTGAGTGGGGTTAATTTGGGCGTACACGATAAGCGCACACCACCCACCATCGGGGGTTGTGGCGGTGGAGGTGGATTATTCTGGTCTCCTCGTTCTTTCCCCATTAGTATTAGGAGAGACTGCATAGTTGGGATTTCAGTTGTTACGAATAGGTCCACCGGCCATTTCCTACAAATTCATATTTCTCTAAGATTGTCGTGCAAGAGTATAAACGAGAGTATGTTCGAATTAGACATAATGGAGACAATGGTAAATGAAATAAAATAATTTTATTGATCGTCGAATAAGGTTTATAATGAAATCAAACAAAATTAATAAAATACCAAAGATTCTTAATATTCTTACTAAATTGAAAAATATAACATTTTAATAACGTAATTCTTTTAAACTAATCGATTATTTCCCCATCTCCTAATTCATCCTCATCATCCTCTTCTTCTGGGTCTTCCTCGGGGTCTTTCTCCTCTTGCATGTTGTTGATGGCCCTAGCAACTCCTCGAGATCGTTCAACAATGTTTGTCTCTGAGAGCTCGTCGATTCGCATCTCGAGGGCCATAATCCTAGTCTCTCTTAGCACTCGATCCGTGTCGTATTCCTGCTGGAGTTGCTCACTTTGGTTTGTCATGGTTTGCATTCTATCAGCATCAGCTCTACGGAGATTATTGAGCCTCGTGATATCCTCTTTAGCTTCGTTGGCCTCTTCTTTAGCCTGGCTGTGATAATATGCAAACCGTTGTACATCTCCATGCAAGTGGTCCCTAATCTCTAGGAGCTCTGTTATGGACTCCTTGAGTTGCTCAATCTCCTACTCCATGCGACGGATCCTGGCGGCCTGGGCTCGGGTCGTCATCACCTAAACCCAATTAGGGAAATAGTTTAGCCCAATTAAATATTTAACAAAATCATTTATTTATTCTTGAAATTATAGGAATCAATAGTATGAGGGCATAAAAATTTAAATTCTGATTTATTTTAATTTTTAAATTATAGGGTTCATATGGCCTGGATTAGGATTTTGAATTAGTCATGAATCGACTACTGGAATTCAAAATTACAAGAGGGCTTTTTTGTATCGTAATTGGGTAAGGTTCGAATTCCCAAAGTTATTAGAAAAATTGTTTTACGGTTATTAAGTAATCGGGGAATTCATTTTCTTGGTTGCTAGGGTTCTTGAGACATGATGTTGATCTGAAATTCTCGTCGTACAGTGATCGTGGGTGGCAATGGACAGAGGGCTTTTGCCCAAAATTGTCCGAGCATTAGTTTGTCAAGTTTAATTGCAAAACGACGAAGAGATGGTCTGGAAATCGGAGAATTGAATTTCGTGGGTTTTAGGGGTCTTGAGGAGCGCTGGTTCGATCTGAAATTGGTCCTCGATCGATGCTTATGAGAGCAAATGGGCAGAGGGCTTTTACTCCAGAGATTATGTTCGTCATATTGATAATATACCAGATTGGTCAAACGGCGTTCGGCGGTGGCAGATCTGAAAAGGAATAATGACGTGAAGGGTTTTGAAAATTCGAACAAGAAATTGATCGGTCAAACGTAGTCCGGTCGATCTAAAATTTTGACAGTGTCTTCGTCTTGGAGAGCCGAATCCGATGGTATGATTTTCGACGAGTATGGTGGCGGCTATCGGCGACGGCGGTTGAGGCAGCAGGTTAGGGTATGTATTTTTGAATTTTATCTATTTATTTAATTAAATTTTTTTTTTTTTGAATTAAATTTTTTTTGGGACAGAATAGTCGTTATACACTTGATTAAATAGGTTGGCAATCTTCTGATTATTGTAATTAGTGATGTTCGACTTTTCCCAACTGATTTTCTCTTCAGTTGGTCTGTTATACCGGGTTTTATAATCTAGTGTTGTATCTCAACTAGAAGTCTTTTTCCAGCGGGATTATGGAACCTGGTTCGCTCTGATATCACTTAAATGTTACGCCCCGAGACCGGGGTCAATAACACCAACATTGATTCCCAATAACAACTTGAAATCAATAAGCCTTGTAATACCGTATTCAACGAAAAACTAGTCTATATTCCATAAAAATAAATAATTGTCTTTACAATCGAAATTAAATTGCATAACTAACTCCTAAAAGTCTTAAAACGAAATAAAATAACGGAATCATACTTAAACAAAATTTAAAGTCTTTAGTTCATAGAAACGTAGCGGATCACCAACCCCAAAATTGGTGTTGTTTTTCGTCTTCAATACCTTCGTCGTCTTTATCTGGGGATGTAGAGTAAGGGTGACTGTTTTGGAAAATACTCAGCAAGTGGGGGACAATCGTATGTGACACAACATATAATTATAATAATTTTTCAGAAACATGTATCAAAAATCAGAACAGAAACCGATATGAACAGAACATAAACTTAACAAAATTTGCTCATCGGAGCCAGAACATAACAGAAACTTCATATCAGTATCTCATACCATATACTAAAGTAAGCACAATAAATCATCTAGTTTCTTCATTATACTAATATCAGTTCTCTAGACATAACCCTCCTAGAGATGAGGTCAGAACATCGGATCACACACGAATAAAGGGTCTGAACTTCCCAGAACAACGGTTAACCACCGTATCAGGTCAGAAAAACGGTTATAATCCCACTGCATCAGGGTCAATAACAGAATTCGGAATTCCTTACCAATTGGATTTCGATTTTTAAGTGCTTCAGATTTCAAAGAACATAATTTCATAATTTGAAAATAGTTCACATAACGATTGGATTTTAAAACACATACTTATGATTTAAAAAACGAAAGAATGATTTTAACAAAAGCCCACTTACCGCGATGATTAGGAACATGGTTGATTGAATTTAGTGCATAAAAACACAACGAAACCCTTCCCTCACAGGCCTTGAAATTATCAAAAATTCCACCGCGTATTGTGCGTGTTTCTCGAATTTAAGGTGCTGAAACTTTTTGAAAAAGTGTTGCTGAAATTCTGAAAGACCAGGCAGGTGCTGCACTTTTAGTCAAAAAAGATGATGCTGAAATTTTCAGAATTTCAAAGGCTGAAAATCAGAACCACAGGGCTGAAGTTTTCAATAATTTAGAGGCTGAAAGTTTAAAAAACAAAGGCGGCAGTTTTCGAACCTTGAGGGCTGGAGCTTTTTCTGTGAGGATCATCACTTGCAACCACTTGCAACTCTTGCAACTACTTGCAACCACCTTACCACAACATGATACATTGAATTTAGGTAATCAAACTATACTTAAATACATAATTGCTTACATAATATTAACTTGATGTCATTGATTACATAATATTAACTTGATGTCATTGCTTACATATTTTCTTGAAAAACTTCTATAAATACCAAGCTAGATTCATTAGTAGAAACACAAAAAGTTTAAAGGAAATACTCTCAAAATATCAAATATTCTAGCAAGAAAAGAAGTTGATTTTTAAAGGTTGTAGATCCATACTCTTTCAAGTTTAAAGAATCATCGTAAACAATCAAGTAAGTGGGCTTTTGTTATATTATCCATTCGTTTTGATAACATATGAATGCTTATGAAAAATACAGTCGAAAATGTGAACTATTTTTTTAAAAAAATATGATGTCATGAAAATTTTGAATATCGGGAGATAAGTGCTATGCGAAACAACGTGCTACGTACGTGTGAGTCACCTCTTGAACCAATGTGGCAAAGTGCTATACGTATGAGAGCCACCTCTTGAATTCATAGGAGCCACCTCTATAATCCTTATGTTATGTAGATCGATCTAATTTGATAAGTATATGATATGTGTTCTAATATGATGCTTTTGGTAAGGCTCAAATGAGCAAAATTATGTTATCTGTATCAGTTTATGTTTTGAAATCTGTATAAGTATATGTTTATGGCATATTCGATTGGCCCCCGCTTACTGAGTGTCAACCAGAACATTCACCCCTTACATACCCTCCCCAGATAAAAGTGAGACATATACCGAAGATGCAGAACAACACAACTTTTGGGGTTGATGATCTACCGCAATTATTTCAAGATTCTACATAATTACGCTTCCGCTAAACTCCGTTAAGATTTAAGTTATGGTTTTATTTTCAGTTGTAAAACATTTATGTTTATGGAATAAATAGACTGGTTGTATTAAATTCTGTACTATGAGGCTTGTTGATTTTCAATTGTATTTGGAATCAACGCCGGTGTTATCGATCCCGGTCTCGGGGCGTGACATTTAAGTGGTATCAGAGCTAAACCAGGTTCCATAATCCCGTTGGTAGGCCTGTGCATTCGGTCGGTTCGGTTACCGACCGAACCGAATTTCTGAAAACCGAACCGAACCGATTTTTTAAGCTGTACCCGAACCGACCGATTTATTTTTCGAAACCGAACTGATAAAAAAATCGGTTAATTCGGTCGGTAACCGAATTAACCGATATTTTTTTAAAAAAATAAAATAAATTTTAAAAATTAGATAATGTGATTTTAAAAATTAAAATAATTAGATTATTTGATTTTAAAAATTAAAAAAGTAAATTTTAAATAAAAAATGATATTAATTGATTTTTTTAAAAATAAAAAACAATTTATTTTTTTAAAAAGAATTAAAAAATTAAAAATTTCGGTTTATTCGGTTAACCGGTATTTTTAAAATGAAAACCGAAACCGAACCGAATTAACCGATTTTTTAAAAAATCAAAACCGAATTTCCGTAATAACCGAACCGATTTTCCAAAATATTTCGGTTTTTTCGGTTTGTTCGGTTTAACCGAACTTTTGCTCACCCCTACCCGTTGGGAAAAGATTTCTGGTTGAAACAAATTAACTGGAATATGAATCTCCGATCCAATAGACCAACTGATTAAATCTAAAAAAATCAATTTGGGGGATCAAATAACAGTCTGAATTTAAAAAAAAAATCTGAAATTGGCTACTGCCTGTTCTATATCGCCGGCGCCGGCGCCGCTCCTTACCTGAAAGTAGACCAATCACCATGATCGCCTGAACGAGACGAAGACACTAGAACAAGAATCGAACCGAACGGACTACGATTTCCCGGCCAAATCGTCGATTATAAATCGCGCATGAAAAAGACGTCATTCTCCGATGCGCCGTCTCCGACCACCGATGGTCCAATCGGGCATATCACTGTAACCGGAATCAACTCTAATACGAAAGCCCTCTGCAATTTCCAAGTTCCAACTACCGGAAGATGTCCAATTGATCGATGGAAGCCGAGCATTGAAGAAACCTAACCCTAGCTGGCGAAACTTCATTTGATAAATTGCTCGACCATTCGAATGCCAAATCTTAATTAATTTCGTGTTTATACTCACCATTGTATGGGTAATAAAAGCCCTCTATTATATCTTTCTCACAAACAAAATAACATGCTCAATTTTGAATCAAAGTTCACGCTATAGAACCCTTAAATTTCGAAAACTTTGAGCTTCGATTTCTCCCAAATTCGAACACCATTTTCAAAGTAATTCTGGGTTTATGATACTCATATAATGCTCATTAAAATCCCTTTGCCAATTTTTAATTTCCAGATCCGGATTGACAGAATTTTGAATCAATATTTGTGCACTCATTAGCCTATAAAAAGCTTGAGATTTATCATTCACTTTCTCAATCACTTAAACATAAATTTTTTACACCAAGATTATGATAATTCATTTTCTGTTTTATATAAATTTTTTTTGTTAATAAGAATAAACTAAACTTTTAGCTATTAGTGTTATATGTTTTTTTTTTTCAAAACTTTCTTTTAATGTATTCTCTGCACAACTTTATTTTTAAACTCATTTCTCATTGACAAATCTATATGATGACCATATAGTTTCGCTTGTAAGAATGACCTTAGACTTTGCAATTTTCTTCAATATTTTTAAACTATAAACGTTTTGCAAATCGACAATTTTTATCAACATAAATTTAGAGGAGTGTAATTTATAACTGCAATATTAGCGGTGTGGAATCTTTATTTCTTTTATATAATTATCATTACAAACTGAATATTTAAAATATTACATATCTGATCCAAAATACAACAAGAAAATGAATGCATGATAAATAAAATTAAATTTCCAAACGACATCACCAACATACATGAAAACACAATAAACTGCAAAATAAAATACAATATTAAAAATATTGGGGTTTCTTCAGACATGTCTTGAAGCTTGCCCTCGTTCAGATGAACCAACCGTGCTTCTAGCCAAACTTGAGACTAAAAAGTCTAGTCTCAGTAGTAATTACTGAAACCAAACACGAAATGATAACAAAGAAGATTTTAGAGGTGTGATTTTCAACTCAGCATCAAGCCATTATTAATAATAAAATGAGAGGCTTGGATTGATGAATGTCTCAATGTGGGAGAATTACTTTTGGACCAAAATTACAAATATGTGAATTTGTAGGACATTGCTGGACGACCACCCCGTAACAACCGCAACCCACGATATGCATTTCCACGCGATAATGACAATGAAGCTGGAGGAAGCCAAGATCCACCCCAATCTCCAAAAACGGGTTTAAGTTGTGAAGACTTCATGACCATAGCTACCATAGTGGCCACTACTCTTCAGGGATTTATTAACCCAACTGCTAATCAGGCACAACCACAGCCACATCCTCAGCCGCATGGGATAAAATACCATTATGAGTCTCTTCGCAAGAATCGAGTGTCAACATTCGATGGTAACTCAAAACCAGAAGTGGCTCAACACTAGCTGAAAGAAGTAGAGAAACATCATAGACTACTGGAAGTGCCTCAAGAGATCAAAGTGGAAGTTACATCGCCATTTCTTGTTGACGATGCAAATAAGTGGTGGGATAGTGTGTCACCCTCGATGGAAGTGACCGGACCAATCACTTGGCAAAGGTTCCGTGGTGCATTTCTAAAACAATACTTCCCAACAGCCATTAAACTCCAAAAGTTGGAGGAATTTGATAACCTGACACAAACTCCAGGAATGTCAGTGGTAGAGTATTCCTCAAGATTTCATTCTCTTGGGACTTATGCCCCAACCATTATGGCAGATGATGACTTAAAACTACACCATTTCAAGAAGGGTCTGAACAGTCGGATCCAATCAGCATTAGCAATGTTGGAAACCATCAACTTTGAGGATGTGATGGGAGCAGCCATCAAGGCCGAGTCCCACATACATCGCCGAGAAGAAGAGTTCAAGTGCAAACGACCTCTCTCTCATCAGCCCTCTAACAATGGCCATAAGTTCAAACGGCCAAATCAGTTCCATAATCAACAAAGGGGATCTACATCTACCCCAAACAACAAAGAATTCCCAAAGTGCCCAATCTTTAATCTTGCACATACTGGGGAATGTCGTACACAAAGTGGTGCTTGCTTCCGATGTGGGAAGTTTGGACATAGAATTGATAATTTCCCTGAGACTGAGAAGAAGGGGACTGGAGCAGGCAATGGCACCCCTCCAAACAAACCCAATGCCAGGGTGTTCGCCATGACACATAATGAGGCGAATAATGCCAATGACGTTATGGCAGGTACTGTCTTAATCAACAAATTGCCTGCTTATGTGCTGTTTGATTGTGGTGCTACACACTCGTTTATATCTAAGAGGTTCGCTAAGAAGTTAAAATTTATTCCTGACATACTTAGTGAACCATATAGAGTAGCAACTCCTGCTAACAAAACCTTGGAAACACAAGTATTCATCGAGGTTGCAACATTCATATAAGTGACAAAAAACTTCAACACCGATCTGATTCAACTCAACATGGTGGAGTTTGATGCTATCCTAGGAATGGATTGGTTATCTAAACACCACTCCTTAGGTGACTGCCATAATAAGAAAGTCAAACTACGAGCACTAGACCAAGAAGAAATCTTATATTGTGGCAATACAAAAGAGCGTAAAGTTCTTTTATCTGCTTCTCAAACTTGGAAAGCCATGAAAAGCGGTGATAGAATTTACCTAGCCATGATAAACAAAGTCACGGAAGGAGCTGAACTCAGAATAGAAGATATTTCGGTAGCACAAGAATTTCCGGATGTTTTTCCAGATGATCTCCCCGGATTAGTCCGGGATCGTGAAATAGAGTTTGAGATTAACTTGGTGCCAGACGCTGCATCCATTTCTAAGGCACCATATCGAATGGCTCCAGCTGAAGTGAAAGAGCTAAAAGAACAACTGCAAGAACTCTTGGACAAGAAGCACATCAGACCAAGTACATCTCCATGGGGAGCTCCAATACTATTTGTAAAAACGAAAGACGGGAGTATGAGATTGTGTATCGATTATAGAGAATTAAATAAGATTACAATAAAAAATAGATATCCTCTCCCAAGGATAGACGACCTATTCGATCAACTCAAGGGAGCTAAAGTCTTTTCTAAACTTGATCCAAGATCAGGCTATCATCAGCTCAAGATTAAGGCAGGAGATATTTCAAAGACTGCCTTCTGAACAAGATATGGGCATTACGAGTTCACAGTGATGCCATTTGGTTTGACGAATGCTCCAACCGCATTCATGGACTTGATGAATCGAGTATTCAAGCCATTCCTGGACAAGTTCGTGGTAGTGTTCATAGATGACATTCTGGTCTATTTACCGAGTAAAGAGAAACGCGAGGAACATCTTCGTCTTACTCTACAGACCTTAAGAGAGAAAGAACTCTTTGCCAAGTTCAAGAAATGCGAATTTTGGCTAGACAGCATTGCACTTTTAGGGCATATCATCTCTGAAGCAGGCGTGTCCGTAGATCCTAAGAAAGTGGAAGCGATTATGGACTGGCCAAGACCAAAGACTGTTACGGAAATTCAAAGTTTCTTAGGGCTAGCTGGCTATTATAAAAAATTTGTTGAAGGATTTTTCTCGGTAGCCATACCCCTTACAAAACTCACACAAAAGAACTCCAAATTCATAAGGAGTAAGGAGTCTGAGAAGAGTTTCGAGACTTTGAAGAAGAAGCTTGCATCTACACCTATATTGGTATTGCCAACTGAGAATATGGGTTTTACCATCTACAACGATGCATCAAAAGAAGGTCTAGGATGTGTGATCATGCAAGAAGGGAGAGTGATTGCCTATGCATCAAGGCAACTCAAACCGTATGAACAAAACTACCCTACGCATGACCTTGAGTTAGCAGCCGTAGTTTTTGCCTTGAAAATATGGAGGCATTACCTTTACGGTGCCAAGTGTGAAATTTTCACGGATCATCAGAGTCTCAAGTATTTGTTCACCCAGAAGGAATTAAATATGAGGCAAAGACGATGGATAGAACTATTGAAGGACTATGACCTTACGATAAGCTACCATCCAGGGAAAGCAAATAAGGTCGCAGATGCACTAAGTCGGAAGGGCACAGGGAAGATGATTTTAGCATCCCTTTCAGCTTATCCCTGCCTCCGAGAAATGATAAAGTTAGAGCAAAGTCAGGATCCCAGCCTAACTAAACTGAAAGAACAAGTTAAGGAAGGAAAATTTCCCGATTTCACGACAGACAACGATGGAACTTTATGGATGAAAAGAAGGTTATGTGTGCCAAACGTGAAGGACCTTAGACGAGAAGTGATGATTACAACACATAAATCAAAGTTCTCCATCCATCCTGGAAGTGATGATTACAGCACATAATATTATGTAATCAATGACATCAAGTTAATATTATGTAATCAATGACATCAACTTAATATTATGTAATCAATGACATCAAGTTAATATTATGTAATCAATGATGTTTTTAAGGATAGTTTGATTACCTAAATTCAATGTATCATGTTGTGGTATCATGTTGTGGTAAGGTGGTTGCAAGTGGTGATCATATTATGTAATCAATGATGTTCTTAAGGATAGTTTGATTACCTAAATTCAATGTATCATGTTGTGGTAAAGTGGTTGCAAGTGGTGATCATCACATTCTTCCCTCCTAATGAGGAGTTTCGTCCTCGAAACTTGAAGCAGCTTGATCTTGGAACAGATATGGATATTTTTCTCGCATTTTCTCTTCTGGTTCCCAAGTGGCTTCTCTCTCTGTATGGTTCGACCATTGAATTTTGATATATGGAATGGTCCTTCGTCTCAGTACTTGATCCTTTGAGTCTATGATTCGGATCGGAATTTCTTCATATTTCAGGGTTTCGTTCAAGTTTCCTTGATCTACTAAAGGTTCTGCTTCGAGTACATGATTTGGATCAGCAATGTACTTTCTTAACTGTGATACGTGAAATACATTATGAATTCTTGAGAGGCTTGGCGGTAGTGCTATTCTATAAGCTAGAGTTTCTACTTTCTCTAATGGTCCAACATATCTTGGTCTTAGCTTCCCTGCTTTGTCAAATCGGATGACTCCTTTCATTGGTGAGACCTTTACATAAACCTTGTCGCCAATCTCGAATTCTAACGGTCTTTTTTTCATATCAGCCCAACTTTGTTGTCGATTTTGAGCTGCCTTGAGCCTATCTCTAATGATTGTGACTTTGTCGATTGTGGTTTGTACAAGCTCAGGTCCGGTGATAGCTTTCTCTCCAATTTCATCCCAATATAACGGTGATCGACATTTTCGTCCATAGAGTGCTTCGTATGGTGCCATTCCAATGCTATTATGATAACTATTGTTGTAGGCGAACTCGATCAGAGGCAAGAGCTCACTCAAATTTGCACTGAAATCTATGGTACAAGCTCTTAACATATCCTCGAGAGTTTGGATTGTCCTCTCTGTTTGGCCATCGGTTTGTGGGTGATAGGCCGTGCTAAGAGTTACCTTAGTTCCCATAGCTTGTTGAAAACTATTCCAGAAGCGTGGCACGAATCTGGGATCTCTATCGGATACGATACTTATCGGGACTCCATGAAGTCGCACAATATTATCCATGTATAGGGTTGCCAGTTTATCCAAGTTATAATTCATACGAACTGGGAGGAAATGTGCAGATTTTGCGAGTCTATCCACAATTACCCATATACCGTCATGACTTTGTCGAGACTTTGGCAATCCTACTACAAAGTCCATGGAGATATGTTCCCACTTCCATTCCGGAATTTCAAGTGGTTGAAGTAATCCTCCTGGCCTTTGATGTTTAGCTTTAATTTGCTGACAAACTAAGCATCTAGCGACAAATTCAGCAACATCTTTCTTCATTCCATTCCACCAGAAGCTTTCTTTGAGGTCTTTGTACATCTTTGTGCTTCCAGGATGGATGGAGAACTTTGATTTATGTGTTGTAATCATCACTTCTCGTCTAAGGTCCTTCACGTTTGGCACACATAACCTTCTTTTCATCCATAAAGTTCCATCGTTGTCTGTCGTGAAATCGGGAAATTTTCCTTCCTTAACTTGTTCTTTCAGTTTAGTTAGGCTGGGATCCTGACTTTGCTCTAACTTTATCATTTCTCGGAGGCAGGGATAAGCTGAAAGGGATGCTAAAATCATCTTCCCTGTGCCCTTCCGACTTAGTGCGTCTGCGACCTTATTTGCTTTCCCTGGATTGTAGCTTATCGTAAGGTCATAGTCCTTCAATAGTTCTATCAATCGTCTTTGCCTCATATTTAATTCCTTCTGGGTGAACAAATACTTGAGACTGATGATCCGTGAAAATTTCACACTTGGCACCGTAAAGGTAATGCCTCCATATTTTCAAGGCAAAAACTACGGCTGCTAACTCAAGGTCATGCGTAGGGTAGTTTTGTTCATACGGTTTGAGTTGCCTTGATGCATAGGCAATCACTCTCCCTTCTTGCATGAGCACACATCCTAGACCTTCTTTTGATGCATCGCTGTAGATGGTAAAACCCATATTCTCAGTTGGCAATACCAATACAGGTGTAGATGAAAGCTTTTTCTTCAAAGTCTCGAAACTCTTCTCAGACTCCTTACTCCATATGAATTTGGAGTTCTTTTGTGTGAGTTTTGTAAGGGGTATGGCTATCGAGGAAAATCCTTCAACAAATTTTCGATAATAGCCAGCTAGCCCTAACAAACTTCGAATTTCCGTAACAGTCTTTGGTCTTGGCCAGTCCATAATCGCTTCCACTTTCTTAGGATCTACGGACACACCTGCTTCAGAGATGATATGCCCTAAGAAGGCAACGTTGTCTAGCCAAAATTCGCATTTCTTGAACTTGGGAAATAGTTCTTTCTCTCTTAAGGTCTGTAGAGTAAGACGAAGATGTTCCTCGTGTTTCTCTTTACTCGGTGAATAGACCAAAATGTCATCTATGAACACTACCACGAACTTGTCCAGGAATGGCTTGAATACTCGATTCATCAAGTCCATGAATGCGGTTGGAGCATTAGTCAAACCAAATGGTATCACTGTGAACTCGTAATGCCCATATCTTGTTCGGAAGGCAGTTTTTGAAATATCTCATGCCTTAATCTTGAGCTGATGATAGCCAGATCTTAGATCAAGTTTAGAAAAGACGTTAGCTCCCTTGAGTTGATCGAATATGTCGTCTATCCTTGGGAAAGTATATCTATTTTTGATTGTGATCTTATTTAATTCTCTGTAATCGATACACAATCTCATACTCCCGTCTTTCTTTTTTACAAATAGTACTGGAGCTCCCCATGTAGATGTACTTGGTCTGATGTGCTTCTTGTCCAAGAGTTCTTGCAGTTGTTCTTTTAGCTCTTTCAATTCAGCTGGAGCCATTCGATATGGTGCCTTCGAAATGGATGCAGCGCCTGGCACCAAGTTAATCTCAAACTCTATTTCACGATCCGGGGCTAATCCGGGGAGATCATCTGGAAAAACATCCAAAAATTCTTGTGCTACCGGAATATCTTCTAGTCTGAGTTCAGCTCCTTCCGTGACTTTGTTTATCATGGCTAGGTAAGTTCTCTCACCGCTTTTCATGGCTTTCCAAGTTTGATAAGCAGATAAAAGAACTTTACGCTCTTTTGTATTGCCACAATATAAGATTTCTTCTTGGTCTGGTGCTCGTAGTTTGACTTTCTTATTATGGCAGTCAACTAAGGCGTGGTGTTTAGATAACCAATCCATTCATAGGATAGCATCAAACTCCACCATGTTGAGTTGAATTAGATCGGTGTTGAACTTCTTGTCACTTATGTGAATGTTGCAACCTCGATGAATACTATGTGTTTCCAAGGTTTTGTTAGCAGGAGTTGCTACTCTATATGGTTCACTAAGTATGTCAGGAATAAATTTTAACTTCATAGCGAATCTCTTAGATATAAACGAGTGTGTAGCACCACAATCAAACAGCACATAAAGCAGGCAATTTGTTGATTAAGACAGTACCTGCCACAACATCATTGGCATTATTCGCCTCATTCTGTGTCATGGCGAACACCCTGGCATTGGGTTTGTTTGGAGGGATGCCATTGCCTGCTCCAGTCCCCTTCTTCTCAGCCTCAGGGCAATTAGCAATTCTATGTCCAAACTTCTCACATCGGAAGCAAGCACCACTTTGTCTACGACATTCCCCAGTATGTGCAAGATTATAGATTGTGCACCTTGGGATTTCTTTGTTGTTTGGGGTAGATGTAGATTCCCTTTGTTGATTATGGAACTGATTTGGCCGTTTGAACTTCTGGCCATTGTTAGAGGGCTGATGAGGGACGGGTCGTTTGCGCTTGAACTCTTCTTCTCGGCGATGTATGTCGGACTCGGCCTTGATGGTTGCTCCCATCACATCCTCAAAGTTGATGGTTTCCAACACTGCTAATGCTGATTGGATCCGACTGTTCAGACCCTTCTTGAAACGGTGTAGCTTTAAGTCATCATCTGCCATAATGGTTGGGGCGTAAGTCCCAAGAGAATGGAATTTTGAGGAATACTCTACCACTGACATTCCTGGAGTTTGTGTCAGGTTATCAAATTCCTCCAACTTTTGGAGTTTAATGGCTGCTGGGAAGTATTGTTTTAGAAATGCACCACGGAACCTTTGCCAAGTGATTGGTCCGGTCACTTCCATCGAGGGTGACATACTATCCCACCACTTATTTGCATCGTCAACAAGAAATGGCAATGTAACTTCCACTTTGATTTCTTGAGGCACTCCAGTAGTCTATGATGTTGCTCTACTTCTTTCAGCCAGTGCTGAGCCACTTTTGGTTTTGAGTTACCATCGAATGTTGACATTCGATTCTTGTGAAGAGACTCATAATGATATTTTATCCCATGCGGCTGAGGCTGAGGCTGTGGTTGTGACTGATTAGCAGTTGGGTTAATAATCCCCTGAAGAGTAGTGGCTACTATGGTAGCTATGGCCATGAAGTCTTCACGACTTAAACCCGTTTTTGGAGATTGTGGTGGATCTTGGCTTCCTCCAGCTTCATTGTCATTATTGCGTGGAAATCCATATCGTGGGTTGCGGTTGTTACGGGGTGGTCGTACAGCCATGTCCTACAAATTCACACATTTGTAATTTTGGTCCAAAAGTAATTCTCCCACATCGAGTCATTCATCAATCCAAGCCACAATTTTATTATAAATAATGGCTTGATGCTGAGTTGAAAATCACACCTCTAAAATCTTCTTTGTTATCATTTAGTGTTTGGTTTCAGTAATTACTACTTAGACTGAACTTTTTAGTCTAAAGTTTGGCTAGAAGCAAGGGTGGTTCATCTGGACAAGGGCGAGCTTCAAGACATGTCTGAAGAAACCCCAATGTTTTTAATTTTGCATTTTATTTTGCAGTTTATTGTGTTTTCATGTATGTTGGTGATGTCGTTTGGAAATTTAATTTTATTTATCATGTGTTTATTTCTTTTTGTATTGTGGATCAGATATGTAATATTTTGAATTAAATATTCAGTTTGTAATGATAATTATATAAAAGAAATAAAGGTTTCACACCGCTAAAATTGCAGTTATAAATTACACTCCTCTAAATTTATGTTAATAAAGATTGTCGATTTGCAAATCGTTCATAGCTTAAATATATTGAAGAAATTTCCAGAGTTTAAGGTCATTCTTACAAGCGAAATTATATGGTTTTCATATAGATTTGTCAATGAGAAATGAGTTTAAAAATAAAGTTGTGGAGAGAATAAGCTAAAAGAAAGTTTTGAAAAAAAAAACATATAACACTAATATATAAAAGTTTAGTTTATTCTTATTAACCAAAAATTTATATAAAACAGAACATGAAATATCATAATCTTGGTGTATATTGAAAAAAAAATTCTGTTTTAGTGATTGAGAAATCGATTGATAAATCTCAAGCTTTTTCTAGGCTAATGGGTGCAAAAATTACGATTCAAAATTCTGTCAATCCGGATCTGGAAATTCAAAATTGGTCAAGGGATTTTAATGAGCATTATATGGGTATCATAAACCCAGAATAAATTTGAAAATGGTGTTCGAATTTGAGAGAAATCGAAGCTCAAAGTTTTCGAAATTTAAGGGTTCTATAGTGTGAACTTTGATTCAAAATTGAGCATGTTACTTTGTTTGTGAGAAAGATATGACAGAGGGATTTTATTGCCCATACCATGGCTAGTATAAACATGAAGTTAATTAAGATTTGGCGTCGAATGGTCGAGCAATTTATCAAATGAAATTTCGTCAGCTAGGGTTAGGGTTCTTCAATGCTCGGCTTCGATCGATCAATTGAACATCTTCCGTTAGTTGGAACTTGGAAATTGTAGAGGGCTTTCGTACTAGAGTTGGTTCCGGTTTCAGTGATATGCCCGATTGGACCATCGGTGGTCGCAGACGGCGCATCGGAAAAATGACGTCTTTTTTCATGCGTGAGTTGTAATCGGCGATTTGGCCGGGAAATCGTAGTCCGTTGGGTTCGATTCTTGTTGTAGTGTCTTCGTCTCGTTCAGGCGGTCATAGTGATTATTTTAGATTTAATCAGTTGGTCTATTGGATCCGAGATTCAAATTCCAGTTAATTTGTTTCAACCAGAAATCTTTTCCCAACGAGATTATGGAACCTGGTTTAGCTCTGATACCACTTAAATGTCACGCCCCGAGACCGGGATCGATAACACCGGCGTTGATTTCAAATACAATTGAAAATCAACAAGCATAATAGTACAGAATTTAATACAACCAGTCTATTTATTCCATAAACATAAATGTTTTACAGCTGAAAATAAAACCATAACTTAAATCTTAACAGAGTTTAGCGGAAGCATAATTATGTAAAATCTTGAAATAATTGCGGTAGATCACCAACCCCAAAAGTTGTGTTGTTCTGCATCTTCGGTATCTGTCTCACTTTTATCTGGGGAGGGGATGTAAGGGGTGAGTGTTCTGGTTGACACTCAGTAAGCGGGGGCCAATCGAATATGCCAAAACATATACTTATACAGATTTTAAAACAGATTTTAAAACATAAACTGATACAGATAACATAATGTTTGCTCCTTGGAGCCATACCAAAAGCATCATATTAGAACATATATCATATACTTATCAAATTAGATCGATCTACATAACATAAGGATTATAGAGGTGGCTCCTACGAATTCAAGAGGTGGCTCCCGTACGTATAGCACTTTGCCCCATTGGTTCAAGAGGTGGCTCACACGTTCGTAGCACGTTGTTTCGCATAGCACTTATTTCCCGATATTCAGAATTTTCATGACATCATAGTTTTTAAAATAGTTCACATATTCGACTGTATTTTCGTAAGCATTCATATGTTATCAAAACGAAAGGATAATATAACAAAAGCCCACTTACCTGATTGTTTACGATGGTTCTTTAAACTTGAAAGAGTATGGATCTACAACCTTCAAAAATCAACTTCTTTCCTTGCTAGAATATTTGATATTTTGAGAGTATCTTGAGAGTATTTCCTTTAAACCTTTTGTGTTTCTACTAATGAATCTAGCTTTGTATTTATAGAAGTTTTTTAAGAAAATATGTAATCAATGACATCAAGTTAATATTATGTAATCAATGACATCAAGTTAATATTATGTAATCAATGATGTTTTTAAGGATAGTTTGATTACCTAAATTCAATGTATCATGTTGTGGTATCATGTTGTGGTAAGGTGGTTGCAAGTGATGATCATATTATGTAATCAATGATGTTTTTAAGGATAATTTGATTACCTAAAGTCAATGTATCATGTTGTGGTAAAGTGGTTGCAAGTGGTGATCATCACAATTTTGCTAACTACAAGCTTATCTATTTGAGAGTCCTAGTATAATACTATCTCTTGATATTATAATTCAATATTATCTATGCACTTTTTTATTGTTTTAAAAATCTACAAGATTAAATTATATAACTAAATATTATTTTTTATGCAAATCAATATGATCTCTTAATACAATTCAATATTATCTAAACACTAAGTTATTGATTTAAATAAACAATATTAAGTATTTTGACTGACTAAAACTTTGGGTGAAAAATCGGGTTTTTACGCTTTTGACTTTTGCTCTCGTGCGATCTAGCTAATTTGGCAATGATTGGTGCACAGTAACACCAATCGGTAATTGATAATCCAAAACTACACACACTGATACACATTCTCATAGGTGTGAATAATATTTATGTTTTATTTTTAGTTTTTGATTTTTGTTTTTGCATGATATCGAACCTAATTTTGAAATATAATATGTAAGGAACAACAAAAATCAAAGACTCCGACATTAGTCGGATGATAAAATTTATGTTTTTTATGAAAACGATTCAGATTCGAGTTCGAGTAGTGGTCGAAAAAATGTTCATAAAAACATCTCCCTCATATAAAAAAAAAAACAATAAAAGCATTTGGTGGCATAATAAATTATACTGATGGTAATTTATTTTCATTAGACTTGCCACCCTCACACATAAGGACCACAAGACTTTGTATATTTATTGTGCAAATTGAGCAGGATATGTGAAAATTAACAATAAAACATTTTTTCTCTTTAAAAATTGCCTACAATTGCGGGTTAACAATTTAGCAGCTTGTCTTCCCATCCATACCCAGCTACATACACTCCAAACTGTCGTCACCAACTGTCGAAAAGGTTATGCTCAAAAAATAAAAAAATAAAAAATTCTGCCGAAAAGGTTCTTTAACTATAACTGCAAGATTAGTGCAAGCCTCTCTTGTAGTCTTCGCTCAACAGAAACATTATTAGAATCGGATTCATTCCTCTGCTGATCTACCATTACAGACAATCTTCCATCAATATCATTTCCTAGTCTTCTCCGCCCTCTACCCCCCAACCCTACCCCACCCTCGCCCACAATCTCTCTCTCTCTCTCTCTCTCTCTCTCTCTCTCTCTCTCTCTCTCTCTCTCTCTCTCTCTCTCTATGTATATATATATATTACAGGTTGTCTTGAACCTGAAACAATTCCACCTTGTTTTAATCCATCTCTTCTGTTTTCCATGAATTCATATTATTAATTCTTGATATATTATTATATACAGGTTATTGGGTTCGGTAAAATGGGGTTTTTGAAGGCGAAAAACGTGGTTTACAAGCCAGTTGGTGAAGTCGATCTCGGCCCCGAAAGTGACGAGGTTTATCTAAAAGCTAACGTCAAAGGTACTGGATGTAATTTTATTCCGTACGAGGGAATTTATAATTACGGTCCTTTGTATTATCCTATTTGCAAATTTGGACCTTTATATCGTCAAATTTCAATCTATCTTCATTACCTTTATTTGTTTTTTTAAATTTTTTGATCATTTTCCGGTGTGGCTGATGCTTGTGAGTATAGTGTCATATCACAATTCCGCTGCAAAAGAAGTAAAATTGCAAAAAATTAAAAGATACATGAGTAAGACATAATTTTGATAATATAGACGATCAAAATTAGAAAGAATTAATTATACTGGATGTAATTATAATTTCCCTTCCGTATAGTGATCACCTCTGTATTACATAACATAGTAAGTATTTAAACATTTTCCTATGAATAAGACTATATTTTTCAGCAAATGTAAAGGTCATGCATTAAAAAAAACATAAAATATTATAAATAAGAAATATTTATTGATCAGACTTATATATTTTTGATTAAAATTTTGAAAAATAGAATTTATGGCAAGTTTTAAATATTAATATATTGAGTAAATACGATTAGATTCAGACTGTGAGGACTAAATATTACATTGTGGACAGTTTTCGAAAATTATTTTTGTTTGTTCTACGAGGGAAATTCGGAGCTGATTCTAAAGCCATATTCAACAGTCCCAAATAATATTTCATAAAAGCCATATCTGTCTTTTATGAAATTGATATAGTGTTTTTCAGTCAATTGACTCGAATTATTAATTCAATTATAATGTCTGCGATATAATTAGTATATATTATATGCTTTTTATTATTTGTAATTTTTTTTTTTCAATTTTTGTGGAATATGTGTAGCTCCTCGAATGGCTGGTCTTTTGATCAAAGTTTTTGCATGGTTATTGGAGTCACCTATTTTTGGTGGTGTATTAATGTACATTTTGATGAGAAACAATCTAGTCCACAAGGTGAGTTACAGTTTCTATCAATTAATCAATAAAGTCTTTATCCTATTAAATATGTGTTTAAATTGCTTATTCAAAGCACTTTTATGTTGTTTTTGCTTACATTTGAAAAAAAAAATCGCGTTTAAGCAAAATCATTACGTGCTTGCTATTAAAAAAAAAACAGTTTAGTGAACTCAATTTATTACAAAATTGTCATCACATAAGTTAAAGCAGCAAAAAAATCTTATGACTTATTTCTCTATTTTTGCTTTCACCTGCTTATTTTAGAGATGTAATATCAGAATAAAAGAAGTAAAACACCAAAAATCTGTTTTTTTTTTGTCTGAAACAGATAAGTTTTGAAAAGCATTTGCAAACATATACTAAACGTGGCGGGCTACATAAATCATTTCGATCCATACATAAAAAAGTTGGCAATGATTTTTGTTGACTATCAAACACAACCCTGATCTTTTAGCCAGACTTCCCATGACATAGTTTAAGTAATGCACTCTCATGCATGACAATAAAGTTTTATTCATATAAAAAAATCTACATAATATTTGATATTTTATATAGTGAATTAAATGAAATATTATCAAATCTTTTTATGATTTATAAAAAAATTATTTTTTCCTGAAGATGCATTATCAAAATGTCCATTTTTTTTCTAAAAATCATAATTGATTGGATAGTTTAAAAAATAACATTTATCAAAATATTCTTTTTGATTTGTGACCCTTTGTAAAGATTTTTTTTTTTACAAAATGACATTCAAATACATAAAAAAGTTAAACAAATATTAAAAATAAATATATAATAATCTTTGTCAAATAAATGTCATTTTTTTGTTTAAAGAATCCCATATTATGTAGATTTCATTACGTATACATATTAGTAATTTCAACATTTCTCACCAATTTCTTTCATATTTTTCTCAACTCTTACGTATAGTTAAGTCACTTCTTAGTTATTTATCCATCGTTATAGATGTAGAATATCATAACTAAATCAAGTGTTGAAAATCTTCATTATGTAGAAAAAAATAACCACACTAATTATTTGAAAAATAAAAGTGTTATACATAAATAACATATAATATTCTCGTTTAAATAATATTTTAGACCTCATGCAATATATAAATTAATAATGCCTTAAATATAATATATTTATGTTTAATCTACGAAGACTTCATAAAATGATGTAATTGTCATTTGTTTAATATTGCAATTGATGCCACATTGAATCTCATCTCTAACTTTTCTTAACATAATAATAACTTGTGGTGTGTTTTTTAATATAACAACAATTAAGCCATTAATCTCAATGGCTTGGGGTAGGCTACATGAATCACAGAAGGAATAAAGTCGGGTCGCATACATACATCAGTTTCTCCAAGAGCTTTTTTCGGCCAAAATATCATCATTCCTCCATTTGGACTCTAAATCTTTTATATATTTTCGAGACATGCCTTCTTCAATCGTAATCTTGCTCTCATGAAAGGGCCAAAATATATGGACTCGAGTTGACACAGATGTGCATTGCTGGACATACGTGTGACCAAACCATTACAAGCGACTTTCTTACATTTTCTTGATATACAAGCCACGCATACTTCAGCTCGAATGTCTTCGGTCTTTATTTTATTTCTTCTGGCTTATCACACATCCAACAGAGTATACACATCTCTGTCACACTCATATTTTGGACGTGATTCCTCTTGGGTGCCCAGCATTCCGTCTCATACAATATTGCAGGTCTGCTGGTAGTTCCATAACCCCCCCCACCAAATCTCTGTGGGATATTAAGATCGTATAGAACTCCGGTGGTGTTTCTTCATTTCAACCAGTCCGTATGTATTATGTAATTAAAGTCATATCAACAGAACCTAGGTATCGAAACTTGCTACTCATCAATATTTGGTTTTCGAGTGTTACAACACAAAGATCATAAGATGTACGACCACTAAATTTGCACTCCATATATTTCGTTTTAGACCTACTTAATATAAAACCCTTTGATTCTAAGGCCTCTCTCCATAACTCCGATTTAACATTATCTCAAATCTTGGTCTCGTCGATTAACACAACATCGTCAGAGAAAAGTATGGTCCAAGTTAATTCATTTATATGTCTTTTGTGATCTCATCAATCACTAAGCCAAAAAAAAAATGATTCAACGCAGACCCTTAGTGCAATTAAGTAGTGAGCGAGCACTCATTTGTCACGTGCTAACATTGGATGCTACTTTGTCGTACACAACTTTGATTATATTGACATACTTGATGAGAACGCTTTTCTTCATCAAAGTTAGAGGTGTCAAATGGTCTCTGCCCAAGTTTTTTTTTTATTTTATGGCTTTACTGATCGATCGGCACAATAGTGACGATCGATCAGTCAAGCACCATTTTTGGCAAGCAATGCTACGACATTTTTGGCAAGCAATGCTACGGGCCGTGGCAGGCACATCACTACACTGTAGCAAAATGGGCTGTGTCGTGCTGCTCCGTGACGTGCCGTGCCTCGTGCTCCGTTTGACATCTCTAATCAAAGTCCACCATAATATCTCCCTTGACACTTTATCGTAAGTCTTCTCCAAGTTGATAAAGACCAAATGCAGATATTTACTCCTCTCATGATAACACTTTATAAGTTGCGAAGTAAATTGATAGCTTCTGTTGTTCCTCGCCCTGGAATGAACCTGAACTTGTTCTCCGAGATTTGATTGTCACTCCTTAACCGACAGTCAATTACTCTATCTCAGAGCTTCATTGTGTGTCACATGAGTTTTATACCATGATAGTTGGAGAAACTTTGGATGCCACTCTTGTTCTTATAGAGAAGGATAAGAGTCCTCTTTCCTCATTCTTTAGAATTTGTTACTCCTCCAAATCTTATTAAATAGATTTGTTAGCCACTTATCTGTAAGACCCCAACCCCTAATCTCGTCATTATTGCATTTATGACGTCGTATGTATATGAAAATTTTCATTCTTTAAAAGAATCATTACATGCTTCACAACTACGATAAAACTTTTATAAAAATTTGGGCAGAGTCTCCCCGTAATTAGGACTACCCAGAAAGATACAAATCACATATGCACCATATACAACCTCTCACACAATAATATAATAAATTCCCCTCAAAACTCAACTTGTAAAGCACATGCTCCTCAAAATAACATGTACATCAATCAACGATAAGAGGACTTCAACACCATTATACAGTCCATATACATGCATCCATGTGCTCACACACGAGCAACGAATAATTGAATTAATTCTCAATGCATAAGTAGGATGTGCCATTAATCAATACTTGTACCATAATCCTGCGAGCACTATTTTCCATGGGTCCAAGCTTTCTTCCCGAGACAATGTTGTACCTGTTATACCTGTTTCAACAGAAACAGCCCCCACACAGGGTGAGCATACTCCAACTCAATATTCATTCACAATCAATATACGGAATTGCAAGGCAACAATTTAGATTATTCAAAACTCATAAAGTATACTCCCTGTACAATTCCGAACCGGCATAGCTATCACGAATCGTTCCTGTTTCAATCTTATATACTTGGATAAACATCAAGTTCAATATCATTATTCAAACCATGATACTCATAAATGCAATAAATACGACATAACCACAATTTATCATTTATACTCAATCATGACGAATCTTATCTCGAAGGTAACTCTGCCTATCAATTAATCTCATTCTCAACCACTTCTCATCGTCAATACATGACGGTACAATAATACTAATACTCATCGTCAATACTATGACGGTCCAATAATACTCATCGTCAATACTATGACGGTCCAATAATACTCATCGTCAATACATGACGGTCCAATAATACTCATCATCAATACTGACGGTCCAATAATACTCATCGTCAATAATACTACATATCATATTATGCACATAGTATACACACAGACACAAAGTTGCAATCATGCGTAAGTCATGTGATATTTGACTTTCTCAACACAACCTAGGCCCTTAAACAGCCCAAAGAGCAAATCACTGCTCTGATACCACTAATGTAAGACCCCAACTTCATATCTCGTCATAAATGCAATAATGACGAGATAAGAGGTTGGGGTCTTACATTATCACCATCAACCCTAAGAATCTTCATACTTCAATAGAGATCTCATCGGGACCAATTGATCTTCCTGCTTTCATTTTGTTCAAAACTTCTTTACTCATATTCTCTAATTCTGCGAGTAAGCTCGTGGTTGACATCATATTGTTTGATGTCAAGATCGCCTAAATATTAACTAAAATCACCGGTGAACAAATTTTTAAAATAATTGTTCCATCTTGCCTTAATGTCTTCATCTCTAACCAAGACTTTATGTCCCTTATCTTTTATGTATTTCAATGTACATAAGTCTCTTTGTCTTCCTCTCACTTGTTCGAGCGATCCTATAGATATCTTGTTCCGCTTCCTTGGTGTCCAATTTATCGTACATTTCTTTGTAGACTTTAGCTCTAGCATCCCGAACCACTGTCTTTGCTTCTTTTTTGACAAGCTTACACCTTTCCAATGTTACCCTATTATTGTTCTTCTTCATCTCTCTATAAGCATCCACCTTGATTCTAATAGCCTTTTTCACGTCTTCATTCCACCATAATGTGACATTACCTGGTATTCAGATCATCTTTTGGCGTCCAAATTGTTTATTCGACTATCTTATCTACAAAAGCTTCAGCATTACATTATTTTAACAAGCACCACTTAATTGTAGATTCTAAATTTGTAGTTCTATTAGCCATTTTCTTAACCATAACATCTAGAAATAAAGTCAGTGCTGAATACCTACATTCTCTACTAGAATTATTTTGCAGTCCAAGCACTTAGCTCTACTATCCTTCCAGGTACTTTGATAAATTAAGAAGTGTATGAATTAAATTATAAATTAATAATAATTAATATGTTAATTATTTAATATTCACTATGAATAAATGATAATAAATGCAATTAACCAATATATATATATATATATATATATATATATATATATATATATGTATATGTGTGTATTTACCATCATTTAATATAATATGCATTTTTTGTTGACACATATTGTTAGATAAGGCGACTATGTATTGATATTATTTAGGATTGCATTTTAATAGTCATTTGCACCGACCTTTTTTTCTTCTTCTTAATCAGTATATTTTACGACTAAAAATAAGTAAATAGATTTAATGTCTTTAATAAAAAGTATTAAGTTCTATCGATTTACTCATTTTTTGAATTTATTATGGCAAAATACATGAGATAACATGTGAGATTAAATTTAAACAAGTAGGGGATAATATTAAAGTGAGAGAGAAAAATATAAATTAGAAATAGGTGGTGAAATTTGTTAGATGCATTTGATAAATTTATTATCGTAAATTTTTGTCATAATATTTAATTAAATAAATGAAAAAGGTGATTTTGTCCACATATTTAAAAATATAAAATTTTATTAGTCCAAAGAGCTCTCCCATACATAATATATGAACAAACTTCTTTATTTCCCATCATATTGCAATTGAATATGTCAAGATTTTTCTATTTCCTTAGATAAAAATGTGCATTTTCTCGGATAATTTCAAATAAAATATTTTTTCAAAGAAATGACACTTGTTTTGCAGCTAGTCTCATTTGTGGATTTACAAGAACCACCTCTATTTGTACCTTTGCACCCACATCATGGTAAGATACGCCGCAGTCGAGCCCGCTAGCAAGGCAAAACATTTAGGGGGTGTATTCAATCTAGATTTTTATTGATTTTTAATGACTTTTTTAAATGATTGACTTTTATGGAGTTGATAGATTTCTATTGACTTTTATAGAATTCCATGGAGTTATAACAAGATTTGTATAGAGTCTCGTAGACTTTTTCAATAGATTTCTATGGACTTTATCGACTTTTAATGACTTTTTAAATGATGGACTTTTATGAAATTGATATATTTTTAATAATTTTTATAGAATTACACGGAATTATCAAAAGAATTTTATAGATTCTATAGATTTTATAACTTATAATTGATTTCTTTGAACTAACAATTGAACATAAATAACTTCTTCAACATATAATTTTTTTTACTATTAATATAAACACATTTCACTTATTTAACAGTCAAAAATGTGAAAAATACCTATTCAATTATTTTGCATGGCAAATATTGAACAACTTTTTTGCATCTTCAAGATGACGACTTTGAAGATTCAGTTAATGTTGCTATATAACTGTAATCTATAATTTTGTGTAATAAAACAAAAGTTTTCTATTAAATAACATTTTATAAACTTTAAATATTTTTTGATGATAGTTGATACTATAAAAATTCTTAAAACATACTTTATAAATTAAACATGATAATTTATATCGTTATAAATATCTTTTGTTTTAGAAAAATATTTATTATATTGTCTTTAGATATAGACTTATACAATCGTTTTAAAAATCTATCATCTAATATAAAATTGAGCACATTAACTTGCTATTTTATCAAAATACTTGTGTAAATATTAATATTATATTGGATAAAAAATAAGATGTGAAAAAAACAATAATTGAAGAAAGATCCGCACATTAGGAATTAAAGAAATGGTACATGTAGAAACAGTTGAGGGAAAGTCAATGGGAAGGTGGTCGTGTCGGAAATGAAAATAGCAAAGTAAATAGAGATGATGGTAATTAGGAATTAAAAGTCATTCCAAATCTTTACTAGGAGTGGTGGAGAATTTTTAACTTTTTTGGGATGTACATAGGGCATCAAAGTTTGTACCTAAAGATTTCAACAGAAGTCATTAAAAGTCTATGAGATTTTGGATACCTATAGACTTTTATGGAGTTTTAAAAATTCAAGTTTGAATACCACCTGACTTTTTAAAACTCTACGAAAGTCTGTCTTGAATACCATTAGACTTTTGTATAGTATATAAAAGTCTGGATTGAATACCTCTAGACTTTTAAACTCCATAAAAGTCATTAAAAGTCAATAAAAGTCTATCACCAATACACCCCTTAAAATGTGACGATTGAGCTGCTTTAAGATATGAAATATTTGATTTTTTTGTATATCCCGACGGCGTATTATCTTGTAATTATAGGAATCCAAGAGAAAGAAGTAAAATATGTAGAGCCTGACATGCCCCCTCCTGAGAAAGTTCAACAGGCCTTGGATTGTATTGAATCACCAGAAAATGTGCCCAGGATTCAGAAACTTGGTTTCCAGCATTGGACGATACCAGAATTTTTCAGGGCCTATACCTCAGGGGACTCATCTCCTCTCATGGTGAAAGAAATGCTACAAAATAACTTTGCCATTAGTCATAAATGGTAATGTTAAATTTATCTTCTTTAACAGGTTGCAGAAAGATTCATAGCCGCTGTTCATGATTCGTCCAGTCCTTCTCTGAACATGTCATTTTTCATCAACTTCCGTGTAGAGGATATTCTAAAGCAGGCGACAGAATCAGCTCTCCGGTATAAACGAGGTATGTGATCAAGAATTCGTGTTAGAATCATAGTTTGCAAAAATGGCTGCCGAACAGGAACCGCAGCTGCCCGGTAAAGTTGCATGTTGAAATAGATGTGTAATTATATTGGCCTTGCGGAATATTTTTAATTTTTTTTCAAATTTTATAAGAATTTTTTCATTAATACTTTGCCAAAATTATCTAATTTTTTTTAATTTTAAAAATATGCACGCTAATAACCATGACCGTTCCGCTAAATATCAACCAGATATCGATATGAGTTGGGAAACATCGTGAAAGCTTGTGTATTTTTTATACGTGTTTCTCCAGGCGAACCTATATCAGTTCTAGACGGAGTTCTGGTTGCTGTTAAGGATGAAATAGATTGTATGCCATACCCGACAACAGGTGAGTTCATTGCAAGAATGTTTTCAGTTTCTTTATATGTAACATTTGGCGAATCAAGAATTAGTCATGAAATATCCCCTAATGAATTCGATTTTGTAGAATCTAATACTGGGATACTGTTGATTATAGTTTAAATTTGATGATGTAGGAGGTACAAAGTGGCTGCACAAAGTGAGACAGTGCAAAGACGACGCGTGCTGCGTTAAACGTCTCCGATTATGTGGTGCCATAATAGTGGGAAAAACGAATATGCATGAGCTTGGGGCTGGAGTCAGCGGGATAAATCCTCATTATGGGTATGTACATGCTTCAATTTAGTGTTTTTTTTTAAAAAAAAAAGTTTTTTTCTGAGATTCTTGTGAATAATGATGCTGATTAATCCTCCTCTGTCATTAAAGACCAGCAAGAAACCCATATAATCGGCACAAGATTACTGGAGGCTCTTCCAGTGGATCTGCTGCTGTGGTTGCCGCTGGATTATGCCCTGTTGCACTCGGTGTAGACGGAGGAGGTACAGTGAACTTTTGCTGTACTTATAGCTTCAGTTTCTACTATCAAACATTGATTTTTTTTACAAAAATTCAAGTCCTCTAAAAATGTTATTATTTTGCATAGGATCTGTAAGACTTCCGGCAGCTCTTTGTGGTGTTGTTGGCCTGAAACCAACGTTTTCGCGTGTGCCACATGAAGGGTGCGAAACACATTTCTCTTATGTTTATATTTAGATATGATGAAACTTTTGGGTATTAATCAAGATTGCATTTTTTGTTTTTGTTTTATAATTCTTGAGAAATTTTATGCTTTCGTTTTGACTTTAGGTCCAATGTTAATCTTTCAGTGTTCTTCCCCTGAACTATACAGTTGGGATGGTTGGAATTCTTGCAGCAAGTGTTGAGGATGCACTTATAGTGTCAGTTTCTTGATTTCCTCGACGAATTTTTCGTTTAGCTCATGCTGGGTTTTCTCTGTCACATTTGACAACAATTTCGAAAATTTCAGTTATTCAGCAATTAGTGGTGATCTCACAACTGATCAAAATGGGGTAACAGCGGTACCTGACCAGCCTAAACTACCTCTGCCTCTGCTGAAATCTGCTAATCACAAGTCGTTTAACATAAAAATGGCGCGATATGGACAGGTTTGTGATCAGTTCTTGCCATTCTTCATTTCCAAAATGATATAAAGTACCATTATCTTCATTCCTTTGCCTCCGAACTAACATCGAAATTCAATTTTTAGCCCATTTTTACATCTTTTCTGTGTTCTGTTAGTGGTTTGATGACTGCAGTGATGATATCAAAGTCTGCTGCTCTAACGCGGTGGCCAAACTATCAGACAAATATGGCTGGAAGGTGAGAAATCCCTAATGTAATCCTTACTTTTAGATTTATCAGAAAAAAGACAAAGATTTCAGCTTACTCTCGACCGGCCTAATCACCTCGTGTTTTTGAAGATTGTAGATGTAACTATACCAGAACTAGAGGCCATGCGCTTGGCACATTATGTGACATTAGGATCAGAGTGCAGCTCCTCAATCTCAAAATACTCACAGAATCTGTGAGTATTCTGTTTTATTATTATAGTTATTATATAAGTGAAAAATCATACTGTGGCATAACAAGGATTGATCAAATATATCAGGAGTAAAACAGAAATGGGGTGGGATGTTCGAATTGCGCTTTCTGCATACGGTTCTTTCGACAGCCAAGAGTATTTAAATGCACAAAGGATCAGGTAGCATCAGCTGATGTTATTGATTTTAAAACCTCTATATTCTTTTAAAATCATTCACTATTCACCTATAAATCAATGCAGGAATCGGCAACTTCAGTTCCACGAAAAGATATTTGCGATGGCAGATATCATTGTTACTCCAACCGTGGGGTATTATTACATCATCCCTTCTCCTTCTGATTTAACGAAAAGTATTCGAGTACAAGATTTTAAATGGGTTGGTTTTAGAATACATGAAATTTTTTGCTAGTGTGACAGCATACAATATAAAGGACGATGTCGTGAAAACTGGTGAACTGGACTATATAAATGCAGGTAAATCAACACTCATTCAATGGGAAATACTTGTTTGGACAAGATTTGTGTCCTACTTATACACCAACTCAATATTAAAACACAATTTTTGAAAAAAAAGTACAAAAATTAACATACCAATCATTTTAGACCAATAGTCCATAAATGAGACTCAAATCGGGTGCATATAAGTATTTTCCCATTCAATCAAGATAGAAGATTTTAAGCAATGGATATTAGCGACCTGTTTAATATTTCAGCCGCACTAGTCCGGTACCAGATAGCTGGAAATTTTCTTGGTTTGCCTGCAGTAACAATCCCAGTAAGTTAACAAAAGCATCAAGATCTTTAAATTTTTATTTACACACAATGTTTGGTAATAATGGGAACAAATTTGACAGGTCGGATACGATCAATCTGGCTTGCCTATCGGCCTTCAGTTCATCGGGAAACCGTGGTCTGAATCGCTGTTAATTCATGTTGCTTATGCCATGCAAGTGCGTAACACAAATTTACGATATGAAAATTCGTCAAAATGGTTTTATGTAAAAAAAATTCTGTTTCCTAATGTATAATTCTTGTTTTTAAAATTCAGTTTCCTAATGTATAATTCTTGTTTTTCAGGAACTTTGCCTCTTGGGACAAAAGAAACCAGAGATTTTCTATGATATGCTCTGCAAGGATTAAATATGAAAGAGAAGAAGAAAAATGTAAAGGTCCTAGCTGGAGTCAAAGTCCAAGGTGCTAACCACATACACCATGGAACCAATATGTCTCATTAAATGTTTAATCATTAAACTGAACAAATAAATACATGTATAACAAGTGTTTCAATAAATTCGATTTATTCCACTTGCTTGGTTTGTACACTGCACACACCTAATCAGAAGGACTAAATACCCGTGGTAACGACAAAATACATCAAGAAGCCATTTGTTGGCATTTATTGAGTAAATCAAGCAGACATGGAACTGTGTTATATTAACCGGATTTCTAATTCTGTAAAGCATGTTTGATAGCTGAAACTATGTATATCACTACGCCTTGTGAGGTGAAGAAAAAGCAACTGGAAAAAACGTTCTTGAAGAACATAACAGCAGCACTGCTATACATATCTCACCAGAGTTTGGATAGTCCTTCGCAGTTTCAATATCTATTTAGTCCAACAAAAACTTAGTACCAGACCATTTGAGAGTCATTCTTCATAAAGATCGCTCTAACGGGTACTCTAGGTAGGCTTTAGGCACTTTATGAGGTAAGATTGATTCATTTTATCTAGCAGAAGCTTCAAAAAATAACCTTGGTCACATCACTCCTTTATGGGATTTGCGCAGGTTCTTCTGAGTCGATCAAGAAATCATCTAATGTTGCTAGAATTTTCAGCTGCTGATCAATTGAAGCGATTGTCTTTTGACATTCGGCATATTTACACTTAGCCGCTGCAAATTCTTTATCCTGAAACCAATGTCAAGAGACACAGAATCGATAATTTTAGCAGATCTAAAAATTACAGTTTATATGATGGGAAAATAATAAATAAATACTAAATATAATACATAATGAATATGGTGGCGTAAAATAGTTAAATGAACTATTAACTTGGAGCTAGAAGGTATTGAGTAGCCAACCTGAATGATCCTGAACTCTTCAACCATTGCTGATAAATACTAAATATAATACATAATGAATATGGTGGCGTAAAATAGTTAAATGAACTATTAACTTGGAGCTAGAAGGTATTGAGTAGCCAACCTGAATGATCCTGAACTCTTCAACCATTGCTGATCTCTGTGACGTATAATCAAATTTAATTCTTGACAACTCGGTCTCCAATGCCTTTGAAAAATTTCTTTCCTTTTCGACCTCATTTCTTAACGAACAAATAGTTGAATGCATGGTTTCTATCTCAAGTTCAAGATTTGTTGACTGCTCATGTTTTTCTTTCATAAATTCAATTTTTTTATGGGAAGCTCTCTTTTCTTCATTAGCCACAGCCAGCTGAGTGCTCAAGTTAAACAATTTTAACTCTGTTTGCTTGAGTTGATCTTCTGATGCTTCGAGCTGAATACGACAATCGTTAAGAGCCACCTCCAAATTCATTTTCTCCATTTCTATATTTTCTAAATTCTCTTCCAGTTCAGCTGTACGATTGATCATGGCTTCCAGATCATCTTTCAAACGATCTTCCCGAACATTGACCATGGTGTTCGAGTTGCTTCCACCTTGTGTTTTGGGTAGTGCCACAATTTTCTCCATCTCAAGAAAATCATCCATGAGATCAATCTCAGCAGAAGGAATTATAAGACTCCTTTCAAAAGTTCTTTCATTCTTAAACTGCCCCTCTTCTGTTACTAAAGCAGGTGAACAAGATTCGGGGTGGCTTGGCTCACCACCAATAGACTCTAATCCACTTGTTTCACAGCTGCCATTCTCGATAACCGGTACTTTCCCCTCAACACCTGACCGGTGATCATTAGCTGGTGTTGTTTTACAAGCCACTACCTTTAGCCTACGGCATTCTGCTTCAAGATTGGCAATCTTTTTAATGAATTCAAGATGTTGTTTACTAGCAGATTCAGCAGCATGGGTGCTTAGATCTCTCTCACAGGTCCTTAGTTCCAGTTGTTCAGTTTTGGAAACGAGCTTGAGCTTAAGGACAGAGTTCTCTTTCTCCGCAACTTCAAGCTTAGAGCACATGTCAGCAAGCTGGTTCTCAAGTTCAGATTTTGTCGAATCCCACTCACGAGTTTTATCGGTAACATCATAAATCTTCTGTTCTTGGTCTTCTCTTGCTTGTCGAAGCTGTCTTAAACATTCTTTAAGAGCTCCATCAAGATGGCCAACACGTTCTTCAAGGATCGAATTCTTCTGAGTTAAGGCTTCAGTTTGTTTCTTCAAAATCGTTACTTCATTCTCAGCCCTTTCCCATCCTGGTATATGAGCTCAAATTAAAATTGATTTCAAAACTGGATAAAAGATATTATCCAACTATAATGGTGTTTCCTAATTCATATCAAGCTCATTAATCATAGTTACGCAGATGCAAACAAGCTATTACTTAGATTATGTTACACTGAACCACACTTTCCTCCTTTCTTAGCAGGCAGCTGAATATTTTCTTTTCTGGACTACAAGTACGTACGTGCTAAGAATTGCAATATAGTCTCTTAATTTCATTGTAGCCTATAGTATATTAATTCCAATATTAAGTTCTCGAAACTAAATCATGAAGGTTAGTTTTTTTCTAGAACCGCAAGTTTGGCCCCAAAACCCTTGCAACCACCCCACCGCAAGCCCCTTATTCCGCCATGCGTCTCCCCTCTCAGATACCCGAATCTGCCTCTGCAAATGCATGCAAGAAAAAACGCAACATATTCCAAATCAGAAAGCATGTGAGAGAGATGGAAAATACCTGTGACAGCTTCCTCTGCAACTTTGGCATGCTGCTTAACCAAATCTTCTTTCTTGCGGACATCAAGAAGAGCTTCAGATAGCTTCTCTGTAAGAGTCTTCAAACTATCATCATGGTCTTCGTCACCAGGTACAGTTTTGGACGTGCCTTCAGGGGATTGAATGTTTTGATTAGCCAGACTCTGTGCAACAACTGAAAAAAAATCAGTGACACTAGTCCACAAAAAAATATCCTTCAGAGCAAACAAATATTCAGTAGCTAATGTACAGTCACATAAATTTCCCTTGTTTATTTCTCCTATCCTAGTAGAACATAGCAGTTCGATGACAAGTAGTTGCATGAACAGATGGACATAGATCTAAAACAGTTTCCTTGGCTTGAATGAATGAGAAGTTCTAAATGGAGTTATGCATGTGCGATTCGTATCGTGTTCAGGCACATACCAGTGATTGCAAGAATCATCCTGAGTGCATGTGCCAATATTTGAAGATAGATACTAATAATAAAAACAGGAACGAATGCTGTCTAGAGTAGAAAAGTAAGACCTGTCGTCCTCCATCTGACGTGGTCCATGTTGCTTCAAAGTTAAACTACGTGAATCTAGACTTGATGCCACTTAATTGTGAACAAAACACGAATTTCTACCCGTTAAAGAATTCAAAAAGTTATGATACTCGTTAATTTTACATTGTGAAACTCCAAGTAGTCACCAAACTAGTCTAGAAAAATCAGGGCCCAAAAACATGACAGCTAAACACACAATTATTCATTTGTTGGTATGTGCTTCCCCCAAGGTCCTGAATGAGAATTAATCAAGGCAAAACCCGGGAATCCAAATCCTGGAGTTGCTGATTTGAAAGGCAGAAGTTGAAAATCAAACTGAAAGGTACGAAACAGATTAAAGTATACGAATTTGGGGGCCAAAGATTAATGATCCCAAATTGGTTAACCTGATCATCAGAAAATCTTTCTGAATGAGATGACAATGATCCTGAGCTCTCAGTTTCACCACTGGGACTTTTTTCAGAAGACTTACTGCCGCCACAGCCAACTCCTCCGGTCCATCTAAGGGACAAAACAACAACACCCCTCACTTACTCAAGCTTCATCTCCTATTTCAAGCTCAATTTTGCCACCACAAATCAACACCACTACCACATTTGCATAGAACACCACAATACAAAATCATGAAGCCTATAAATATATCCCCAACTCAACTCTCTTCAGATTCACCCCTAGAGAAGCCACAAAAAAGTGCATATCAGGAACAAAAATATTTCAGAAACCCATTAATCCTGATCATATTGATCAACCAAACCCATCACAAATTCAGCTCAAAGAGCAGGACAAAATATACAGGAGGGATATATTTCTTCCCAATTACCATCACATAAATAAAGGCAGAAATGTAACTTCGGGTGAAAAGTCTAACTTTGCTTAAAACCCACTTTTTAACCAACCAACCAACCAACCATCAAGAAAAATATGGAATGTTTTCACGAATTCGATTAGAGCAACAATACCGTGATTTGAGACTTGACCTATTTGGGACAACAAATCCGCACAGATACTTAAAGCTCAAACATTTGGACAGCTAATCTGATGGGAACATCTCAATTCCCCACCACTATAAAAAAACAGACACACACATGATGGGTTAATAGAGCTTGGAACTTGTGGGAACTGCCCCATCGATATCTCCAAAAAAGACTTGTAAATAAGAGTGACCCACATCAAAGCGTACATTTTATCTTCAACACTAAAAGAAGACCCACAAAATAATTAATGCAAAAAGGTCTCACGCCCTCACCGGCTCACCCCACTGGAAGAGCTCCGTTAAATGCAATTTTATTCAAAGAAAATACACATAACTTCCATAACTCACAGTATAACTAAATAAGAGAAGAAAAAATTACATGCAACGAATTAACAGCAGAAACGGAAGCAGTAAACGTTCAGATTTTTGTATGAGATGAACGAGAAGACAGATACTTTTGTAAATATGAATTACTTGTTATACTCTTCAATTAGTGTTGACTATTTGTGATGGCCGAGAAAGCGTGTAAACTGAAGAAAAAGACTGGTTGAATAATTGTTTGTTTTTCCCTCGATATTAAGTTGTTTTCTTCCACTCATTCGCCATGCCAGTTGCGCTTGGAGTTTCAAGGTGAACAAGGGAGCGTGGAACTTTCACGGGGCGTATCACCTACAATTTTTATTGAGAAAATTATAAAAAACGTAGCACATGTAAAAATATTTTTAGACTAAATCATCCGAAATATTTTTTTTCAATTAAATATAAATTTTAAGAAACTTCTTTCAATTAATCTAATCTAATTAATTCATTAAATAACTAAAATACCCATGCCTAGAGGTGCACGTATCTCACGTGCACCGCTAGACTAAAAAAGGTGCATGTATTTTTCTCAAGTGCAACGACGCATGTATTTTTGTTCAAGCGGTGCATGTATTTTTTTCAATTGCAACAGTGAATGTATTTCCACTCAACTGATGCATATATCTTATTTTTGTCATTTTCTTTGAAATTGGACTTATTTGAAAACGTATCCCACTGCACCGCTTCAGTGAAAATACATGCAACACTGCATTTGAGAAAATACATGCACCGCTTGAGTCAAGCGGTGCACGTATCGGTGCATGTATCAAAAAAACATTTTTTTAAAATTTAACAAAGTGGTACATTTGATTACATGCTCCACTTAAGCCTACGTGTATTGCTAGATTCAAGCGGTGCAGTGTGATATATACACCGTTAGATTCAAACGGTCAATGCAACTAAGACTAGGAAGAAACCTGAAATGCTGATTATTTATTAATAATTCATGAAACTTCGATCGATGTGCGCAGAACCATATGGGTCGAAGATTTGACCAATTTTAACACAAACAGGAAAGTAAACGTGCTGCCGTTCCAACGTGCAAAATCTCTCTTAGTTTTAACACAAACAAGAAAGCCAAATCCCGAATCTGCTTCCTTCAGACATTTGGGCACCTCTCCAACAAATCCATTTCTTTGTAAAACTAAGCTCACTTCATCGTCTTCCACAGTTTCATTGCACCAATGCTTTAAAATTTGATCCATTCGTTGCCGAGCTCACTTCACGTATTCCACAGTTTCATTGCAATCCTGAATGGCAAAAAATATGCGCACAGAAACCTTCAATTTTGAACGGGCAGAAACGACGAACATGAATTCGCGATTCAGAAATTGCGCAAACGGTATCGCGATTCAGAAAGTGGCGCACAGTGTATCGTTATTCAGAAATTGGAGCAGAGGAAAAATTCACGGGACTGGAAAGAGATTGGAGTTTGCTGACGGACGGCGGCGGCTATTAGTTGTAGTGGTGGGATGATGAAGGTAGAAATCGTGGAAAATGGGGGATTACGATGATATCGAAATCATGGGTTATTTATTTAAATAACCCCAATAAAACAAATAATTACAAAAATAACCCGAATTCTGAAAACATTTAAAAACTAACCTTACCCGCCAACTCAGTTGGCGGGTCCAATAGGTCACGCCAACTGAGTTGGCGTGACCATATAAAATATTGGTCACGCCAACTCAGTTGGCGTGACCAACGTTGAATAGTAGTCACGCCAACTCAGTTGGCGTGACCTTTGTTTTATAGGGTCACGCCAACTCAGTTGGCGTGACATTATTTTAATAGTGCCGCCAACTGAGTTGGCGGCACTAAATGTGCTATAAATAAAGCCGTCCGCCTCTTAGTTTTCTCACCAATTCACAACTTCTCTTTTAATATTTTTATTATATGATAAAATTCTGATTATGCTCTGTAGTTGCAGCTTTAGCTGATCTTCTACATCAGAAAAGATTTTATTAGCTACTAGTAATAGTTTTCTGTAGTTATCAAAATATGTCTATTCAAGTTTTATTTTATTGGGGGGGTAATATTATACAAGATTCTGAGTTCGTCCGATATGATCGTGGTCCATCAAGAGGTACAACTATACGACGTACAATTAATTTTCTACAATTATTAGATAAAATATATGATATCACTGGGTTCGATCGCAACCAGTTTCTTTTGAAATTATATGCTAGGCATATGTTCAAAGATTTTTCGGGGTTACGTCAGACTGTTTTACCCATAGATGATGATTACAATTTAGCATGGCTACTTGATTCAGAACAGGGTCATAGTTGCTTGGAATTTGATATACAAGCAGAACCAAGGAATTATGATTATGTTCCAGAAATGCCAATGAGTGGCAGTTTTTCAGAAGGATTGACGACATCTGTTATTCAAGAGACGTATGTTGCTCGACATCAAGCTGAGGGTTCATATAGTGGTGGAGACCGAGATGATCATCCAGTAGATGTTGATAATGTTGCCGCTGAGCCACGAGCAGACATTTTTGCTGATTTTGGTGATCAAATTAATTCTGAACCAGAGGGGATTCCATCTGATGATGAGACTGATGCTGATGATGATGAAGTTGATATTGGTGTGATGGCAGAAGCAGTTGAAAACCAAGAGGAGGGGGCACCAACCATGACAAATGATCATAATCTTTATCCAACAATCCCATTCTTTTCCATGACACATCCAGAAGTTTTTGGAGATTCGATTGACAATCCAACAGGCCGTTGGGGGAGTTTTTATGATTACTCCAAAGGTGAAATCCATCGCAACATGGTCTTCAAAGATAAATTTCATCTGCAGGCAGCTGTGAAGGATTATTCAGTACGTGTTGCAAAACGTGAGCACCATGTTGTTAAGAGTACAAAAACATTGTGGAAAGTAATATGCAAACACGGTACAGAGGATATACCTTGCAGATGGTACCTGCGTGCATGTTTGGATAAAAAAGTTGGGTTATTCAAAATACCAAATATGGTGGTCCTCACACTTGTCTGCTGAGTGAGCTGTCGCTTGATCATTCGAACTTGGATAAGAATATGATTGCTAGCTTGTTATTGGGAATCGTTCGTCGTGATCCAGCTTATGAAATCAAGTATGTGATTCAAACGGTGAAAGATAAGTATGGCTTTGAAATATCATATGCAAAAGGCTGGCATAGTTTGAAACGTGCAATACGGAACATGTATGGAACCTGGGAGAGCTCGGTCAACAAATTACCTTTCTATATGGGAGCTTTGAAAAAATGGAACCCAGGCACAGTCGTGGAGTGGGATCATCTTGATAATGCAAGACCGAGAGAAAAAACTTTGAGTTATGTTTTTTGGGCCTTCCAACCGTGCATAGATGGTTTCCGCCACTGTCGTCAAGTTATTACAGTGGATGGCACACATCTGTATGTAAAATATCAGCATAAGATGTTGATTGCTGTCTCCATGGACGCGAATAATCAAGTGTTACCGCTGGCATTTTCAATTGTCGATGAAGAGAACTTTTTGTCATGGAAATGGTTCTTGGAGATGGTTAGCAAACACATTATTGGAGAATCTGGCGGCGTGTGTTTGATTTCTGATCGACATCCGGGCCTTATTGCAGCAGCCGACTGTATCCCCGACTTTAAACCCCCCCGTGGAGTGCATCGATTTTGTTTGAGACATCTTTGCTCAAACTTTAATAGTCGTTTCAAAAACGTGCACTTAAAAGACTTGTGTTGGAAAGCTGGATCAGAAAATCAACTGATAAAATTTGAGCGTACGATGGAAGAGATCAAAACCATTGAACCAAGGGCTTTTGATTACCTGAATCGGATTGATAAGTCTCAGTGGACACTTGCTCATGATGAAGAGGGACCTGGCATATATGTCGGGACATAGCTTGAAGGGCCAGCATCTCCAAAACCCGCATGCATCGACTGTACTTGTTCTTCATCACTCACATGCATCGGCTGTACTTGTTCACCTTGAGTCGCATGTCCCTCTTCGTAGGGCGGAAAGTTTCTATCGCGTCGTTCCTGAGCGACATGCAACACATTTTGTATGACATTTCTGACATCACTAAATGCATCCATGTACGCCCCTACGGATTGTTCCTCAGCGATATTACGGTCGCAGGTAACTGTTAATTGCGACAGCTGATCAATCTGAAATGAGTGAACATTTATTAAGTATTTAAATCTAAACACAATTTTCAAATATGTAATACATATGTAATAAAGCAACATACCACATGTTGCCATGCCGGGCCATCTCCATGTTGATAACCAGCCTCCACAAATTGTCGTTGATGGCCAATGAATCTACGTGTTACTCGTCCATACCAGTCATTGTACCCGACAATTACACCATGTCCAGCTGACTCATATCGCGGGCTGTCCACGGTATGAGCATGTGCATTTCCCCATATAGTCATGTACCGCCTATGGTGTGCAGACCAGTCATTATTTGTTTTACCCCTGCGGTTAACTACATGTAATATATCATCCCCTGACCGTGGATCTGGTGGGATGTTTTGTACCATGCCGAACTGACGGAAAACCCGCTCAGGACGATGCATCTCAACTATGTCATACAAAATGAGTGGCCCGCTGTATGTCCATAACTCAGTATGCAGTCCTTCAATATAATCATCAGGGTACGGCTGCCAATTAAACTACAAATATAGTATTACATTAAAATAATGTTCAAAGACTATTATGTTTTATACATGAATATAAAAAATAAAATTACTTGGCTTAATGGCTGCTGGTCAAGGATGTCCCTAATAATTCGTAATGAATGTGTGCCAGTTTCTGTAAATCTTACTTTACAATGTCCACCTGTGTACTCATAATCATCATAAAAAAACATAAATTATATAACAAAATATTAAATATAATATTATACATTGCAAAATAATTTGTGATACATAACCTTGCACCATATGGAGCAACAGGTAAGTAATTGTCCTCATCGATTGGTATTGGCCCAATATCAATTCTCAGGCGTCCGAGTCGAGGAGCTAAACTTTCGAGCCGGGACCATGCCCAAATCTAAAACATTAACATGAAGAATATAAATTAAATATGCAAGATATATTTTTTCAGTATTTTAAAATAAAGGTAACGATTACCTGTAGGAGTTGTAATGCACCACATATTACTTTTTTCCCTCTCTCCGCTGAAGTGCACAACTCACGATATAAGAATGCCAGCACATCACTACCCCAGCTAAAATTACCAACAGAACTGATATCTTCTAATTTCTGTATGTACAATAATTTTACAGTATTGCCGGAGCTATCGGGGCACATAATCCCAGCTATCATTAATAATGCACAACCTCGTGCATATTTAGCAACCTCATCCGCCGTACTATGCAAATGGATCCGATTTACTATTAAATGATGACTCAACGCAGACATTAACAAACATGCACCTTTAAAGTGACCCGGATCTGGTGTAAATCCCAAATGACGATAACAATATTCTTGCCACTCGGGTATTGTCTTATCAAAATTGGCACCTGACACTGCAAGACCATTTATTGGCAGACCCCAAATAACTGCAATGTCTTGCAGTGTAATAGTCGCCTCTCCAGATCTCAGATGGAATGTATGCGTTTCACGACGCCATCTCTCTACTAACGCCGTGATTAGATGAGGGTCAATGGTAATCTTATTACACCTATATACACCATAAAACCCAAACTCATGTAACATACTTACAACACGTGTGTCTAATGGGCAAAGATCCCAAAAATAGCTGCTCGGATTTCTCACACGCAAGGGCCGATCAATATCACCTGCCCATACATCTTCAGAACGATGACATGACTGCAATAACAACAGATGATCATCGATCGGGCCTGGTACATTCATCGGATCCATCCTATTATATGAAACAAAAAATATATTAGTACATATAGACAACATAAAGTAAACAAAATAAATTAAAACTGATAAAACATGACGATGCTACCGCCGACAACCACCAGCCATCAGCAACCGGCGGCGGCGGCGGCCGACGGAGGCCGACGGCGGCAGCAGACGGCGGGGGGCGGCGGACGGCAGCGAAAAAGTATGACAGAAATTAATTCACGGCGACATGATTTTTACCTCTAAATTCTGAATCTGAAACTACGAAGTGACTGGAAGCAAAATGAGAAAAAAACGATAGTAACTTGGAGGTCAAACGCGAGGAAGAATTTAGACTGTAATAATCGCCGAAGTTGTTGCCGAAGAAGAAGGGTTGCGGAAATTTTATAACTCCAAGTCACGCCAACTCAGTTGGCGTGACCATTAATTGGTCACGCCAACTGAGTTGGCGTGACACATGATATTTATTGGTCACGCCAACTCAGTTGGCGTGACCAATAATTATTCACACCAACTTGCAGCTCCAGTTGGCGTGAATAATGGTCACGCCAACTAGGTTGGCGTGACCGTAAAAAACAAAGGTCACGCCAACTCAGTTGGCGTGACTAATATATTTTAAATTGGTCACGCCAACTGAGTTGGCGTGACCAAAATTTTATTAGGTGACGCCAACTGAGTTGGCGTGACCAATTGGACACGCCAACCCAGTTGGCGGTTTAGGTTACTTTTGAAATGTTTTTATTTTTCGGGTTATTTTTGAAATTATTTATTTTATTAAGGTTATTTAATTAATAAACCCTCGAAATCATCGATTAATTATATTATAGTTTGATAAATAAACTTAGTTGAATTTTTTTAAAAAAATTTATATTTAATTGAAAATGATAATTTGGGTGATCTAATTGAAATATATATTTATAGGTGACATTTTCTTATAATTTTCTCCATTTTTAAATAGGATTTGACATTATGTATTGCAATGGGTAAGAAATCATATTTTTAAATATAAATAAAATCTACAATTATGTGTTTTGTAATTAGTAAAAATAGGACTATTTTATTTTTATAGTATAACTACATATTATCAAGTAAATTAATTATTTTCATATGATATAGGTTGATATTTACATAGATAAAGTGGACAAAACATCTATTTTCGATAATATAGAATGACATTGACATAAATTAAATTTAAAGAATTATACCCTATATTATGAAGATAATATAAAAAAGTTAAATTTTCAAGTCACTTAAAAATAAAATTCAACAAAAAAGACAGATCATATATTCTTAAAAACTTTAATGAGTATTGACAATCATAAATATCCATTAACAAATCATGTGTTTCATCAAAGAAAATATAAAAACTTTAAACATGAAACAATTATTTGTGTTATGATAAGTTTATACGTGTGAAGACTCGAATCTGCAGCATAAAATCAACTTAGCAGATGTAATCTGTTCAACTTGTGAAATTTCAAGGAAAACCAATCAGCCCACCTTACGAAGAAATTTATATGCTCAACATATGCCCAACTTGTATTATCAGCTCTACCAATGCTCAACTTCCATCAGTTCAACCTATTGTTAACTTTAATCCAAGACTTGGTCAACCCCACTAACCCATCATTTATAAAGAATATTAATGGAGACTACGGTCACAGAATTTGAAGGGATGAACATTGAAGTGAAGTTAGTGGGCAATTAAATAGGGATCACGGGTTGTAACATCCGGATTTTCATCCCTCTAAATACCATACTTATCTCAATTGGAGAATTACATAGAAATTTTGCATTAAAACTCGAAATTACACACACACGTACTCTGTATTTTCTGCAAGGAAGAAAGGGTATGCTATGCTTGTGTCTTTGTCAAACAAGCTTCAATTCAGTAAGTGAGTTTTTGTTGTTGATATTCATTTCGTTTGAAAAGCATATGTATGAATTAAATTTCAATCAGACATATGCAATACTTCAAATTATGAAAAACATGTTATATGGATATCAACTCTGATGTGTGTTGCCAGACTAGTTCTTTTGAAATTAGTTCCGATGTGTGTTACCAGATCTGTTGTGGCTCTAGGTGAGCATATTGACTTAGGTTCTAGTGAGAGCAATGAAAAATATACGACTTTTGATATAATGAAATCAGTATTGTTTATGTTTTGATGTTATCTGCTTTATATGTATAATTATTCTGTAAGTTCGATTGACCCCTACTTGCTTGGTATTTTTCCCAAACACTCACCCCTTACGCCCCTCTCCAGATAAGAATGAGTCAGAGGTAGAAGATGACGAATAATATCAGTTTTGGGGATGGTGATTTACTTCTGCTGACGTGAAGTCAACCGCTGCAGTTATTTTAGTTTTGTTATTTACGCTTCCGTGAATGTTTAAGAATTATCAGTTGTAAACAAGTCTTATTTAATATCAATTCAGTTGTAAAGACAATTAAATTTTGTTTAGGGAATGAAAAATTGGTTTATTTGAGATTTGTATCCGATGCTTGTTGTTTTCTAATTTTTAATTTGGAAGCAACATCGGTGTTATCGGCTCCGATTTCGGGACATGACATTTAAGTGGTATCAGAGCTACTAGGTTTCCATAATCCCGATGGGCAAGTTGTGGACATATTGAAGATCTGTAGAGCAGATCAAATCAGTAGAGCAAATCAGTCAAGTAGGGTAAAACTTAGTCAGCAGACCAGATGAATATTTAGACCTGTAGAGCAGATTAAATCAGTAGAGCATATCAGTCCAGTAGGGTAAAACCTAGTCAACAGACCAGCTGAGTATTTAGATCTGTAGAGCAGATCAAATCAGTAGAGTAGGTCACATCGGTTGAGAGATCTTTGAAACAGATCTGTAGTCTATGTCAATAGATCACTTGAGTAAATCAGGCGAGCAGACCAAAACAGAACCAATAGATTAGTAGAACCTATCCACCTCACCAGTCCTGAATTTCAATCAACCCTATTTGAATCAGCTAACTCCTGAACTAAACAGTTCAACCCATCAGTTTTGCATCAGTTCATCATTTCCAATAAATTGTATTGTTTGTCGGTCAAACTTCAAACGACCATAACTTTTGATCCATGAGAAATTTTGGCTATTATAATATATGCATGGAAACGTCTTTTCGAGCCTAACCAATACACTATGTTGTATTGGCACCATCGATGAATTCCTTGTTTTAGACAGGTTACGCTAAATTCTAAAAAAAAAAAATTATGAAGCTTCACATCTTTGACTGTCTATCTTTTCCTTGGCTTCGACCTTACTCGCCTAGCAAACTCGTGTCTCCATCTTCATGGTGCCTTTTATTGGATATTCTCACGCTTATAGGTGCTATGATCTGGCAACAGGTCATCTATATTTCTTGTCATGTTCGATTTGTTGGAGATGTTTTTTCCCTATCGGGACACTGAACAACAGAAAGTTCACCGTCCTCCCTCCATGATCTCTGTTGCTCCACTTTCCCTACCACCTTCTTCTACATCTGGCTCCTCATCTCCTATGTCCATCCGCCAAGGCTGTTCCAGTTACATCTCCTACTCGTGATCCATCCCCGTCTGCCCCCACTATCCTAGACACACTCTATGAGAACTCGACCCATGAATCATATTTTTAAGCCAAAAACATAGAAATGTTACTACTAAACATCCGCTTCCTGGTCCTCTTGAACCTAAATGCGTGTCCAAGCTCCCAAAGACCCTCTCTAGTGTGAGTCGATGGCGCCACATAATTCACTGCTCTTATACGACATGGCACTTGGACTTTAACACCACCTTCAGCTCATCAAAATGTCATTGGCTCCAAATGAATCTTTAGCATCAAGCGTAATCCTGACGGCTCCATTGATAAGTATAAGGCCCGATTAGTGGCTAAAGGGTTCCATCAACGTCTTGGCATTGACTACCAATAAACATTTAGCCCTGATGTCAAACTTGCTACCATTCACACTATCTTTTCATTAACAGTTATGCATCATTGGCCTCTCTGTCAACTTGATATTAGTAATGTCTTTCTCCATGGTAATCTCACAGAAGATGTATATATGTTCCAACCAGCTGGCTTTGTTGATCCAAGTAACCCTAACTTGGTTTGTCATCACAAAAAATCTCTCTATGGCCTCAAACAGGCTCCTCGGGCTTGGTACAATGCTCCCAGAGCCACTCTTCTGACTCTCAGAACGTCGCAATCTAAGTTAGGCAGCTCACTATTCTTATTGCATCAGAAATCACTCACTCTAAATGTCCTTGTTTATGTCAATGACATCATTATCACTGGCATTGACTCCTCTGCTATCACACGACTCATTGCTCAACTTGGCACTAATTTTGCTGTCAAATATCTTGGTTCTCTTACATATTTTCTTGTCGTTGAGGTTCTTCGTTGTCAAGAAAGTTTATTCTTATACCAACACAAATATATTTTGGATGTTCTCCGACGCCACAAGATGGATGGGGCCAAACCATTAACCACCCCTATGACCCATAATCCTTTTCCTCTGTCTGCTTCCAAGGCCGTTGACACAACTGTGATGCCCAAATTATTTATATTTAACTATTCGACTAGTGTGGTAAATTATAAATTAATTTACGGGATTAAATTATTGGGCATCGTATTTTGGATCGAAATTGGAATAAATAATCTCGGGATAAACTTGTTGTGTAAATTAAATTCAAAAAGGGTTCTTGCAATAATAAATTTGTGAACTTTAATTTAAAGGAAACTAATTTGTTAAAGATGAGATGATAATTAAAAGGGTGGATTTAATTGAAGGGATTATCATTTAAACTAGGGCTAGACTAAAACACACACTCCCACACCTTCCCACACACACTAAACCATCGGTCCTCTTCCTTTTCTCCTTAGCCTTCACGCGATTCCCCTCTCTTGATCACGTCGTCACCCTTTCTTGCTTCTAGGGAACAATTTCTTCCCCTTTCAAGCTCAATCTTATGAAGGTTAGTGTGTTTAGATCTTTATCTTGCTTCTTGCTTGAAATTTCCTTGAAGTTTTGTCGAGTTTTGTTCGACACTTTCGGTTTTAGGGAAGGTGAGAGCCAATCGATTTCTTTACTATCCAAGGGAAAATGTTTGGCTAGTGTTTAAGTTATTCTACCTTTTGGGTCTTGTTCTAGCTTAATTTAGAGCATTATTTGGATTGGGTGTAGAGTTTGGTGCGAAGTGTACGTGTGTGTGTATTCTGCTGTGTGTGTGTTCTGTTGTGTGTGCCTGTGTGTGCTGAGCATGCATTGGGTGTGTGTATATGTGCTGTATATATGTGCTCCATTTGATATTGGTGTGTATACATGATATACACACATATGTATGAACATTTCAGCATGTATTGGTGAATGTATGTGTAACTGGTTATGCATAAGTGTTGTATACATGAGAGTAGGTACATATGAATGTGTATATGTGTGGGGTCCTCGTTACTTAATCCATTATGTATCAATTAAGCATATATACGTGAGTCTGAATTAAGTAAAAACATGCACTGATTAAAAGTTTCTGACTAGTTAAGTTGTTACAAGGGTTATAAAAACCTAACCAACTATACATCACATGTACAAGCAACAACCTAATCCAAGATAACTCCTAGGCAGTGGTTCAGCTCGCAGCGGAAAATGACTCACATCCCGTCATCCCACGTCTATGAGTCCCTACAGAAACATTCACACAACGTGAGTATAGATAACAATTATCTCAGTGCAATATCAAAACACAATATTAATGATAAAGCACAATAACAATCATCAAATGTGAATGCTCTGTATCATGCATCAACAAATGCACCATATCGACATATCTCAACTATCATCCTATTATCACGAGACCAATATGATTTGTCTATCTCAGCTCAATATATCAGTGGAACCACATCACATCTTCATATTAGCAGCACATATCATAGTACCGTACTCATATGTGATAATAGCCAGAGTATATACCCAAAAACCGGCGTATATCTCTCATACCAAGTATATGTAGCATACCCGAGCATATACCCAAACCAGGCGTATACCTCTAATGCTAAAGCATATACCTCATCCATCTCAAACACATGATATCCATGAATGTACATGCATATGATACTACAAATCATATGATACCAACACAACACAATTCATATGATATCAATCTCATAACATCATCACACAATATCTATACTCCGTACGTCAACACGTACCTGGTATACGACAATAAAAGCGATAAATCAGGCGTTGATGGCTAATTGCCTCTTTGCCCCGTCCCCTGTGATGATGCGACAAGCACATGAACAATATACCATGTTATAAGAGGCTTCAAAAATAAATGCTACAAAAATATAACATTTTTCATAATTTCCAAGGAACCGATCGCTACAATTGCCGATCGATCGCCAAAACTCTCTGCCTCCTCGCGATCGATCGCAACTACTTGGCAATCGATCGCCAAAATGCCCTGTTCATAGCGATCGATCGCTACAAACTCACCGATCGATCGCCACATAGTTTCACCGCCTTATATTTTGTCTGTCCTCGGCGATCGATCGCAACACAAGCACCGATCGATCGCCGATGTCCAGAAAACTTAGATCATGGCGATTTTCAAGCATATCTTCATAATTCTTCTCCTACAACTCGAAATTAACCATTTCCACATGTTTCTTGAAATCTCTAGTAACATATAAACACGTTTCCATCATCCTAGAATCCAATTCTTGGCAAAGAAACAAGTTATGATTTCAAACATGAACACTTGAGACTCAACTTCACATACTTCATACACAACAACATAAATCAAGCTTAAACTCATGAATTCCTTACCAAGAAGTTATTATATCACTTCACTTTATTTTCTAGCTTGATTACCAAGTGCAATCCAAGCTCAAAAATTCAACCTAAGGAAGAAATGAGAGAGGAGCTTGTGTAGGGATTTTGTAGGTGTGTTGAGGTGTATTGTGAGTTGAAAATCTGATATCTCATATTTATCAACCTCAATTGCAAACTCAAATAAAAGGCACATGCATATGAAATTCAATTCAAATGCCTACTAGTCCAAGTTGCTTGATATGTTACTACACTTGATTTAATTCAATCATTCCTATGCACTACATCTTGTGCATCATGTTTCTTTCCTTGTCATATATCTAATATTCATTTCATTATTGTGTTCATTAATCCTTGGTTCAACCCGAACCTGAGTCCATATCGTACTGTAATTAATCATAATTACACCATAATCATATGACACATGTATACGTCATATCGAGGCATGCCAATATGTGATGCATGTACTTGTATATGTGTATATAAATGTGTACATGTGATGTATATGCAAGAGCGTGTGTGTGTTTCAGCATGCATTGGGCGTATAGGTGGAGTATTTACATGAATGTGTGTGCTCTATCTTGTATTTGGTGTGTGTAGATGCTATAACTTATGGTTGATGAGTTATTGCTAAAGTATGGAGGCTAGTTTGATAGATGTAGATCTTGCTATTTGTATTAGTGAATAATTTCAAAGTATGAATGAGTGTTGCTTCTAGATGTTGCGAAACTAGATGTATGGTGACATGAGAATGAAGTATGGATTTTATTGATTTAAAATGATAAAAATCACATCATTGAAAGATTGAATGATTAAATGACAACTGTATAAACTAGATGTATAGTTACTTAGAGTATATCGATTACCTTGATCAAGTAACAAGGTTCATTTTTTATGGAGTTGTTGGTTGACGATTTTGAATTGGAGTTGAGAAGTATATAATGATATCAGTTGTATTATAAATGAGCTAATATTGAATTGATATTCGATATAGATACTCCACGAGCTTCCGGACGTCGAGGGAAACTTGTTATGTTGTCGACTTTAAGGTACGTAGTGACGTACTAGCAGGTATTGTACGAAGTAATTACATATAGCTAATATATATGTGTTGATATGTATGAAATCTAAATGTAAGTAATAAGATATGCAAGTTGAATTTGGTGCTTTTGATACGACAATTATGTATATGCAAGTAACTTGAGATGTGAGTTGAATCTGATGCCTATGGCATGGCGGTTCTGAGAAATCCTCGAGGATTATTGGAGTTGATAGGCATACGAGCCTCTGATATATTATTAGTCACGAATAATTGAGAATAATGTATTGTTGAGTTATTGATATGTACATATCGGTAAGAATAGTTGCTTAAATAACTGTATTAAACTTGATAAATATAAAGCTATGAATGTGAGAACAAGCACCGTTAAAGATCTCATTTATGATACTTATCATTATGAAGTTATGATTGTGAAACAAGAATAGTTTGGGACATCTCATACTATTTCAGAAACAAACATGAAGTATTTCTCTATGTTATTGTATCATTTATTTTACGAATTATTAATTACGTACTTGATATCCATATGTTTATACTATTGGTGTATGCTCACTATGTGTGTGGCTGTTTTTATTGAATTAGGTAAAAATAGGTACAATGATGTCCTTGGGGAGGAGCTCGAACCATTGAATGGAAGTACCCCAGAAGCATGGTACCAGTATTGGTAAAATGAGATATAATTTAAGCAAGTATTTTGATTTGCATTCATTATTTATGGCTCGTCTGTAAGCCTTTGAAACATGTATATGGCATGTATCAATATCTCGAAGTTTCTATTTTCTTGAGGTTTGATGTGTGCATTTTAATTTGATGGAAGATGGGAGTATATAGCATGAGTTAGATGAATTTAGTTTGATGAATATTTGAGTTTATTTTGATGAGGGATTTTTACATGGGATTCTATTGTTGTCATGTTGATATAGTTTTTGATTTTATTTTTTTCGGTATCTCCTCTGGGAAATTTTTTATCAAATCACACGACATAACTAAGATTATGTTTTAGGTGCATATTTAATGGATACTGCTTGTTTAGCGATGAGGAATCTTACACAACCCAACATCGTCAAAGTGTTGGTGCCTTACAATATCTTACAATAACTAGGCCGAACATCACCTTCTCTGAAAATCGTCTGGATACACCGGATGAGGCTAGTTGTTTAGCACTCAAACGAATTCTTCGCTATCTAAAATGCTCTCTTCATCATGGATTACTCCTATGAACCACAACATTGTCAGAGTTACGCCGGTGACACCATGGATGATACTTCAACCTCTACCGATATTGTTTTTCTTGGTTCAAACCCAATATCTTGGAGTTCTCGCAAACAACGTGGGGTGTCTCGCTCATCCACTGAGTCGGAATATCGAGCCTTAGCTTATGCATCTACAGAGGTTCAGTGGTTACAAAATCTATTCATTGAAATTGAATTTCCCATTAAGTGTCCTCCACAAATTCGATGTGAAAATGTTGGTGCCATATGTCTATCTCTTCACCCTGTCCAACATACACAAATGAAGCACATCTCTATTGATCTTCACTTCGTCTATGATCTTGTCCACAAAAGTTTCATCTCTGTCTCCTATGTCAACGCTCTTGATCAACTAGCTGATATTCTTACTAAACAGTACCACGAACGCGTTTTGAACACTTGCAATCCAAAATCTCTGTCGTTGATGGGAAGTCAATTTTGCAGGGGCGTATCAAACCAATCCAATATCCGATGATTGATTCAAATCTCCTCAATCAGATTTTATTATTATATTATCATATATTATAAATATTATATTTCCATATTTATAGGATATTGTTGCACACATGTATTTGTGTTTATACGGCAGAATGTTATTGAATAAAATATAAATTCATTCCAAAACTCTATTTGTCTTATACCGGCGTCTTGATAATCTTCTCAAGTTGATTTTTCTCGTTATTTTTTGTTTGATTGGTTGGATAATTAGTAATACTTTATTTATGTTATTTAGTTTAATTGATTAATTCATTTTGGCAGGTTAAATATAGTTAAAACGTCTTATTTGGTATTTAAGTGAGTCTCTGCGGGTTTGACACCCCCACTCCTAAATTTCTATACTAAAACTTGATAATCGTGTACTTGCTGTATAAATCGTGTTATTTGAGTCAAAGCATGCATTGATAGAATTTATTGTTAAATAAAGCGCGATCAAACCATATAGCAGCTAGCCGCGCTTCGATCGCTCTCCAAGTATGAACAATTAGTACACTTCAACATATAACACGATGATCATCCATTCAAATTAAATTTTAAACATTGAAGATTGGTCAAATGAGGCAATGTTTGTGGGCTGTTCAAATCCGCAATCTATGTGATGTTAAAGGTTACAGATGGTCATTAGCATCATTTGCATAATCTATTTTACACTGATTTATTTACAACAATTCGTTTAGGGTTTCTTTTGGTAAATTTCATTTTGAACTATATGTGATGCAACTTTTTTATTTTTAGAAGGATACAATTATTTTAGACGATATATCATTTGCCTCCACATAACCACCATGACAATTATTTTAGATGATATAAAAGATTCAGATGAATTGTATTACTAGAGATAAAAAAAAAAAAAAAACATTGGCAATAATATCGCTAAAATCATACTCCAAGAATACAACTTTGCGAAAGATTCCTCGAGTGAAGACCAATATATACCAATATAATGTTAACACTCTATTGTTAAAAAAAAAAAAAAACACTCATATACATTCTAATGTGGAGGTCTTAATCTAAAATGATCCCTATATCTTTGAGTCGCATAAATATAGATGAGTCGTTTATGTTTTTTTATTTTTTAGGAAAAAGTTACTTACTTATACATAAATTGAAAATAATTGCTTTTTATTGTTATTTTTCCTTTTTGTGATGGGCATTTTTTTTTAATTTTCTCTTGTTTTAACAAAAAGAAAAGTGTAGGATCGAACGCTTACCGCTTTACCAATAACTATAGTTAAGGGTAATGGCGCAACATCAATCTTTTCAACCACACACTGGCACAAGCGCCAAGTGTTCGACCGATCATAAAGCAGAGGCAATTGTTGAACCCCAACAATCCCTCCCCCAATAATTGCACTCTCTGCAACTCATGAGAATCGAACACGCAACCTTGGCTCTGATACCAATTGTAGGATCGAGCGCTTACCGCTTTACCAATAACTATAGTTAAGGGTAATGGCACAACATCAATCTTTTCAACCACACACTGGCACAAGCGCAACGTGTTCGACCGATCACAAAGCAGAGGCAATTGTTGAACCCCAACAAAAAGTATTGGGAATTACACGGTATGTCATCTATGTGCTCGTAAACGAAATGCTTCTCACAGTCTATGGCTTAACAAACATGACCAATTGACGTACATATGGTTCAACCCCTCGTGTCTACCTGTCGCTTAGTACGATGCTTTGTGATGCCACTGTATAAGGGAATAAAATTGTGCATCTGCTATCAGTTATAACTTTTAACAAAGTGTAAGCACTTGATCCTAACAATTGTTATCATTGCAATGTCATGAGTTCGAGTGTGAGGGCTCATTCATAATCATTCGTTTAATTATCATACAATGATTATTTTAATGTCAACAGTGGAAGAGTATTTAAAACTTATCAACACGTGGCCCTAAAAGTTTTCGGTAGACCTCGATGCACGAGGAACACACCACATGTTATACATATACCAATATGTTCATGATGAAATGCTGAAAATATATAATCTCAGTGTCATAGCATACACATTAGGGGTGTAAACGAATCGAATTGAATATGAAGAAAATTTTAAGGCTCGAACTCTGTTCGAAATAGGTATATTCAAGCTCGAGCTCAATTCGAAGTTCGAATATGATAAAATTTTTGGCTCGAGTTCGGCTCGAATTAACGTTTGAGCTCGAGTTCGGCTTGAAAAGTTCGAGCATGCTCGCGAGCTATTCGAACTATTCCTCGAAAATAAATACTCGAAAGACTCGAAATATTTTTATTTAATATAAAATTATATATATTAATAAAATATTAAAGCTCGCGAGCAGCTCACGAACTATCAAACAAAATAATTTGGGCTTGAGTTCGGCTCGAAAAAAGTTTGAACATGTTTGAGTTTGGCTCGAATTCTATAATTTCGAATACGAATCAAATATTGTTCGAGCCGGCTCGAAAAGCTCGCGAACCACCTTGGGTTGTTTACACCCTTAATACACATAATTCATCACATATGTAATCAACTATAAAATCTTCTAGTGATATAATACTCAAAATACAGTTACACGGGGCATATCCTAGTGAGTAAAATATATTAAAACTCTCTGACATAATACTAGGACGCAAAACTCAACAAAAAGAACCTGAGCTCGCTTTCACGGAGTTCTGGCAATCCTAGATCCTTCCTCTCGAGTATCTGAAGGTTGTCCACCTGTAATACTTGCCATGCCCACACACAAAGACATGTCAACCCCCACACTGAGCGTTAGTAAACCAGTACGTAAAATTAATATAAATCACGATAGTAATGCAAAGTACCATGATATGCATGCCGTGTATGAATGCAATGCAGTGTACTGTACAATAATCTTAGATATCAAAATCTCACGAGTCCAAGGAATTATCATTAACAATGTAAAGCTTGAGCGAGATGGAGACACTCGGCGCCACGTCGGGCCATGCGATGTGCCCAACCATCCTTCATGTGGGCGATGTCGACACACTCAACGCTACAGGTTCTACTGAGCCAAGCGATGTGTCCAAGCATCCCCATGTCTGAGCGATGATGACAAACTTGGAGCTGTAGTTACCTAAATCGAGCCAAGCGATGTGTCCATGCTTCCGCACGACAGAATACCATAGATTTCAAATGAAGAAGCGTATAGATATCTAACAAACGATAGGATCAACATGCTATGTACAGTGGTATTGATGTGATTGACTGAATCTTTGTGTGTTAACAAAATATCATGTTATTTCATTTTGCATATTGATACCCAACTGGTAAATGCATCTCAATGTATCATGTAAGCACATATAAGTCAGGTAATAACAAATAAATCATACACCGGGATCATCACATGTGTGTCAGATATCGTGATAGAACCAGCCTCTACGTACCTCAACCGAGCTAATACATACCAAAAACTTCCGTATGCCTCAAATTGACCTCGGGATATAATAATATGATCATAAAATCATTCAAATAGTCTATATCTATCAGTTTACTAATCAAAACCTAGACCCATAACAAATTTCTAAAATTTAAGCATACATGCTCATAGTAATCGGCTCATAGCATTTCCGACACTTAACCAAAATACATGGGTCCAATTTAGTTTGAAAGCTAACTCAAAATATGACATTTCATATGTTTACCACTTCCCCAAATTCGTTTATTTACCTAAGTCAAAATTGGTTGAAATAGGACTCAAGCAAAACAAGGGAAAACTCTAATTTCAAAGTTGACTCATTTTGGTAGACAAATCAAAATTAATTCATATGATATCCAAAACACCTGATTCTAGTGGGGAATTCAAGATAACTCAACATACTACATTTCATCTTTTATAAGTTTAAGCTAGTTCATTTATCTTGAAGTAGTTATGCAACAATCATCGTAGGGTTTCTAAAATTGTCATACCATGTTTTTCCAGATTGTACAGGTTTTAGAAACACTTGTATAACATTTTCATATGAACTTCAAATTTAATGATTCTGATGGCCAACTAAAGTTTACTCAATGTAATACAACTTTCATTAAGGCCTTAATTCCTAATTCATAACTTATATTGCCAAGCATTCCGATGAACACACTGCGTGTTAAACCTACATACATACATTTTTCAGATTGTACACCTTATGGTAAAATTAGTATAAAACATGCATAACAACTCCAATTTGAGTGAATCTACTGTCAAGTCGAAGATATCTTACAGATTTACAACTTTCATAGAGGGATCAACATCAAATTCGTAAAACATTTTGCCGAAGAACTCGAATAACCTACTGCGTGTGCATTTATATGTACATGCAGATTCAATTTACACCTATTTCGATATAATTATCATAATTTTTTTTCATATTAACTAATGTTGGTTCCAAATCAAAGCTAACTCATTTATCTACAATTTTTATTTAGACAGCAATCACAAATTAGAGGAGAAAAACAGAAAATGATAACTTACTGGATAACTTTGGCAATATTTTTTTTATCATTTAATCAGTACTATTTATCTATATATCTTTCAATCAACCGTCACATGAACATGAAAGATTGTCACCTCTAATGTCACAAACTTTCTAACACAGCACAATCTTTGATTATCAAAATTTATTCATGGAAAATGTATTTCACCTCATAAATTTAACATCTTGGTTTAGAAGCTTTATAAGTTAAATTCTTGACTTTGCTAGTAATTGAAGCTCGATAGCATCTTATTAGAATGTTACTCTCCTGAATAGACAAGCCTGGTTACAATACTGGCTTTTTGAAAGTTGATTGATATCTATACAATATTACAACCCCAAATCAATATTCTAATATTAATATATTTTACATAAAAAATTATATATATATATATATTTATTTATTTATTTATTTATGTATCACATCCCGATAATTACTGCTAAGTCTAATAAATCTAGTTTGTCGATTGACACCCCAACATAAGCATACAAAAGGTAGGTACCAATAGGGGTGAGCAATCAGTTTATTTGTTATTGACCAAACCGACTTTGCAAAACCAAACAAATTGAACTTCTTTTTTTTAAAAAAAAACCGAATGCAGTCGGTAATCGAACTAACCTATATTTTTTTAAAATAAGTTGAAAAATAAAAAGTTGATTTTGAAAAGATAAAAATCGTTTAACAGATATTTTTAAAATTAAAATCGAAACCGAACCGATTTATCCAATATTTTTAAGAATTAAAACAGCACTTCGGAATTTATCTAACCGAAAGTTCGGACAGTTAGTTCAGTTAAACCGAATTTTTGCTCACCCTTAAGCACCAAATAAAAAAATGCATAAAGATATAAATTAGTTTGTGGATTGTGTTGGGATGTACCCTTTTCTAGAATCTTTTCTTCTTCTCTCTTCTTTAAATAAAAAGAAAAGGGGTATTCTCAAAAAAATTTCATCATGCATTTTTCACATATAAAAATCATCACTTTTAGTTATCATTTAATCAGTACTATTTATCTATTTTTCTTTCAAACAACCATAATATAAATATGAAACATTGTCACTGATCGCTATTATTTTAAACAGTATTTTTCAGTATAGCAGTTATGTACCGCAAATACACGGTGTCAATTTTTAGTATAAAAATATGAAAAGTACGAGTGTCGAACACACGAGGACTAGGTAATAAGTAACAAACTCAATCAATTTAACTATATTTAGCCTATGAAAATTGGTTGTGATTAATTAACTAAAGCGACTAATTAACTTAATAATCAACCCAACAACCAAGAACGAATAAGATTAGAATCAAAAGAAACAATTATCAAGACTTTCGATTCACTTATGTAATCCCCCATAATTTGCCTATTAGTCAAGATTTGAATTCAAACGTTCTAATGTGACGAGTTTTCCAATGCACTTGTTATACCTTGCTCCGGTTATAACAAATCTAATACTAATGTTACAATAAGATACTCCCGTATCCTTATTGAACAATTAATATTGAATGTCGATTTATGAAAACTACTAGCCTTCGATTTTGGTAAATCTATTGCTATCACATGTGTAATTGACTTTATCTCTCGATCTCGGTTTGAAATCTACGGCATAAATTACTATATCGTATTGTAATATCATTTGGTCAATTCAATCACAATATATAATCAATCAAATGTGATTAATCCTTTAAAAGCATGAATCATAATAAATTATGCACAAAGATATGTAAGAATCAATCAAAAACCTTAAATTGAATTATGGATTCATACGAAGGATCCCCTAAGTCTTGACAACAAACTTAGCCACAATAGTCAAAATCTAATGAAAATATAGAACAAAAGTTAGAAATACAGAAATAACGAGAGGCGTTGACTCCTTGCGTTGCTCCGTCGTCCCGTCTCTTCCGATGCGTCTTCTCTTCAATGGTTTTGTGATGTATGGATGATTTTAGAGGATGAAGAGTGATGAAGTTGAGTTTGTAGGGTTGTTTTATGAGCCAAAAGTCCTATTTTCTTCCAATACAATTCATATATACAGTAGGAAGAGTTTCACCAAACTTGGACACAAAATAACCAAGATGGAAATCAAATCTCGAATTTTTCGGGTCTGACGATCGATCACGACAAGTTGCCGCTCGATTGCCAGATTATTCTGATTTTATTTTTCAAATTTCTCAAAGCGCCGACCTATCGCCGATATTTCCCGATCGATCGTGAAAATACTTCTAGTCCGAGGCGATCGAGCGCTGATAATTCCCGATCGATCGCGAGTCCTGAAAATCACAAATTGCGATTCCGTCCCTTCTTTTCCGTGTTTGCTCGGTTTGGTCATTTTTCATCATTTATAGCTTATTTCCTCCACTTTATGCATTTGGACCTAGATTCCTGAAATATACAAATATATACCAAAACGCGTAATATTTTCCAGGAATCACTACAAAAACACCCCTAATCTCATATCTTACGTGTAAAAATCACACTTATCAACTCCCCCAAACTTAAACTTGATCGTCTCGAGCAAGAAATAAGATCACAAAGTAGAGTTCAATATTGAAGATTCAAATAAACAAATTCGCAAGCCAATCATGTAGTTTAGACATCTCACTTACAGACAAACAAGAGTCAATCAGAAAATTTAACAAACCGTGTTTTCTCTTAGATCAAGCAACATGTCTCCAAATCAGAACGTGCGTGTGTGTTATTTTCACTTTCAAGTTTCATGCAATTTTCATAGATCAAATCATGTTAGGCAATGAAAGTTAAGATTATCTTCGAGCACCCCATAGTCCTATTCTCAAACACTTCTCCACTAATGTAGTCACTCCCTAGACTTGGATCAATAGGTCTTTTAAAGCTTGTAATGTTAGGTCTAGGTGTTGGCTTCAAAGAATATATATGATAGCACAAAGAAGAGAGTATAAGCATGTAATGTTCAAAGCACAAAATGAGCTTCTGTTCTTTTTCTCATAGCCTTGGCAACTTTGGGTCTTTTTTAGTCACTTTTTTCACAAGGCTTTATCTATCTTTTTCTTTTCTCATTCATCAATTTTTTAAAGAATAAGCTCATCCAAATATAGCAATTCATGTGCATCTAATGAGATTCATTATACTCCATTGGGGTAAGGATAATTATTCAATTTAGGCTCAAACTAAGTGGGTATAATGAGTTGCCAAAAAATGCTGAATGTGGCTAATAGTATGTTAAACATACTTTATTCTTTTTCAATAAAACTCAAAATTGGATACTAGGGATTTATGTATACATGGTAAGCTTGAAAGAATCAAACGGTCCAAAGATTGCCTAAATCATCTCTTAATCAAGTTCATGACTATAAAATTTTGCCTTGAAGTGTCATTATCAAATAGTTTATAAGATACTCTAAGATGCACAAAAATAATTCCTCAAGTTCACAAATATTTTCACTACTACAAATACAATTCACAAGATTATGATTCAAATGTGCTATATATATTCCTCATCTTTGACATGCTAACTCAAAACAAGATATTCACAAACAAGTCTTACAATCATCAAAACTCAAGTTGACATGCATAGTGAGAATAATATCATCATGGAATAGAGAGCACTAATATGATTCATTCTTTTCTTACTAATTGACTCATTTTCAAGAAAAAATTTGTTGGTGCTTACTAAACAATACAATTCCAAAGAAAAAGCATGACATGTTAATGCACTATTCCCCCAAACTTAATTCATGCATTGTCCCCAATGTAATCATCATGGAAAATGAGACAAAGCATTTACCTTCGACAACGACCATCAGTGATCGTCGTCCAATTCCTCGTCAACTCATGGTGCATATTGTTGGAACATATCACAGCACGCATGGAGTCTCTCACGAAAATAAAAAACAAAACAATAACAAACACAAAACAAACCAAAAACAAAGCAAAGAGATAAGAAAAAGTTCTTGATTTATAGTCCCAATGTGGACTTTTTTCCAAATAAGCTCAAGTGCCGCAAGGGCCATTTGGGGACTATTTTTCGTCCGCCATGTGGTAACATCGTAACCACTTCTCTTTCACTATGAATAGTGCCCCTTGATCATCTCTTAAGTTGATTGTGTCGAATATAGAGCATCGACAACTTTGAACGGTCCAGCCCATAGTGCCTCCGACTTCCATGGAAATAGTCGCATCTTTCTCATATTCATTAATACCAAGTCCCCCTTACAAAATTTACCTCATCTTTGATGGCCATTCGACGTGACCTCCACCTTCTTCTCGCTCTTAACCTGCATCGCATCAACATATATTGTATCAATTATATTGATATTAAAACATCGGTGCTCAGTGCGTGTAGTGTTCAAAGCTTTGAACATATCATAAACTACTTGATCCCACCCTACTCGGAGGATCAACTTCCCTTCTTGGACATCAATCAATGCCCTTCTAGTTGCTAGGAATGGTCTTCCTAGAAGCAAAGGCATGTTCGCGTCTTCCTTTATGTCTAACACAATAAAATCCACCGGGATGGTGAATTTATCAACCTTGACTGGTACATCATCAACTATCCCATGAGGGTACTTGATGGACTTATCCGCCATCTGAAGTGACACATGGATTGGTTTGAGCTCTCCAGCTTCCTGTACACAGACAAATGCATTAAATTGACACTTGACCCCAAATCACATAAAGATTTATTAAAAAAAGTAGAGTTGATCTTGCAAGGTATAGTGAAACTCCCTGGATCTTTTAACTTTGGAGGCGAATCATTTTGAATGACATCAGAACACTCCTCAGTTAAGTATCATCTCATGCTCTCCCAGTTTCCGCTTTTTTGACAGAATCTCCTTTAAAAACTTAGCATAATTCGGCATGTGCCGAATAGCATCAATGAAAGACATCTCAATATGGAGATTATTTATCAAATCTAAAAACTTAACAAATTTAGCATCTAACTTTGCTTTCTTATATGCAGCGGGGAATGGGAGTGGGATATCTACCTTAGCAGGTGTGATAGGTGTAGGGGTCTTAGTAGACTTACCTTTGTCGCGTGTTTGCACCTCTTCTTGTTTGATGTTTGCCTCGCCTTTTAACTCTATGTGTGCATCATTCTTTTCAGCGACCTCCTTTCCGCTCCTCAACGTGATGGCATGGACTTGCTCCTCATAGTTTGTCTCAGTGTCACTAGATAGTGATCCTTGTGCTCGTCCGGCTACGATTTTTGCTAGCTGTCCACTTGGACTTCCAAGTTCTTTATCGACGCCTCATGATTGTTCATCCTTGTTTCAGCCGATGATATGAACTTGGTTAGCAACTCCTCCATGCTTGGCTTTGGTGCATACCCCGGTGGTGGTTGGGGATAGTTCCTCGGCCCTGGATTGTATGTTTTTGGGTAGGGGTAGGTATGTGGTGGTCGCTTCCCTACAAAGTTAGCAGCTTCATTAGTTGTAACGAAAGGTTTACCTACTTGGCATTCCATGCTCGGATGTCCTCCTTGGCAAAACTCGCATGTAACAGCTTGAACTTGCATTGCATGAATGCTCAAACTGTCAATCTTCTTGTTCAGTGCTTCCAACTAGGCAGCTAGTGCATTGACTTCACTCACTTGATGCAATCCAGCTTACTTCTTCGGCACGTTCCTTTCGGACTGCCATTGACAGCGATTAGCAACCATCTCCTCCAACAACATATAAGCTTCCTCGGGCGTCATTCTCATCACAGTACCTCCAGATGATGTATCTATCATAGAACGGTTATCAGAAAATAATCCGTTATAAAATGTTTGTACCTGCAGCCAGATAGGGAGACCATGATGTGGGCATATCCGCAGTAGATCCTTGAAGCGCTGTGATATCCCTGAAATAATTATGTGCATTATGGCCTTTAATTATGATTTTGAGGTTATATGGTGTTATTGTATTGGTATGGTCGAGAAATGTTTAGTTATGCGGTTGGCATGAACTGGTAATATATTTCAGGGTGCATGTGATGCATGTTGGGGAATTGGTGATTTGGCATAATTTATTTGGGTTGGTTCCCATTAATTTGAAAAGCATGTTAATTGTTGCTATGGTGCATTTTAATTGAGTAAATGCTTTAAAATATCATGTAGGGATATTTTAATACATCATGCTTAATAATGGAGCATCGTGTTAAATTAAACCCCCACTCCCTTAATACCCAACTTTCCCATCACTCCTCTCATTCCCCACCACACAACTCTATCACTCATTCTCTCCTCCCTTTTATTTTTCATCCCAAATCAAGAAAGAGGAGGAACTTAGGAAAGCTTGTAAACTTAGATATCTTGCTAGGATTTGAATATGGTAAGGGAACTTTCTTGTTAAGATTTGGGTATGTTTGCATGGGTTTTGAAATGTTGATTTTGGGGGAAAATGGGTTATTTTGAAGGATGTTGATTTTGGGGAAAAATGGGTTATTTTGAAGGATGTTGATTATTTGGTTGGTTATGGAATTTTTGTTGATTATTGATGTATTTGTGTTGATTTTGAAGTATGTGTTGAATGGTTGGGGTTTGAAGTTGTTTGTGTTGTAGGACTTGGAAGGGATGAAATGTATGAAAATGACGATTTTCACGTGTACAAACATCGGCGATCGATCGGCGTGATTTCGCGATCGATCGCGCGTATCATGTCTCGGAACAGAAGGTTTCAACGATCGATCGCGAGTTGGCACGATCGATCGGTGAGACCGCGATCGATCGGCACAAGCTCAGCGATCGATCGCGGAATGATGATTTGGCTTCTAATATTGAGTTGTGTAATTTTGTAGAGCCTTCTCAGGTGGCAACACAACGCAGGGGATAAAGTCCTACCACATCTCATATTTTTGAAAGGTACGTAGAGAGACGTACGGCACCAAACGGTAACATCTATTTTGTATACATATCGGGTTATGCATTGTGGTTGCATATATGTATTGGATGCTTGGTGCATATAATGTATAGTCGTTGTTATACTCGAGTGATGATTTTAGTGCTTTGACGACGTCATTTGAAGCGACGAGAGAATACTTGCCGCTGTCATATCTTAGCGAGGAAAGAATATTTGCCGCTAATATGTTGAAGCGATGGTAAATGCCGCTGTCACATTAAAGCGAGGTTATTCGATGCCGCTGAAATGTCGAAGCGAGGGGTATTAGTGCCGCGGTCATGACTAGCGATATGCATTAAAATACACTATTATAACAAGACTATGATTGGTGTTGAGCATGAGTGGGTTGGATATATGTCATGACATTTGTAGAACCGTAATATAATCCATTGATTATGATTATGAGTTGTGGTACAGGGACAACCAAAGGGAGCGTTTTAAATGCATTGGAATATAGGAAGTGCTTTGTATTTACGGTTTATGCATTTACTCATTATAATCATATTGTTGTAAATATGAATTATTATATGTTCATGGTTTGGGGGTTGTTTCTGTAGGTGCATTTTGGCATGAAGGGCTAAGGCCAGGGTTGATGCAGTGCTATGTGAGGAGTGCTACTGGTATAGCAAGAAAGGAATTCTTGTATATAGTTTCTACACCGGGTAGAGTAAATATATAGACTTACATTCATTTTGATATGAATGTAATTAATTCCTTTTTGGAAATTTTATTTTGGCACTGTAATCCTTAAGCTCAAGGCAACAACATGAACCCTTATACTCTGATGAATGCATGTTTAGCCCTCTTAAATGCACTTAATCCACACTTAAGGTAGCAAGGCCTTACAAGCGCTCCCATGCCTCATACAATGTCTCGGGATTGTATTGGGCAAAGTTGTGATGTCATTGCGCATTTTGGCCGTCTTGGATGGTGGAAAGAACTTTGACAAGAACAATTGTGCCATCTCATCCCACGTGGTAATAGAACTGGCAGGCAACGATTGTAACCAAGATTTAGCTTTATCACATAAAGAGAATGGAAACAAACGTAACATGATGGTGTCGTCAGTAACCCCATTATGCTTAAATGTATCACAAATCTCCATTAAGTTGGAGATGTGGGCATTTGGATCATCATTAGCTGCTCCTCCAAACTGGACAGAATGTTGGATCATCTGTATGATAGCAGGCTTGATCTCAAAATTGTTAGCCTGGATAGTCGGTCTAGTGATGCTAGACATTGATCCATGGAATGAAGGGTGGGCGTAGTCCATGAGTGATCTTACAACTGGTGGTACTGGAATCTCCTTGTTATTAGCCATTAGTGCTCTTGCTTGCCTTAGCCTCCTTTGACAAGTGCGTTCGATCTCGGGGTCAAAAGGCTCAAGTGTAGGCTTGCTACTCATTAGCATGCACCAAGAGATAACAACCTATAAAGATCCACACAAGAAACAAACAATAGAATGGTAGAGATAGGGAAGAAAAAAAGCGAAAATAAAAAAAAATGACTAAACTACAGTCAACTAATCTCGTTTGATATTATTTAAACTAGTCACCGGCAACAGCGCCAAAAAACTTGATCGTTATTATTTTAAACAGTATTTTCCAGTGTAGCGATTATGTAACACAAGTGCAATGTGTCAATTTTTAGTATAATAATATGAAAAGTATGAGTGTCGAACCCACGAGGACTAGGAAATAAGTATCAAACTCAATCAATTTAACTATATTTAGCCTACGAAAATTGGTTGTGATTAATTAACTAAAGTGACTAATTAACTCAATAATCAACCCAACAACCAAGAACGAATAAGATTAGAATCAAAAGAAATAATTATCAAGACTTTCGGTTCACCTATGTAATCCCCCATAATTCGCCTATTAGTTAAGATTTGAATTCAAACGTTCTAAGGTGACGAGTTTTCCTAATGCACTTGTTATATCTTGGTCCGGTTATAACAAATCTAATACTAACGTTACAATAAGCTACTCTAGAATCCTTATTGAACAACTAATATTGAATGTCGATTTATGAAAACTACTAGCCTTCGATTTTGGTAAATCTATTGCTATCACACGTGTATTTGACTTTATCTCTCGATCTCAGTTTGAAATCCACGGTATAAATTAATATATCGTATTACAATCTCCTATGGTCAATTCAATCACAATAAATAATCAATCAAATGTGATTAATCCTTTAAAAGCATGAATCACAATAAATTATGCACAAAAATATGTAAGAATCAATCAAAAACCTTAAATTGAATTATGGGTTCATACAAAGGATCCCCTAAGTCTTGACAACAAACTTAGCCAACAATAGTCAAATAATAATGCATCAAATTGTTTTGTAACATTCTAAACATCAAAATCTAACGAAAATATAGAACAAAAGTTAGAAATACGAAAATAACAAGAGACGTGGACTCTTTGCGTTGCTCCGTCGTCCCGTCTCTTCTGATGTGTCTTCTCTTCAATGATTTTTGGTGTATTGATGATTTTAGAGGATGAAGAGTGATAGATCTGAGTTTGTAGTGTTATTTTATGAGCCAAAAGTCCTATTTTCGTCCAATAAAATTCATATATATATATAGTAGGAAGAGTTTCACCAAACTTGGACACAAAATAACCAAGATGGAAATCAAATCTCGAATTTTTCGGGACTGGCGATCGATCGCAACAAGTTGCCGATTGATCGCCAGATTATTCTGATTTTATTTTTCAAATTTCTCAAAGCGCCAATCGATCGTCGATATTTCCCGATCGATCACGAAAGTACTTCTGGTCCGAGGCGATCGATCGCTGATAATTCCTCGATCGACCGCGAGTCCTGAAAATCACATATTGTGATTTCGTCCCTTCTTTTCCGTGTTTGCTCGGTTTGGTCATTTTTCATCATTTATAGCTTATTTCCTCCACTTTTATGCATTTGAACCTATATTCCTGAAATATACAAACATATACCAAAATGCGTAATATTTTTCAGGAATCACTACAAAAACGCCCCTAATCTCATATCAAATTAAGTGTAAAAACCACACTTATCAGTCACCTCTAATGTCACAACATTTTCTAAAAACTCTTAAGTAGATTAAATAAAATAAGAAAATACTTTCTCTAACCAGTTTGACATGGATTGGATAATTATGTCTGTGTTTGAATTGTTGGATTTGTATTTGATGGATTTAAGAACTTTGTATGTCAAATATTTCAATCCAAAAAAGGTTTAGAGAGAGATGGATTGCTAATACATGATCAATATCAATCTTGTAAATTTCCTTTTATTATTTGAAGTATTTTTATTTTGAAACTATTGCGTGTATCCATCTATAAATATATAAAAGAATCTAGTAATACTTCATTATACTCAAAATTATTACCCATTGTTGTCGCTACCTTAACCAATTTTTAAATTATAATTTAAATAAATAAATTAATTTATCTGAAATCTTTTTAATAATATTCAATAATATATCATACTTTAAAATGAAATTTTGAAATTCTTTAAATGATTAATAGATTAAACCAGTTACATACATAAAAAAAGGTTTAATTGTGTAAAAGTAATAAATATAGGTATGGAAATGGGAAAGAGAGTATTGAGTTACAAGGAAGTAAAAAGAAAGATAGAAAAATGTCTAAAATAACTAAAAATCAATAAAATGCACAAAGAACGAAATAAAGTTTGCCGAAACAATACCCCAAGAATCAATTTCTTGATTTAATGCCTATACATACCAACACAGTCTTAGAGATCCTTGTCAAAAGACTTTCATATACATATTCATGGAAAGAGAGATGGAGATTGTACATTTTGCACATGAACACCCATTGATTTTCAATGAATCAGAGGAATTAAATTCCAATTTCTGCGACGCATGTGGGATTTACTTGCTGTCGAGTCCCTCTTACATCTGCACCAATCAAGATTGCAATTTTTATCTCCACCAAGCATGCACACAGCTTCCCCACGAGTTAAACCATTATTTTCGAGGTGATGGTTATTATGAATTCCCTGACAAACATATTCTTGCTTTGCTTGCAAAGCCACGTGATGATAACATTAAGTGCGGTGACTGTGGGAAATTGTGCAAGAATTTCACATACCATTGCTCGAAATGTGAATTTGCTCTCCACCCTCAGTGTGGTTTTCCATTGGATATCCAAATAAAACATATTAGCCACCCCAAACACCCAATGACAGCTACATGCAAGGAGGCATTGCTGTTATGTGACATTTGTGGGAGAAAACATGAGGGCTATTTCTTCTCATGCCACCAATGTAATTTTTGGATTCACCAGGTTTGCGCCTCGGTACCCAACATTTTAAAAGTCAAACAACATGATCACCATCTCTCCCTCTTCTATTCTTCTAGTGAAATCTTGTCAAATTTCCTCATTAGCAGTAACAAATGTCTAATTTGTGGAGAAATGGCAGTAAAAAGGTTCGGGCTTTATTTTTGTTTTTTATGTGATGCTATCGCTCACGTGGATTGTACAATATCACAGATGGCGGCGGACTCAGGTAACTAAATATATCTATATCTAGTTCTTTGTGTTTGAAATGGTAGGATTTGTCACAAAAACAACATATATAAATACATTCACACAAATTTGTTATTGAAAAAATTGCAGGTGGAATATTTCATTTGCCACTTATGTTAGAGGATACATTTCCGAGTTTGATAATGCATGCAAGAGTAAAGGAGAATGATATACAGGAGAGCAATTCGAAGAACATGCTAGAAAAATACCATCCCCATTCTTTGGTCTTGACCGATGGCACTACACAAGAATCAGTTTGCAACGCATGCATTAAGCCCATTTCGCCTCCATATTATAAATGCAGTGCTCAATCTGAATGCAATTTCTCCTCACAAATTTTGTATAGATTTGCCCCTTCATATGAAATTCTCGGTTCCAGTAACATACATGGCAAGCCTAGCTTTTCCCAAAATGGGATGAATTCTTTTCTTGTTTAATTGTTTTCGTTGTAGCAAGTATCACAATGGGTTTCGATACTTACGAAAAAGTGAGGGATATTCATTTCTCTGTGGATCTTGAATGTGCCTTGTCTCCGGAAGTCATCAAGCATGATTCACACAAACAACACCCTCTTATTCTAACAAATAATCTTTTTGAACCGTCGTGTTGTGGTAAAAGTAGTTACTTAATGTACCATTGTAGTGTATGTAATTTTGACATACACATTCAATGTGCTCTTCTGCCTAAAACAGTTACTCACAAATTCGATGAACATCCCCTCACTCTAATCTTCACATGTTCTTCCCAAAACCACTTTGATAGTACTGATAACTTTTGCGAATTCTGTGAAGAAAACATTGATTCCAAGTATTGGTTCTATCATTGTGTTGAATGTGACCAATCATTTCATGTTAACTGCATTCCCTCACTTGGGAAATTTTCAAAAATCAAGTTTGGTGGCACCGTGAAAGTGCCTTGTCACAATGATCATCCGTTGACTTTGGTAAGGACACTGAGTATTGGTAGCCAAACATGTGGGTATTGCCACATAATTATTGAGGGTTTCAAAGATGGGATGGCTTTACACTGCGCAGACTGTGATTTTTGGATTCATTTCGAATGTGGAAGAAAATCTAGCGGTGCAACAGTTCGATACCTTGAAAATGTATTCGTACTAGACGGAGGGGCCTAGACCAAGATCTCGGGGAAGATAAGTGTTGGGTATCCATCTCCCGGAGTGTGATTCCTCTGTGATATTGTCACAAAAGTTTCCTCTCTGTCTCCCATGTCAACGTTATTGATCAACTAGTTGATATTCTTACTAAACCACTACCATGAACGCTGTTTCAACACTTGCAGTCCAAAATGATGGGAAGTCAATTTTGCAGGGGCGTATCAAACCCAATCCAATATCGATGATTGATTCAAATCTCCTCAATCTGATTTTATTATTATATATTGTAAATATTCTATTTCCATATTTATAGGATATTGTTGCACACATGTATTTGTGTTTATACGGCAGAATGTTGTTGAATAAAATATAAATTTATTCCAAAACTCAATTTGTCTTATACCGACGTCTTGATAATCTTTTCAAGTTGATTTTTCTCATTATTTTTTGTTTGCTTGGTTCGATCATTAGTAATACTTTATTTCTGTTATTAAGTTTAACTGATTAATTCATTTTGGTAGGTTAAATATAGTTTAAAACACCTTATTTGGTATCTACAGTTGGTCTCTTGACAATCGTGTACCTGCTGTATAAATCGTGTTATTTGAGGCAAAGCATGCATCGATAGAATTTATTGTTAAATAAAGCACGATCAAACCATACAGCTGCTCAAGCGCCGTGCTTTCGATCGCTCTCCAAGTAGGGACAATTATTGGACTTCATCAGATAATAAAACCATATAGCAGCTAGCCGCGCTTCGATCGCTCTCCAAGTATGGACAATTATTACACTTCAACATATAACACAATGATCATCCATTCAAATTAAATTTTAAACATTGAAGATTGGTCAAATGAGGCAATGTTTGTGGGCTGTTCAAATCCGCAATCTATGTGATGTTAAAGGTTACAGATGGTCATTAGCATCATTTGCATAATCTATTTTACACTGATTTATTTACAACAATATATACCAATATAATGTTAACACTCATATACATTCTAACGTGGAGGTCTTAATCTAAAACGACCCCTAACTTCGAGTTGCATAAATATAGATGAGTCGTTTATGTTTTTAATTTTTAGGAAAATGTTGCTTACTTATGCATAAATTGAAAACTAATTGCTTTTTATTGTTATTTTTCCTTTTGTAATGGACAATTTTTTTTTTCTCTTGTTTTAACAAAAAGAAAAGTATTGAGAATTACACGGTAGTAGCTTCTCACCGTCTATAGCCTAACATGACCAATTGACGCCCATTTGGTGCAACCTCTCATGTTTACATGTCGCTTAATACGAGGCTTTGCGATGCCACTGTATAAGAAAATAAAGTTACGCATGTGCTATCAGTTATAACTTTTAACAAAGTGTAAGTACTTGATCCTAACAATTGGTATCATAGCAATGCCATGAGTTCAAGCCTACTCATAATATGGGGACTTCTGGGGGATAAGAATTACACGACATGTCCTTTATGCGCTCGTTGACGAAGTGTTATTCACCGTCTATATCCTAACAAATCCGACTTATTGACACCTACGTGGTGCAACCCTTATGTCCGCATGTCGTTTTATATGAGGCTTTGCGTTGCTATTGTATAATAAAGCTACATATTTGCTATTATCTATGACTTTTATCAAAGTGGTAAACAAGCATCCTAAAAAAGAAGTCTATTCTTGAGGCCTTTTTAGTCCCCACAATTTTAAAAAGCAATCAATTTTCGAACATATTAAATGTTATTCTCGTCAAATTAAGTAAGTTGTTGGTTCTCGAAAATATTTTGGTGTTTCCAAATGAACAAGAACTGAAAAGTGAAAGAGACAAGCTTTGTCTAAAGTTCTTGGATTCTTCATTAATTTATAAAGGTTGGAAGAAATAAATATAGTAAATCTAGCCTCTAGTTTGGGATAATAGGTAAGCATCAAACTATGTAAAAAGATATAAAATTTCTAACACAGCACAATTCTTGACTTTGCTAGTAATTTCGCATGAACATGAAAGATTGTTACCTCTGTCACAAAATTTCTAACACAGCACAATCTATGATTGAATAGGTTATATTATCCAAATATATTCATGGAAAATGTATTGCACAATAGACAAGCCTGGTTACAATATTGGCTTTTCCCTTCCTTAATTTTTGAAAGTTGATTGATATTTATACAATATTACAACCCCAAATCAATATTCTAACAAAAATATATTTTACATAAAAAATTATTTCATAGTGTGTGTATATACTAGTTTTTGTTGGCACCGCACAACGCGCGCTGCCAGGTACCAACATGTTGGTCAATTTTTTCTATCGAAAATAATATTTCAAACGACTGTTTTTAACAAATCTTTTTTAAAAAAAACGACCATGCTACTGTAATTGAATGGGAAAAAAAATAACCAAATGACTTACTCAATTTTTTTTTAAAAAAATGATACATATCTTCTTATAAACTGAAAAAATAAAATTTGAAATTATTCGTATCTGCAACCGATAATGATATATTTTTTCCTAGTCGGTTCAGGCCAAACCCTGGATCCAACATAGCTTAACGTGGAGTAGGGATGGCAATGGGACGGGTCCAGACCCGGACCCGTATTGAACCCGCCCCGTTGGGCGGGTCTGGACCCGCTTCAACCGGGTTTGGAAGCAGGGCGGGGCGGGTCCTGGGATTGGCCGAACCCGCCCCGGACCCTCCCCGCAATACATTTTTTATTTTTTTTAAAAAAAAATATGATATTTATTATACATTTTACTTCTTTAATTGAACAATAAAGTATCATTATTTAATTTTATATTAAAATTCATGTGTTTATGTTAAAGAAGTTGGACATTTTGAAGGAAATAAGAGCAAATTAATAAATATTTAGTAGTCTAAAGATAGTTTTACGATGCTTATTATAAATATTTACTAGAGAAAACATGAAACTTAATCACAAAACTCAACTTTTGTGTTTCAAAATTGATTTCTAGCTAAATTTTTTTTTAAAAAAAAAAAAAATAAAAAAAACTGGAACCGGGGCGGGGCGGGTAAACCCGCCGGGTTCGCGGGTCTAAGCGGGGCGGGGCGGGTCCGGGTTTTATGTGTAGCGGGGCGGGTCCTGGGATTGGCCAAACCCGTCCCATACCCGACCCGTTGCCATCCCTAACGGAGTAGTTCCATAAACCGCAAACAGTATCAAAAGCAAGCACAAAAGACCAGAAGCAAGCATGAAAGCAACAAACATAGAGTACAACTTAAAAGCAAAAAAAAAAATCTGGAAGAGTTCCTCACCAATTAAGAAACAAAAAGATCTCAACATGTAACTAAAGAAACGAAGAACCGACCAAACAAAATCACAGGAATTACAATCAAGACCACCATATGTTACTTCCATTTAGTTTCCCAAAAAATAAGAAAACCTGCCATGCACACAAAATCAACAGAATCACAGTTTCATGTCATATCTGTTATTGCATTAAAAAACTTTAGCCGAGATAAATCCGGAATGAACCAATTATTATCGTATACTTCATCAATGAAACAGTAAAGAACTTGGTAAATGCACTACTCAAGTATAATAGGGTTACAATAGTAAAGTTCAGAAATATAAAACATAGTTTTAATAGCGAAGGTCCTTGTTCGGAAATAAAGAAAATATAGCCCATGAAACTTGATGCAAAAAACTCACTGAAAGTTCCCAGGTAAAAGTTGTCGCAACTCTTCCTATTTTTGCTTGTCATCTTCCATGTTGATGAAGTCTTTTAAATTACCTAAACTAATATGTGAAAAATGTAATGATAAATGGTGCATATATATCAAGAATAATTTTTTAATGCAAAAAATGTCAATATACTGAAAATTATATTAAATCTCTCCATTTGTAGCCCTTATATATATGTTCATGCATATATAAAGATGTTACCTTGTAACTCCCCGATAAATGGATGGACCTCGAGAGAAACCGCTACTATTTGATGAATAATATATATATATACACACAAAAAAATACCATAATGCATGTCCCCTTAATTTTTATTATAATAGAATTTTTATATATAGTATCAGATTACCTTCCTAATGATGTTACATATTGTTGTCTGGTCATGAGCTTCATTTCCCCCACTTCTTTCTCATAGTTGCTAATCTGAATTAATAGTTTGGAGGTAGCCACTTTTTTTGTAAGTTAAAGAATAAGTAAATATGTATGAATTTATTGAATCCAAACACATGAAATAAATTAAGCGGCACTTAAGATCACTCACATTAAAATTTGTAGTGGCCATGGATTCAAAGCTGGTAAATCATAAGCTCAAGCAGTCATTTCTTCATTATCATATATACAGAAAATTATGCAACATTCCTAAAAAAACTAAAGAAAATAGAGAAATAAGATAAACAAAGATCCGTGAGTTGTATCAGTTCAAGCATAAATAATTTAAATGACAAATAATAGAATTAATGGAATTAACATGACTTACTCAAAGTACACTGCAGTAAGATAGAATCATAAACCAACAAGCATTTCATAGAAATGAGACAAAAGAAATAAGGAATAATATATAAATCTTAATAAATTAATCAAAATTAAAATAAATAAAGGCAGACACTTTATTCATATACCTTGCCTTCCTTTCCGGGTTTTTCCCTCTTGTATACAACTATTATTCCACAAATGTACTTCATATTTTCCAGTCTATCCACGCCTGCACACACAAACACACACAATCTGTCACGCCCCGGGCCCAGGCCCGCGCAAGCGCGACTGCACAATGGGCTCCTATAGCAACTACTTCGTATCCGTTCTCGCTCTACGAAAATGGTTAAACCAAGTTGCTATAATAGTCCATTGTAAGCCTTTATAAACCACTTTAAATTTTCATCTGCACCCAATGTGGGACAAGGTATTACAATCACCAATCCTTTAGAACGCGACGTCCTCGTCGCGACCTAACTCATCGATCCATCGGTACCGGGAATCTAGAGGTGGCTTCTACAGGTTCAAGAGGTGGCTCCCGTCATGTAGCACTTTGCCCCGCAGGTTCAAGAGGTGGCTCACACGCACGTGGCACTTTGCCCCGCAGGTTCAAGAGGTAGCCCCCGTCGTGTAACACTTTGCTTCTTTAGGCTCAAGAGGTGGCTCACACGCACGTAGCACTTTGCCCCGCATAGCACTTATCTCCCGGTGTTTTTGCCGGTGACCGGCTCTGATACCATTCTGTCACGCCCCGGGCCCGGCCCGTGCAAGCGCGACTGCACAATAGGCTCCTATAGCAACTACTTCGTATCCGTCCTCGCTATACGAAAATGGTTAACCCAAGTTGCTATAATAGTCCATTGTAAGCCTTTATAAACCACTTTAAATTTTCATCCACAACCAATGTGGGACAAGGATATTACACAATCATATTCAATAATGAGAAGAAAAGTTTACATCTTTATAATGGTTAAACAAACTCATAAAGGATTTAACTTTATATCAACCTTGTCACACCATTTTTTTGTATTTATATCAACTTTATACTCTTGAAATTAACTTGGAACCTTTTGAAGTATGCTTTTGCATTATGTCCCTTGACAAAGGCCTGCAAAATAGAACATAGAAAATAACAATAGATACAACGATGGACAACTGACCTACAACTCTCGGCTGCAAAAAATCCAACCAAACTCAAAGCACGCAAAGAGACTATTGACCCAAAAACATACTCTATATCTCATTATCAATATGAGAATTTAACAAAATATCACCAAAAACCAAGACACCACACTAGCACAAAACAAATCAATAAAATCCAAAAATAATAATAAAAGAGAAAAGAAAACCATCGATACACGATAACTATTTCAGTAAAACATTAAGCAACAACATATTAAAGAAAACAACAATTCAATATAGGCAACGAACCAAAAAAAACTTCTTCAACACAATTTTTCCTTCAAAATCTAAAAACAAACACATAATATTCTGAAGAAAAAACATCTCATCACACTACAAATTACTGAACGAAAGAACACAATCTCAATATTGTAGCCACATTTCATATCGTAGGCATTTTGGGGTTGCTTCGGGAATGTGCTTGAGAGGAAGGGGGAAGAAACAAAAGAAAGATTGAATAATTAGGTGCCAGACAAGAAAATCTCTGAGACAAAGGTGTGGCAGATTTGAAGGACGTGAGTAGATTAAAAAATTCACAAAAAATCATTTATTTCAGAGATTGAACCTATCACCAAACCACCCCGTACCTACGACCATCGACTCGCCAGACATAAAACTACGCAGCAACAATATATTCATTAAATGAAAGCGTACGGAGAAGAGGGCTGGCGGACGAAGGAGTTGTTGGTTCTTCTCTTTTGTTCAAGTAGATAAAATCTCAAAAGATCACAAACACTGTCTTATAAATAAAATGCTTGAAAACATTAGAAACTTACAACAACAGTTTAAATATACTGTGCAGAAGCTTTGCTGTGTAGTATCAGTAATGGACAAGGCCATAGTAAATCGTGTGCCCGTAAACTCTAAATTGTCCGCCTACAACTTCTGGCCTCCTGGACAAAAGAGTTCAAAGCTACAACTGTAAGGAATCCAACACACAGTGCGCAGCGAAAAATAAAATTTGGATTCCCTAACCATGGACCTATACAGAGTATTCATATCGGAATGATTAAAGAGTATCACCCTTGTAGCGTGTTTGATGCAGAATCCTTGTTGTAGCACCACGAGTCACAAACAAAAGTTTGCACCTTTGTCTCTACGGTATCCACACGATCAAATCGAACAAGGGACGTTCAAGAACAAGTTGCTAGACTTATTCTTGAACCAAAACCGAACTCACGGTTCAAAACCGATAAACGGCGGCCGATAAAACCACTATACACGGCGGCGGTGGCCGTGAGGAATAGTGCAATAGGCGGCGGCCGAGAGCTTGGTCTCTCTTGGCTTTTTAGGTTTGAAGATCGTAGTAATCACATAACCCTTCAACCTTGTTAGCTATAATTATATATATGATTTAATTAAAGTTCAAGATTTTCTTAAAGTCTTATGGGCCCAAACCCATGATTTTATTAAATCCTTATAATCATGTAATTAAGACTCTTCTTAATTAATTAATTCATCCAATGAATTTAATTCCCCTTATCGATTTAACCTTTTGTGCGACCCGATAGGATCTTGTAATGTTGGCACTGACATAAAATCTCATTTTATGTCACAAGCAATGAGCGGTATCTAGCAACACATCAAGGCTACCCAAATTACAAGAATGTCATTGACTCGACATAACCTTAGAACTTGTGATAATATTAACCATGTAACTTAATCCCTTTGTCCATGTGTTTAGATTGAACACGAGTCATGGAATAGTCATACTCGTATATTCAATCTCTATTTCTTGATCCCCAAGTAGAACTAGAATAAACGAATAAGCTCGATATCACATATCGACTCATTCGAGCACGGCCATGCATTTCAGTCTTACTCGATCAAGGGCCCAAACACTTCTCCTGTTATATAGGAGGGACAAATCCTATCTTGGTCAATCAACATCCCTCTACATAATTCGTAGTGTATCTAATAGTTGCCTTTATAGTTTACCCTGTTACAGGTAACGTTTGACAATATCAAGATACATAACTCCTTATGTTGGGATCTCTGATGATCTCAAGTCGTAAGGATTACATACATTATTATCACTATGAGAATTGCTTATGACACTCATATAACTATCCATGTAGCATTCTCATGGTGGGTCTGTCCAGTACATTGTTCTCTAACATGTACCCATGTGTTGATTTGATATCTCATATCCATGAATTAATTCATCAATCAAAACATACTAGTCTCAAAGTATTATCATTATCCTGATTTATGATAATACTTGACTAGGGACAATCTTTAAGAATAATACAATATTATTCTAAGGACATTAACTTATATAGCAATTCATATTGCACAGATATTCGAATAATATATAATAAGGATTTGCCATTTATAAAATCATAATACATTGTATGTCATAAACAATCATCTAATGACATGTCTTAGGGCATATCCCAACAAATCTCCCACTTGCACTAAGACCAATCAGACATATACTTAATGCCTAGAGATCTAGTATGACGATCATGCTTCTGCTGTGACAGTGGCTTCGTCAATGGGTCAGATACATTATCATCTGTTGGTACTTTGCATATCTTTACATCTCCTCTTTCAACGATTTCTCGAATGAAATGAAAACGCCGAAGTATGTGCTTGGATCTTTGGTGAGATCTAGGTTCATTAGCCAATGCGATGGCTCCATTGTTGTCACAATAGAGTTCAATCGGATCTAGAATGCTAGGCATCACCCCAAGTTCAGAAATGAACTTCTTGATCCAAACAGCTTCCTTTGCTGCATCTGAGGCAGCAATATACTCAGCTCAGTTGTAGAATCGGCTACTGTGTCTTGCTTTGAACTCTTCCAGCTCACAGCACCTCCATTTAGGCAAAACACATATCCTGATTGCGATCGAAAATCATTTTTGTCGGTTTGGAAACTTGCATCATTGTAACCTATTACATTGAGCTCTTCCTCATCTCCATAAATCAAGAATGTATCCTTAGTTCTTCTCAAGTACTTCAGGATATTCTTGACTGCAATCCAGTGACTTCACCTGGATCAACTTGATATCTGCTCGTCATGCTCAAAGCATACAAAACATCGGGACGAGTACATATCATGGCATACATGATAGATCCAATAGCTGACGCATATGGAATCTTACTCATGCGTTGTCTCTCATCTAGTGTTGAAGGACACTGATCCTTCGAGAGATGTATTCCATGCGTCATAGGCACGAATCATTTCTTAGATTCTTGCATGCTAAACCGTTTTAGCACTTTGTCTATGTATGTACTTTGACTTAGGCCAAGTAATCTTCTCGATCTATCTCTATAGATCTTGATTCCTAATACATAGGTGGCTTCACCCAAGTCTTTCATAGAAAAAACAATTCCCTAGCCAAATCTTTACAGATTGTAAGGCAGGGATATCATTCCCAATTAGAAGTATGTCATCTACATACAATATTAGGAAGATAATTATGCTCCCACTGACCTTCTTATAGACACAAGGTTCATCTACGTTTTTGATGAAACCAAACTCTTTGACTGCATCATCAAAACGAAGATTCCAACTCCGAGAAGCTTGCTTCAATCCATAAATGGATTGTTGTAGCTTGCATATCTTTCCAGCATCCTTTGGATCGACAAAACCCTCGGGTTGTGTCATGTACACATCCTCAAGCAGATTTCCATTAAGGAAAGCTGTTTTGACATCCATCTGCCAGATTTCATAATCATGAAATGCAGCTATTGCAAGTAAGATCCTAATGGATTTAACCATGGCAATTGGTGAAAAAGTTTCATCATAGTCAATACCATGAATTTGTTTGAAAATTTTGCTACCAGTCGACCTTTAAAGGTTTGTACATTACCATCCATGTTGGCCTTCTTCTTGAAAATCCATTTGCACCCTATGGGTCTCACCCCTTCAGGCGGGTCAACCAAAGTCCATACTTGGTTTGCATACATGGATTTCATCTCAGGTTTCATGGCCTCTTGCCATTTCTCAGAATCAGTGCCCATTATAGCTTCTTGATAAGATGACGGCTCATCCTCATCAATAAGTAGTAAGTCACCTTGTTGAGTCACAAGAAATAATCTCTATGGCTCCCGGTGTTCTCTTACAGACCTACGCTGGGCTTATGTCTCTTGAGCAGACACTTTATCCACAACAGTTTGTGGTGTCTGCTCTGTTTCCATCTCAATATCATGTTTTCTTGTGGTTGAACTTCACTAAGTTCTATATGTCTCCCACTGATTTTTCTAGAAATAAATTCTCTTTCAAGAAAGACACCAGTCCGAGCAACAACCACTTTGTTCTCGATGGGATAATAGAAATAGTATCATTTCGTTTCCTTAGGATACCCCACAAATAAACACTTATCAGATTTGGGTCCAAGTTTGTTAGTGGCGTGACGTCTCACGAAAGCCTCACAACCCCAAATCTTCATAATAGACATACTAGGACGTTTCCCATGATAATATAATTATATATATGATTTAATTAAAGTTCAAGATTTTCTTAAAGTCTCATGGGCCCAAACCCATGATTTTATTAAATCCTTATAATCATGTAATTAAGACTCTTCTTAATTAATTAATTCATCCAATGAATTTAATTCCCCTTATCGATTTAATCTTTTGTGCGACCCGATAGGACCTTGTAATGTTGGCACTGACATAAAATCTCATTTTATGTCACAAGCAATGAGCGGTATCTAGCAACACATCAAGGCTACCCAAATTACAAGAATGTCATTGACTCGACATAACCTTAGAACTTGAGATAATATTAACCATGTAACTTAATCCCTTTGTCCATGTGTTTAGATTGAACACGAGTCATGGAATAGTCATACACGTATATTCAATCTATATTTCTTGATCCCCAAGTAGACCTAGAATAAACGAATAAGCTCGATATCACATATCGACTCATTCGAGCACGGCCATGCATTTCAGTCTTACTTGATCAAGGGCCCAAACACTTCTCCTGTTATATAGGAGGGACAAATCCTATCTTGATCAATCAACATCCCTCTACATAATTCGTAGTGTATCCAATAGTTGCCTTTATATTTTACCCTGTTACTGGTAACGTTTGACAATATCAAGATACATAACTCCTTATGTTGGGATCTCTGATGATCTCAAGTCGTAAGGATTACATATATTATTATCACTATGAGAATTGCTTATGACACTCATATAACTATCCATGTAGCATTCTCATGGTGGTGGGTCTGTCCAGTACATATGACACTCGGGCTTCGTGTGGAGGCTTCTTCAAAATAGAATTCCAACAAAAGTCAACCTGCTACGTAGAGGTATTAATTTGGTTTTAGATTCAGTAAATTGCATTTTGTGTGGGAGGGAAGAAGAGGATGCCAAGCACCTCTTTTTCTCCTGTTCATTTGCTCATGAGGTGTGGAAGCAGTGCTATAAATGGTTTAAGCTGGAAAGTGTGTTACATGAGGACCCTTCTAAGAATTTTTTGTTGCATCGGGGATGCTGGGTAGGCCGTAAACATCAAGGAGAATGGCAGGTCATTTGGGAATGCATCGTTTGGAGTCTGTGGCAAGTGCATAATAATAAAGTATTCGGCAATGTGGAGGCTGTGGTGGAATCGACAGTTGACTTGATCAAGTTCAGATCATGGTATTGGATAGCAGAATCACAGGTTGGTAAATTACCTTTTTCAGCATTAGATTGGTACCAAGAACCCTTGGTGTGTTTAGGTTACGGCGGGTTTTGAATTCAAGTTGCTCAAAGAAGGTTCTTTATAATGTGTTCTAGGCATGGCTGTTGGATTCTTTTGCTAGATTGAGGACTTTGGTAAAGTTTCAAACTCTCGTGTTGTAATGGTTTTTTTTTTTTTTTTTCATTTTTGTAAGGAGTTTTAGTTTATAGCTTCTGTTCGTAGGATTTTTAGTTTTTGGTTGGTTTTTTTTAGGAGCGGTGTTCTTGTATTACATTATGTTGGTGAGCATTCATAGTGCTCGTTTAATAAATTTTGGCAAAAAAAAATAAAATTTGTTGATGTTCGTTTGTATACTATAAGTTGAATTTGTGTGAACCATATTTAAAAATTTGAAAGTTGATTTTACCTACACGTGAGAAGTTGTTATCTTTCAAATAGAACACAAGTATATGATTAATTCTATTAATCATATTTCATAAATTGTAACATTGATTTGTTAGTAAATAATTGAAAGGACTAACCTTTTCATGTTTATTCAAAACATATATTCAAGAATTTCATTTTAGTTTGTTTAAAGGAACTTGGCATGGGGTTCACGAGAAAATTTATTTGGTGGATTTAAGCATGTTTTGTATTTTGTTTTTATAGAATAATAATGATAGTGAATTGTGATCTTGCTAAAGAATCAAACAAGAAACATTCCGATAATATGTGTTAGTGGATTTATTAAAATTAGGAATGTAAAACTAAATTAATGAAAATTACAGTGATTATTTATGAAATTAATTGAAGGACTAATGTTCATGAGATAAAAAATAATTTAAATGTTTAATATTCCATCCTGTTTCTTATTTGAATAAGTTGTTACTTGATTTCAATGATGAAAAGTCACCTAATTTCTTATAGACATATATGTCCCAATCATAAATTTGGGGTAAGGATCACTAAGATAGATAACAATGGATAGATTGTTGAACTGAATGAATATTTGAAATGATATAGATTACTTCTCTGTATTAGAAGTTCATCCATTGCTCGACCGGACGGTGGATCAAAAGAAAATAAGGTATGTTGCGATTAAGGAACATACGACAATTATCTGTGTTATTTTATGTATGATTTGATTAATTATATGAATTACGTGAGATTACGTGGCTACGTAATTTTATTTAAATTATGTGGCATTCATAGCATTCATAATTGGCATATCGATGTATGAAAATTAAATGTTTTATTAACACATATCATTTTATACATAAATCTATTCATGACATACACGTTGAGCTATGATCTTTGGCTACCCCGATATTGTTGATTATGAGATTGATTTAGGAGTTAGAACACGATACTATGTTTGGAATTAAGTGGCCCGAAAAGACAGTCATTCGCGGCTCCTACGATATGTCGAGACATGAGACTGATAGTGATTTGCCAACTTATATGAATAGTCACTGTTCTTGATTGATGAGATGCTCGAGCTATGATTGACATCGATTTCATTGCTTCCGATATACTTAGTGAATGGGTGCTTATCTGATATATCCAGCATCTGGGTATATGACATGATATCGACATGACATGCAATGCATTACATCATATATAACATTTTATAGATACATATTGTATATATTTAATTGTTCCATATTGGGTTTTGCTCACCCCCAATGGGGACTATTGTTGTTTTTGTGTGTGGATAGTGACAGGTAGTACAGGTGGATAGGACCCTACAAAGAAAATCCCATTTATAAAGACAAATTATGTCGGCTCCTTCGACAAAAAGTCCCGCCATCACAATGATAAGGAGGCTGCAACGGCTGTGGAGGATTTGAAAGTGACTTAATCCAATTCCTGCTTCCTTACCAGCCTACTAGAGGGTTCAAATTTGGTACCTAAAGGCCACTGAATCATTTTCGGCTCTAAGTATCTTAACAGGAAATGGCAGCCGACTGCATTAATTGTTCTGTCGATGACATCGGGCCTTGTCATATAGTTCATCCGGCATATAAATTCCAGCTGATCCCTTGCCTAAACACAGATTAATTCTTAGCTTCATAGATAAAAGTTGCATTGCAGGCAACATCAAGAAAAAACTACTCATAATTTTAACAAATCTTTAAGAAGTATCACTTAAAGAGCAGCTTAGTAAGATGTTAACTCGTTAGTGTGTATAGAGCAATGCTCAATGCTGCGTTTAGCAATTTTTCAAGAAATAAAAAGGCAAGTATGCCTCTTCGTACAATAGCAAGTAAACTGTCGGGTACTGCTTTGTACCTGGTATATGATTATCGAAGGATATGAATGTGTAATATGAGTGATAGAAAATTGGTTAGATAAAAATAATTTATGCAGTATAACTAATTATATGGAGTTTGGTGTGTGTGTATAGTGTGTAGAAATCAATAGATGTCTTACCAAATCTTACCAACTACATGAAATGATATTTGGATTCCTTTGCATGGTAAGGAGCATACTCAAGGATTATATCTAAATACATATAGTACGCAATATGGAACATGGGAAGCCATTTTCATTTTTCCACAAGTGTAGACAAGTTAAGGGTTTTGGGAAACATGTTAACTTGGGTACCTGTGACGTTTAGAATCTCTATGTCCGAGCATATAAACAAAAATTGAGACTTAAAGTGGTAAACACTCAGAGTAAAAAGACTACCTATTAGAAGTACAAGAACCGCAACATGCCAAGGGAAACAGAAAAGGATATAGCAAGCAAACCTGTCAATATTGAGGAGCTCGTTTTGGAAGTTTGAGATAACCCATGCAACCGGTTTCATAATCCCATGATGTATGGTGGACCCATCTATTTTTGGTAATAGATTGAGCATTCCCACCGAACTTGAGGTCGCCAAGCACATAATCTGAATGAATCAGAGGTATATATGAAAGTGGAATCAAACTCACTGTGAAATTCCGTCAAAAAAAAAAAACTCACTGTGAAAAAAATTAAGATGAACAAGAGCTGCTTTACCATGTAAAATTATGTTAAGCTCAGGGCCAAACTTAAGTAGGTAGTGGCAAGAGTACAAGGCAAATGGCGATTTTCCATTGAAGAATGTATGAAAGAAAAAATCAGATGGCTCTTTGATACAATCATGTGATTGTCCCGTAAGGTTATTGGAAGAGCCTCATCAACCTAACGTTATTCTCGCAACAATCTTAATATCCTGGTTTATACAATGACTATGACAAGTAATGAGAAAATGGACAAAAGGAAAATCCTTACATGCCACCAATACAAACCAAAAATAATGACAGAAAATTGTTGTGTTTATTGAATTTCATCAGAAATTTTCCAGGAAAACCAAACTTCGAATATGAAAGATCAACCCTTTCATATCAAGAAGGTGGTAGAGTAAGCTAAGAGAACGGGAAAAACTGTCCACCTGCTAAAGATGCAATCGTAGCTAATCCTAACGAGTTAGGAAAGAGAAACACATGAAAAAATGAAAGGAAACACCTGATTGGCAATAAGAAGTATATGCTTTAAGCCAAATACCCATCTTATGATTTTGAAATCACATACCGCGCTACTCCTGCTCACAATGTCAACTATTGTCTATCAAAAAAAGAAACTGAAGGTTGAAAATCCCCAATTCCTTGAAATACTTCTTTATATTTTCTTTCATAAGCCAAAATTTATTAAGATGGTGATAATGCAAGGTTCCATTATGGTTCAAAGTCCATAAAAAAAGATAAATCTCAATAAGATGATTTACAACCACCTACATGCTAAGGCAACAAGACAATGCATTTATTCTGAAATCCAATGCCACGATCAAAACTTCACCAACTCGATTAACGATTCTTTAGATATCTCCAAGTCACAAAACACATTTTTATTACACTAGGAGAAGAACGTGCGTTGCACGTGGTTGCCCGTTGACTATGTTCAATTTTTTGTGCATATTATATTAAGTTAAATTCATTTTAAAAAATATTATCTATAACATAATGTGATACGATTTTTTAATTAGAGAATGTAAATAACAACTAATATATATATATATATATATATATATATATATATATATATATATATATATATATATATATATATATATATATATAAACAAGCATGAACATAAATTTTTTATTTAAAACACTGAAATCATTACACCCGTTTATAGTAAAAGCTCATTTCAATTTTTTTCCTCTTGATATTTTCAATTGTTACTTGACCTATTTCCTTCAAATTTTTCATTTGTCTCTTTCTCTTAGTAAATAAAGAAATCTTAACATCATCTTCATTCTGGATCTGTGTACTTCCATGACCATCACCATCATCAATTGTCGCTTTTTTTTTTTGGGGTCCATGGTTTGGAGAGAGTTCTTTTTTTCATGGTATGCTTTTTTGTAAAAGAACCAATAATGTCATCATCTTCAATATGGATTTGTGTACTTCCACGCTCATCCTCAGTCAAATTCATTTCCCCTGTTTTTTTGCTCCGAGCTTTTGCGATTTGATGTTGTTTCCTTGAAATCTTCTTTTCATCATATTGGTTTGAGCAAGTATTTGTTGAAATTTCCTTTCCGTTCAACTTTTGAAAGGGCTTTTCAAAGCCTTCAATTACAATAGATAGAATCCCATTTCGAGAATCAATTTTTTTATCGAGTTTGAAAAGAATTTTGTATTCTCCTTTGTCAGGTTCTTCGAGACCAATATAATATGGGGACATATTTGCATCCTACAAAAAAATTGATACGATATGTATTTATTAAAAATACATTGTTGGTTGCTGGTAGTTTAACTTTTACTAACCTCACTGATAGATTTGATGTAAACTATAATAGAACAACCAATAAAAGCTGCTGCCACATCATCAAACAATGTAATTCGTACTTTGTCGTTGTCATTTTCGGTATTTATTGTTGGTCGATACCTGTGAATAACACATATAAATTACAGTAACTAAAATTTATAATTATTCATAATATTTGGTAATATTGATCAAGTTTATACCTTGGAACTGCTTCAACGTTTAAATCAATACAATTCCTACAATTTGTTGTGTCTTTTGTTTTTATTATTGCCCTCGAGCAATTGTTACAAGCCTCATACCATGGTTTCGATCTATTTTCGACTTCATGTAGATTTCCCTTGAAGTGGTAGTACGTATTCTACATTTATTAGAGAATATTAGTAGAATTTGATATATGATTAGATTATTATTTTGGACATTAATAAATCAATATTTACAGAATAACGAACATAAAAATGATGTAGAAAATTGTAGGACCTCGGTTAAAGTATGCCGTTCATATTCAATTGTTTAAGTGTGACTTCTTTGGAATCTTTGATCCTTGTAGACATCAATAATTCATCCAAAGTGTGCTCTTTAAAACTGGAATTCCTCCTGTTTGAAAAAATGGATATTAAGTAGCATATATTAAAATATTTTAATAATTGCTTAAATTAACCGAAAGAAAAATTTGAAAGATGTAATGGTTGTTCTAATATATGACAATATATAAGTTTAAAAAGATTATATGAGACAATTTATTTATTCATTATCTAGTGCAAAATATAGGGGTACATAATTTAAATACATATGAAATTGAATATTGGCTAACTAATTTCATGGAGATTTCTCACCATGAATTTATTTTTTCTGATTCAGTGGATTTAGGGTTATGAAATATTGGAGTTGTAGATGTGGATTTCAGCTGAATCATTTCTGCAGAAAAAATGAAGTTTCATAATATTTTCCAAGTAAATGGGATATATTTATATTAATAATTAATAATCTATAAAATATACCTTGATAAAGATGCTTTTTCATATTGGAGAAAGCTATTATTGGCTTCTCAATCTCAATTTTTTTGTAACCATTAGCCTTCATTGATAGCCAGATCATCCCACAAATTTATTGTAATAGTATCTAGTCTGCGATTAAATGTGACAATAATAAAATTTGTTGGAAGACAAATAAAAATATATTTTTTTATTTTTTTACTTGTAATAAGATGGTTTGTACTCACCGAATGTTCATCAATACGACCTCTCTTCGGTAGCCAATGCTCTTGTCATTCCTTTGAAATGTGACTGATTGCTTAACCTTAACAATGACCCCTATTACATCTAATAAATTGTGTCGAAAAATTAGTTACCCCATTAAAATTTATCGATATTATTATAAATAAATAGGTTGAGAATTACCGAGTGGTAGATTATCTTGAGAATTCATCTGCAATTCATCAAACTCCAAAAAATTGAAAGTGACACCTGAGCAATTGAAACCCTTCTCTATTTCTTTGATTGTTGTATTGGTTTGTAGGAGCAGTTCAATTTTCGGATTGACATTTGGGAAATTTATGTTTATTTCTCTAACTGTTGGACTTGTAACTTGTATTGAATTTGAGTTGATCTTCGAAGTATTGTATTGCATTCCCAAATATTATTCCATATATGAGATTGCCCTGCAACAATTAACATACAAATAGCCTCTTCTCAAGACTATTATTAACGGAGATAAAAATGCAACGAGGTATATATATAAGTGTGGCAGATATTTATTTTAGATATGAAAAACACAAAATCTCATATTTTCAAAAGTTGCAGAATCAAATAATTTTAACTGCATTGTTATTAAAAAAAATTAATTTAATATCACCTGTTCGTCAGAATTTTGCTTTGGAAGAATGTTACATCCTTGACGAATAACCATAACATTAAGCATGACATCCTTCTGATTTTGTTGCAGATTTCTAATAAAAGATAATTTAGAACTATCTACTGAGCAAATGTTATTCAAGACAAAGAAATAGAGAAGTGGATTATAGCTTCTTTTGGTAGTACAACGTAATTTAAATAGATGGACAACATGGCCAAGTTATGGTATTTAAATATGTAACAAACATTAAGAACAAGTTTGTGGCTGACGATATGCAATTAAATTCGATTATTTAATTGTTATTATTATTCATTATTGGCATTAATAATTTTAATTTTAAATCCAAAGCGGCACTTATTTCGTCTTGAGTTTATAACCGTCTATTACCATTTAAACAGTAATCTTTAATTAATATTATTTGTTATCACATTTTGAAACGGATTATGTTGCAATCAAACGTTCCAATGCACTTAATATCAAGATTCTAACCGACAATGGAATAAACAATTTGAAACCTCCACTAAAAAAAACTTATAATTAAATTATTATTATAATTATTATAAATTTTTTTTTTAAGTTTCAATCAATTGGTCCAATCATATTCCCATCTCAAGATTGTGCCGGACGATAAGCATTGAAAATGAATATTCAATTTTTTTTAGGATTTATTGTTGTTATTTTTGTTTGTACTTTGTATTATCAACCCAAAGGCCCAATCATATTCCATCTTGATTTTATAACCGACTACAAGCATTAAAACTATAATCTATATTTTTTGTTGAGACTTTTTATTTGAGATTTCAAACAAATGGTCCAAATATATTTAGACATATGGGCAAATATTTAATGGACGACATAATGACACACAAATATATTATTGGAATTGTACCAAGAAGCATAGTCATCTCACCTGAGAATCATTCATGAGTTGAGGAGTTGAGGGCGATAGAAACCGCCAGATCCACATTCTCTAAGTTCAGTATCATGATTAAAATTACGAGTAGAGAACCGCAACTCTTCAGAGCTAAACATTCCGTCGAGAAAAATAAGTCAGGAAATAATATTTGATAACTCATAAATGGAAAAAGTAAACTTAATTAGTTGTAATAGACTCATGTAGGTTAAGGAAAATATTTAATATTATATTATAATGTAAATGTGAGGGAAAAAAATGATAAAAATTTGAGATGATTTTCCATATAGATTTATGTCATAAAATTAAATCTTTAAAAATTTGTTGAAGGAACTTTGAATTATATAGATGTAATGTAAGGTTTATATATCACTTATAAACATCGTGAATGGCTATGAAATCATAATTTCATGTTTTTTTAAATTTATTCATTATTATTATTATTTTTTGGGTAATGAAAGACAGTTATGAACATGGGTATTTAAAAGATTTTATTGCACATTATTTATTAGCCTATGTATTTAGTATTGGTAGTAAGACGTACACGTACCTTATGTAAAGTCAGCATTTGTGATTGTTGGGAAAATTTTAAAATAATAAATTTGTACTTATCTTGTTTTTTGTCCCAATTGAGTCTGGTTGATCATCGAATTGAGTTAAATCTTTGCCCAAAAAAACTAAAATAAAACCTGTAAACAATATATGAGTAATTTCATAATTAAAAAAAGGCAGAATATTCGACCGGATAGAAATAAACTATAGTAAAATATCTCGGGAGTTTAAAACTAAAAAAAATGTTAATGAATAATCAATACAATTCATCCATCTAACCAAAATAATAAGCAAAGAATATAATATAAGCAAATGGCAACTATTTGTTTAATATATCTTGATAGTAACTAAACAATAAATGTCTTTGACAAGTACCTGCATGACATAAACCCTTGAGCAAACAATTGAAATTTTTTTTCCCTTGTCCAGCTCTACTAGGATGTAATTCAATTAACCTTTTTTTTCTTATTTCCCAAAGCTCTAGCAGTATATTGTTGGCGTTCGTCGGATGATAATCTGGAATATTTTTGCCTTGACGCCTCCGAGTTATTCTTTCTTAACTCATCTTCAAATTGATTTAAACATATTTATTATTTATATTTATAGATTAAAATCCTAGGCTGTGCTGATAAACTACAAAAGATTTATCCAAAAAAACTGACCTTCATATGGAACAATCTGGTCAATTTTAGAAGCACATGATTCACTCCTCATATCAAACAACATTCTGTTTAAAAATAAAATGATCAAATTTTTTTTCCCTCAATACACTAATGTTCAATAATAACAAATTAGGGGCATGATACACATACTTTAAAGTACAAATCATACGCATATAGAGTGCATTTGGATAGAAAAACAATTCATCAACAGTGGTTTACTTGTTAAGTAAACCGATTTTTTTATGCTATTTTGAAAATGAGAAGAATGATCCACATAAATTATTTCCTTAAAGTACTAATAAGACGCATATAGAGTGCATTTGTATAGACAAAACAGGTCGTCAACAGTTGTTTATTTGTTAAGTAAACCTTTTTTATGCTATTTTGAACATGTGAATAATGCATGTGGAAATCTATTGAAAAGAAATACCCCAGAAATTATGAATTTTGTACTTATAATTTTGCTATGCGGAAAACCACGAAAGCATAAATAATTTATGTTGCTTTAATTTTTTCTCCGAACAAAGCAAATTGTAACATTATTTACAAAAAATAATGATTGTTTTGGCAATATTAAAAATGACATACAATTTTTTTTAAAGATAGATCCTATCGATTGTTTACTAAACATTATTATTTAATTATAACAGATTATGTTCTAAATTAAATTGGTATACTAATAGAAACAAAATGATAAAGCATTCAAATAAGCATTATATGACTATAAGAAAAACCTTTTTGAAGATGAGTTTGATGAAATTCTACCCATGACATCAAGTAATCGATAAGTATGCCCCTGCAAATTATAAAATGACATTTTTGAAATTTGAATTTAAAATTTAAATTGGAACTGAAACAAGATTAAAGCTTCGCAATTTAAATCAACCAAAAACATTTCCAAATCCAACTACTTTTTCTTATAGTTCAGACTTCATTGCCTCCATTAACATGCCACCAAGTCACCAATCATATAGTCATTGTTCACAATGACGCATCAGTATTTCCCATTCTCTACCAATACATGATTTCCGTAAACTCTAAAGATGAGTAGGGTGAAGCCAAAGAAACTTACGTTTGACCCCACAAGTTCTGCAAATTCAAGAATGTGCAGATGCCGCATGTGATTTCCGTAAAATCTGAAGATGAGTAGGGTACAATGACGCATCAGTATTTCCCATTCTCTACCAATACATGATTTCCGTAAAAGGAGTAGGGTGAAGCCAAAGAAACTTACGTTTGACCCCTACAAGTTCTGCAAATTCAAGAATGTGCAGATGTCGCATGTGATTTCCGCAAAACCTGAAGATGAGTAGGGTTAAGGAATGAAGGGTGGTGTGAAGGAAATGTTCATGCAGTGAAAACATTTAAGGAGCCAAAGAAACGTACGTTTGATCTCAAGCATTTTGTTTGAGCCCTACATAGCAACGTTTTTTACGGCATAAATGATGACCATTTAAGCAGCCAAAGAAACGTGGGGCAAAATGTTCATGCAGTAAAACATTTAAGGAGCCAAAGAAACGCACGTTTGATCCGGGTTTTTACGGCATAAATGATGACCATTTAATGTAATCAGCCAAATAAACGTGGACCAAAATGTTCATGCAGTAAAAAAACATTTAAGTAGCCAAAGAAACGTACGTTTGATCCCAAGCATTTTGTTTACCACTACAAGTTTTGCAAATTCTAGAATGTGCAGAGGCCGCATGTGGTGGAGCAACGATTTTTTATGGCATAAATGATGGAATTGCAGCAGACAAAATGAAGAGCACAAGGCATCGGTTTTTTTCTGGCATAAATGATGGAATTTCAGCAGACAAAATGAAGAGCACAAGGCATCAATATTAGGGTGAAGGAATGATGGGTGGGTGAAGGGATGTTAATGAAGGGTGTATAGGTAATTTCACAAATGGAGTGAAAGGATGTTAATGAAGGATTATAGGTAATTTCACAATTGGAAAACCATGTAGATATCCACACATTTATAGGTATATATATATAGATAAGCGCAGAATAATGAACTTTAACGTGACTAGATTTATTGTGCACTAATTTTGGATTTAATTGTGCACTATTATGGATTAATTGTAGATTTATTGAAGATAATTGCGATGGTGTTATATTTGTTGTTTGTTTTGCTGCTGGGCTACTGTCTAGTGTTTTATTTTCACAATTTTTTACATGGTGATATTTTGTTGTTTGTTTGAAGATTACCAAATTAGAGCTATGGAAACATTTCTCAAAATAAAGTCTACAATGGTGGAGACTTCCCGTTCTCTTCATCAGAATGCGGAAAATAATTTTGAAAATCTTCCAACAGACCCTGGACAACGGCCATCAATATGGAATTATGATGCTAATCATAGGGATCGAGTACGAAGGACATATCTGTTAAAGGTAGGGGTGCTTACCGGGCCGGGTCAAACCGGACTCGGCCCGGATTCGGACCGTTAAGTCCTAAGAACCAAACCGGTAGAACCGCCGGTTCCGGTGCTACCGGTTTGGTTCCGGTTCCAGAACCGGAACCTGTAGTTTTTTAAAAATAAATAAATTAAAAAAAAAAGAAAGAAGAAGGCAACGGCTATACAGCCGTTGCCTCTTCAACGTTAATTGTTAACGTTGGCAACGGCTCTTAGCCGTTGCCAACGTTAACATTTTTTTAAAAAAAAAAAAAATTTTAATAAAAAAAAAACTATAAATAGGTGATGTTGTGATGTTGTGTTGTGTATTTTTTCATAACAATTCTTGTAACGAAAAATACTTCACTCTCATATTTTTCTCTCAATTGTGCTATCTACAATTTACTTATAGTCTTATATAATAATGGCATCTTCATCTAGCAGTGGTGCTGGTCATAGCCGGGGTCGCAGCCGGGGTCTCGTTCCGGGTCGTCTATCACTGAGTTCATCTTCTGCAATGAATTTGCCTGTGCCAATTCCTGAGTTAAATGAAAGTTATGATTTTTTTGCTGACCTCAATGTTGGTGGTTCTTCTATGAATGTCGAACCACAACAACCCCAACAACCTGCCGAACCTGTTGCTGCCCAAGCCCAAGAAAGACAACATGTGGAGTCATCCGGAGCCACTACAGCAGCGAGTAGACAACCGACTCGTGCCAAAAGAAGTAAGATATGGGATCACTTTGAACTCGCTCAAAAAGAAGGTACTAATGAATCTGTTGTAATATGTAAATTATGTAAGATCCAGTATTCATATAAAGCTGGTGGTTCCAGTGGAGGCACCGGAACATTTAAAAAACACTTAGTAAAAAAACATAATTTTGATGAGACAACATTACAACCATTAGGTCGAGAAGCAACCCAAGCACAAATTAATGTTCTTACTGGCACGAATTTTATTTTAACTGCTGAAATTAATCGTAGGTCACTTGTTAGATACGTGATCAGATGTGAACTACCTTTTATACAAGCTGAACGTGCTGGTTTTATTGAATTTGCTTCGTCTATACAACCCATGTTTAAACATAATTCCAGGCACACACTAAAAAGAAATTGTATGGACGTATTTGTTGAATATAAAAATACATTGTTTTAACATCTTTCTAGTTTGCCTTGTAGGGTTAGTTTAACAACTGATATTTGGACAAATGTAAATTCTGATTCATATCTTGTTGTCACTTGTCATTGGATTGATGATAATTGGTGTATGCAAAAAAGGATTTTGTCTTTAGATGAGTTAGACTGTGCACATACTGGTTATGTAATTGTTAAATATGTATTCAACACTTGTAGACATTATGGAATTCAGGATAAGGTATTTTCAATCACATTAGACAATGCTGCGAATAACAATGCCGCGATGCGTGATTTAAAAACCTATCTTAAACCAATGCTTGATGGTATTTTTTCATGTTAGATGTGCATGTCATGTGATTAATTTGGCTGTTAAAGTTGGTTATGAGGACAATCACTCAGCATGTATTGAGAAAATGAAATACTGCGCTAAATGGTTACGCACGAGCCGTGTTAAGCGTGATTGGAAACAATTATGTTTATCTAATGGTTTAAAGCATCTTCTTTTTCCATCACCAATAGAAACTATGTGGAATTCGTTGTACAATATGTTGAATGCTATGTTACCTTACAAAGATATTTTAACTCCATTTTATAATTCATATCAAATGCCTGATAGCGATGAAAGTATTTATTTGACTAATGAGGATTGGGAATTTGTTGAAAATTGTGTATCATTGTTAGGTACTTTCAAAGAAGCGATGGAACGTTTCTCTGGTGTTACTTATCCAACTTCCGTTTATTTTCTTCCTTTAGTATTTAACATGTTTGATAAATTTATAGAATTTAGAGATGACTATGACTTGCATGCTTTTGTTAGTGCAATGGAAACTAAATTTATAAAGTATTGGGAACAAATCCCACCCGTGCACTGCATCGCAACATTGCTAGATCCTAGTCAATGTTTATCTTCATTTGAGATATTTTTTGAATATTATGCTAAATTTTTGGGGAAGGTTGTTGACGATCAAAAGACGTCTACAATGCAATCTCTCCAAAATATGTTTCAATTGTATTATAATCAACAGGCAAGTGAATCATCGCAACAAAGGCCTGTTGAAGAACAACCCCAAGCTCAATCTAAAGGTGGGGGCATCAATTTGCTTAGAATGCTGGGCAGGAAAAAACTTAAGGGAAAAGGACCTTCTACTAGCACGTCGACTGAGTTGCAAATTTATCTGAATTATCAATTTCTAACCGAAGACAACTTCGACGTCTTACAATGGTGGAAGTCCAATGCAGCACAATTCCCTATCTTAGCCAAAATGGCTAGAGACGTGTATGCTGTACAAGCTTCAAGCGTCGCTTCTGAATCGGCATTCTCAACATGCGGCCGTATTATTGGAGACTACAGAAGTAGTCTATCAGCTGATTCGTTATGCATGCTCACGTTACTTAAAGATTGGTTTGAAGCAGAATGCAAAAATAGAAGAGATGGGACGGTTGACGAATTCGTAAATCATTATGACGAGCAAGAAGAAGAGAACGCCAAAACAATACTTATCAATTATGAAGACTGCTAAGTACTAAATTGTAATATTTTTTTATTTAGATTTTCAATCGTCATGTCTTTACAATTATTTGTATGCATCTATATTATGAAATGAAGAAGAAATATATTGAATTTGTGATGAACATCATTGAAGAAACATTTACAACATAAAAAAAAATATCAAAAAACCGCTAAGGAACCGGTTGGAACCGGAACCGGTTGGAACCGGAACCGGTTGGAACCGGAACCGGTTGGAATCGGAACCGGTTCGATCCGGTTCCTTAACGGACCGGACCGATTCCGCCCATAACGGGCCCGGAACCGGCCGGTTCCGGTCCGGACCGGACCGGTTCGGACCGGTAAGCACCCCTAGTTAAAGGGACCATGTCAACCTATTGTGCACGACTTTCCACAAACAGATATGGCACACACATACTAAAGGTTCGTTGCTGATTGGTTTAAACAATATCCAGATTGGTTGGAGTATAGCATATGTAAGTAATCCAAGAGCATACAACGCAGCGGAATAAAATTTTATATGGATTACTAACCAGCAGATCTATACATAGGATTTCATATCGGATAAAGGAATAACAAATGTCTCACCCTTGTAGCGTGTTTGAAGCAGAATCCACGGAGCTGCACCACGTCCAACGCCTCCTCCGAGTCACTAGCAAAACTCAACAAGTTTTGCCTCAACGGTATCCACACGATCAAATCGGGTGAAGGGATAGTTTAAGAACAAGTTGCTAGACTCGTTCTTAAACCGGAACAAGAAGCACACTCGATTCTAAATCGAAAGGGTGGCCGGAATTCACTCTAGCACCATCGACTACCAAGGAGCCGAGAGCTTTTGTGAGAGGCGGCCGAATCCTTCTTTTGTGTGTAGGTTGAATGATATAAAGTTATGTCTTACAATTAATCATAACCTTTGTATTTATATTATAAGGCTTTTAATTAAGGTTCAAGACTTTCTTAAAGTCTTATGGGCCCAAACCCATGATTTAATTAAAACCTTTTAATCACTTAATTAAGACTCCTCTTAATTAATTAATTCATCCAATGAATTTAATTTCCCTTCTTGATTTAATCTTTTGTGCGACCCGATAGGTTCTTGTAATGTTGGCAGTGACATAAAATCTCATTTTACGTTACAAGCAAAGAGCGGTGTCTAGCAACACATCAAGGCTACCCAAATTACAAGAATGTCAATGACTCGACATAACCTTTAGAACTTGTGATAATATTAACCATGTAACTTAATCCCTTTGTCCTTTGTGTTTAGATTGAACACGAGTCATGGAATAGTCATACTCGTATATCCAATCTTTATTTCTTGATCCCCAAGTAGAACTAGAATAAACGAATAAGCTCGATATCTCATATCGACTCATTCGAGCATGGCCATGCATTTTAGTTCTCACTTGATCAAGGGCCAAACACATCTCCTGTTATATAGGAGGGACAAATCCTATCTCGATCAGTCAACATCCCTCTACATAATTCGTAGTGTATCCAATAGTCGCCTTTATAGTTTACCCTGTTACGGGTAACGTTTGACGATATCAAAATACATAACTCCTTATGTTGGGATCTCTGATGATCACAAGTCGTAAGGATTACATACATTATTATCACTATGAGAATTTCATATGACGATCATATAACTATCCATGTTGCATTCTCATGGTGGGTCTGTCCAGTACATCGTTCTCTAACATGTACCCATATGTTGATTTGATATCTCATATCAATGAACAATTCATCGATCAACACATACTAGTCTCTACGTATTATCATTATCCCTTTCATGATAATACTTGACTAGGGACATCTTTAAGAATAATACAATATTATTCTAAGGACATTAACTTATATATTAATTCACATTGCACAGTTAAAAGAATAATATATAATAATGAATTGCCATTCATAAAATCATATTACATTGTATGTCATAAACAATCATCTAATGATATTTCTTAGGGCATATTCCAACAAATCTCCCACTTGCACTAAGACCACTCAGACATATACCTAATGCCTAGAGATCTAGTATGACGATCATGCTTCTGCTGTGACAGTGGCTTCGTCAATGGGTCAGATACATTATCATCTGTTGGTACTTTGCACATTTTAACATCTCCCCTTTCAACGATTTCTCGAATGAAATGGAAACGCCTAAGTATGTGCTTGGATCTTTGGTGAGATCTTGGTTCCTTAGCCAATGCGATCGCTCCATTGTTGTCACAATAGAGTTCTATCGGATCTTTAATTCTAGGCACCACTCCAAGTTCAGAAATGAACTTCCTCATCCAAACAGCTTCCTTTGCTGCATCCGAGGCAGCAATATACTCAGCTTCCGTTGTAGAATCGGCTACTATTTCTTGCTTTGACAGCTCACAGCACCTCCATTAAGGCAATACACATATCCAGATTGCGATCGAAAATCATCTTTGTCGGTTTGGAAGCTTGCATCAGTGTAACCCATTACATTGAGCTCTTCCTCACCTCCATAAATCAAGAATGTATCCTTAGTCCTTCTCAAGTACTTCGGGATGTTCTTGACAGCAATCCAGTGACCTTCACCTGGATCAACTTGATATCTGCTCGTCATGCTCAAAGCATACGATACATCGGGACGAGTACATATCATGGCATACATGATAGATCCAATAGCTGACGCATGTGGAATCTTACTCATGCGTTGTCTCCCATCTGGTGTTGAAGGACACTGTTCCTTCGAGAGATAAATACCATGCGTCATAGGCACGAATCCTTTCTTGGATTCTTGCATGCTAAACCTTTTAAGCACCTTGTCTATGTATGTACTTTGACTTAGACCAAGAAGCCTTCTTGATCTATCTCTATAGATCTTGATTCCTAATACATAGGTGGCTTCTCCTAAATCTTTCATCGAAAAGCAGTTCCCTAGCCAAATCTTTACAGATTGCAAGGCAGGGATATCATTTCCAATAAGAAGTATGTCATCTACATACAACACTAGGAAAATGATTACTCTCCCACTGACCTTCTTGTAGACACAAGGTTCATCTTCATTTTTGATAAAACCAAACTCTTTGATTGCATCGTCAAAACGAAGATTCCAACTCCGAGAAGCTTGCTTCAATCCATAAATGGATCGTTGTAGCTTGCATATCTTTCCAGCATCCATTGGATCGACAAAACCCTCGGGCTGTGTCATGTACACATCCTCGAGCAGATTTCCATTAAGGAAAGCTGTTTTGACATCCATCTGCCAGATTTCATAATCATGAAATGCAGCTATTGCAAGTAAGATCCTTATGGATTTAACCATGGCCACTGGTGAAAAGGTTTCATCATAGTCAATACCATGAATTTGTTTGAATCCTTTTGCAACCAGCCGACCTTTATAGGTTTGTACGTTACCATCCATATCGGTCTTTTTCTTGAAAATCCATTTGCACCCTATGGGTCGTACCCCTTCAGGTGGATCAACCAAAGTCCATACTTGGTTTGCATACATGGATTCCATCTCAGATTTCATGTCCTCTTGCCATTTCTCAGAATCATTGCCCATTATAGCTTGTTGATAAGATGACGGCGCATCCTCATCAATAAGTAGTAAGTCACCTTGTTGAGTCACAAGAAATCCATATCTCTGTGGCTCCCGGTGTTCTCTTACAGACCTACGCTGGGCTTGTGTCTCTTGAGCAGGTGCTTCTTCCACAACAGCTTGCGGAGCCTGCTCTGTTTCCATCTCAATCTCAGGTTCAGTGTTTTCTTGTGGTTGAACTTCACTAAGTTCTATTTTTCTCCCACTGGTTTTTCTAGAAATAAATTCTCTTTCAAGAAATACACCAGTCCGAGCAACAACTACTTTGTTCTCGGTGGGATAATAGAAATAGTATCCTTTCGTTTCCTTAGGATACCCCACAAATAAACACTTATCAGATTCAGGTCCAAGTTTGTTAGTGGCGTGACGTCTAACGAAAGCCTCACAACCCCAAATATTCATAAAAGACATACTAGGACGCTTCCCAGTCCATATCTCATATGGTGTCTTTTCCACTGATTTAGATGGAACACGGTTCAGTAAGAAAATCGATGTTTCTAGAGCGTGTCCCCAAAACGATATCGGAAGATCTGCATGACTCATCATTGATCTAACCATGTCCAACAAGGTTCGATTTCTCCTCTCGGATACACCATTCCATTGTGGAGTATACGGAGGAGTGAGTTGTGGGACTATCCCACACTCCTTTAGATAGTCATGAAACTCTTGGCTTAGGTATTCACCTCCTCGATCTGATCGAAGGATTTTGATACTTTTGCCAAGTTGGTTTTGTACTTCATTCTTGAAATCTTTGAACTTTTCAAAAGTTTCATGCTTATGCTTCATTAGGTACACATACCCATATCTACTGATGTCATCAGTAAATGTAACGAAGTATTGAAAACCACCTCTAGCTTGTGTACTTATTGGTCCACATACATCACTATGTATTAGTTCCAATAAAACACTTGCCCTTTCAACATGTCCCTTGAAAGGGGCTTTTGTCATCTTGCCCATTAAACAAGATTCGCATGTTTCATATGATTCAAAATCAAATGAATCTAATGCTCCATCCTTATGAAGTTTAGATATGCGGTTCTCGTTTATGTGGCCCAAGCGACAATGCCAGAGATAAGTCGGATTACAATCATTATTTTTAATCCTTTTAGTATTTATGTTATAGATAGGCATATCAAGATTTAATACATAAAGACCATTCACCATTTGTGCACTAGCATAAAACATATCATTTAAATAAATAGAACAACAGTTGTCCTTTATTGTTAGTTCCGACCTTATCGATGAGATTTTAAAGATGACAAAACAGTTCAGACCGGATCGATAGAAATCAGATTGACCAGATCGATCGGACTTAACAGAGCAAGATGGCAAAGCATTTCAGACCGGATCGATGGAAATTAGGCATACCAGATCGATCGGACAAAACAGAGCAAACTGATAAAGAATATTACATATCAGACCGGATCGATGGATTCCAGACTGACTAGATCGATGCTTCAGATCGATCTCAACCTTTATCAGATCAGAGCAGTCAAGGATACATATAAGATGGCTTCTCAGTCCGAATCATCAACGGTTATTTATTGCAGCATTTAATGCTGCAATTAATGCTACAATGGACCAAAGACTGAAGATTGCCATAATAGGTAAGAAGACAAAGAAGAGCTTACCTGACAGTCGCCAAAAGCATATACCAGAACGGCAAGTATCCTGAAGAAGAAGACTGTAGCTTTCTTAGAGTTTAAAAAGAGTCATAGTTGCACATTAAGGGAAACAATGCCGTTGCTACCTTCAACTATAAAAGGATGCAACAAATAGAAGAAAAAGACACTCTCGACTCTACAACTCACGCTGATCAATTGAAAAATATACTAGAAAGCAAAACAGCACACGCTTACAAAGTTCAGAAGCTTTCGAGCTGAAGTTATTTATTTAAGCGCAATTACTTTGCAACATTTGATCATTGTAGGATCACTGTGCGCATTGTGCATTGAAAAATAGAAGTGAGCAACATATTGTAACTGTCAGACAGAGTGTGTCTGAGCAGGTTGAGTGACTAGGAGTTTCAGACTGGTAGTGAGGTAAATCCAGCCTGAATCGGGTTTGTACAACAGGATTGTATAAATCAAAGTCTTCTAGTATAAACCTTCCTTAATTGGAAGAAGGGGAGACGTAGAAGGATTACACCACCTTCGAACTTCCAGAAACATATCCTGTGTTTTATCATTCTGCACTTAGCCATCGAGCTGTTCTTACTTATACAAGAGCAGACCGTTTCCGCACTTACTTCTTAGTGGTCTGTTCTGATCAAAGAGTTGATTAAGTAACAGATTTCTTTCACTAATCCGAAAGAATTCACAAGGGATAAATTTTGTAAGGAGTGTTCATTCACCCCCCCCCCCCCCCTCTAAACACTCCGGACCGATCCTAACAAGTGGTATCAGAGCAGGTCATCTTAATCAGCACAAAGACTATTAAGCTGATGGCATCATTCAACAAAATCCCCATGTTCTCAAAAGAAGACTATGATGACTGGAGAATCAGAATGCAAGCTCACCTGGCAGCTCAGGATGACGACATGTGGTTCGTCATCACTGATGGACCAATGAAGATCCTAAAAATAAATACAGCAGTCGCCACTACCAGTGGAGAACCACAAATGGTAGAAAAAGACAGATCCCTCTGGACGAATGAGGATAGAAAGAAGGCTAACCTCGATAATGTGGCCAAAGACATCTTGTTCAAAACTTTGGACAAAAACATGTTCAGCAAAATCAAAATGTGCTCTACTGCCAAAGAAATTTGGGAGAAGATATCACAGCTATGTGAAGGCAACGACCAGACCAAAGAAAACAAGTTAACTGTGGCTCTTCAAAGATTTGAGAGCATAAAGATGAAAAGTGGTGAAACTCTAAATGAGTTTGATGAAAGAGTCACCAGCATCATAAATGAATTGAATGGTCTGGGGAAGGAATATTCTAACAGAGAAATCGCTCTGAAAGTAATGAGAGCTCTGCCAAAGGAATGGGATGTAAAGACCATTGCCATGAGGGAATCAAAAGACCTTAACAAGGTTGAACTTCATGATCTGTTTGCAGATCTTAAGGCCTATGAGTTTGAACTAATAAGCAGAGGTGAAGCAGAGCCATTCATCTCTCAACCCAACAAGGCCCTGGCAGCCATCCCAGACCAGATCGCTTCAACATCAGACCGATCTGCTGAACAGATGAGTAACGATGCTATGTCATTATTTATAAAGAAATTCGGTAAATTTATGTCTAAAAATAAGAGGAACTTCAAACCCTCTCATCATTATAAATCAAGAAAAGATGATACTGTTAACGATCAGGCTTGCTACAATTGTGGTAAGACCGGACACTTTATTGCAGATTGCACCAGACCGAAGAAAGAAGAACGGAAAGAGAAGCATCATGATGATAGAAAGAAGAAGCACCACAAAGATCGCAAGAATCATGGAAAATCCCAAAAAGTCCTAGTTGCTGAAGAAGGAAACAGCAAATGGGCTCAGACTGACTCCGATTCAGACAGCTCTGAATATTCTTCCAGCGAAAGCGAAGAAGAGGTTCAATGTCTGATGGCAGATGAAGAAATGAGTCAGACAGATGAGGTATTTGACTTTGAATCAAATGATTTTACACGAGAAGAGCTCATGTCCGCACTGCAAGACATGGCTAATGATTATAGGATCTTAGCTGAATCATTTGAGAAGAATAAAGCCAAAATCAGTACTCAAATGGATGAGCACAACAAACCAAGCTGCTCTGAGCAGGGTGAGTGCAAAAATCTCCAGATCGAGCTGAAAAAGCTGAAAATCTCTTATAATCAGCTCCATGAAGAAAATAAGAGAATTAGCACACAAAATGCTAAGCTCTCACATATATTCAAAACATGGACAAAATCCAGAACATCCTTGGAAGAATTACAAGAAGCTCAAAGAAATGTCGGTGATTTCACCGGCATAGGCTTTGACACCAAAAATTGCACCAAAGATGAATCTGAGCTGTTGCTGGTAAAGAATCAAGTCAAACAAATGACATTTGTCAAATCCAGCACAGTATATGAAACTGAAGCACCTAAGATTCAAACAGGAGTCTCTTACGTGAATCAAAATCTGAGAAAAGGAATTGGTTATGTCGACCAAGCCAACGATATGGCACCAGCAAGATTTGCATCTATCAGACCAAATCCAAAGGTGCAAGATCGAAGGCAAGGAAGACAATACAATTACTATAACTCAAAACCGATTCAACGAAGATATAGACTACCTTATGAAAATCAAAGGTTTTCACAGCGCACACATTATCACACACAACATCGAAACAGACCAGCACATAGCACACCCTACACACACAAGCCACTAAAGCTGATACAGGTGTGGGTTCCCAAAGGGCTAATCCGTTCTGGACCCAAATAGGATTGGGTACCAACAATAAATATGTGTGATGACAGGTACAGAAGAATCTCGCATCAGATTGGTACTTGGACAGCGGGTGTTCTCGTCACATGACTGGAAACATCAAGCTGCTGTCTGAAGTCACAGAATGCACTGGACCCAAGATCATCTTCGGAGATAACTCAAAGGGTAAGACCGTGGGCAAGGGTAAGATTGTCCATGGTAACATTATTATCAATGATGTGCTGTTAGTTGAAAATCTGTGCTATAATCTGATTAGTATCAGTCAACTCTGTGATAATGGTTATGCTGTAGAATTTCACAAACACACTTGCACTGTTAAATCATCAGACGGTATAACCATGCTCGTAGGAATCAGGAATGGAAACACATATAAGATTAACTGGAATCATGCTCAACCTGATAATCCTACTTGCTTCATCGCTAACAATGATAATAAACACTGGCTATGGCATAAGCGCTTGAATCATATCAACTTTAAGGCCATTGCTAGCCTGTGTAAACATGATTTAGTTATCGGTCTGCCCAAGATCGATTTTGCTAAGGATAAGATCTGCGAAGCTTGCCAAATGGGCAAACAGATCAGATCATCCTTCAAAAACAAGAATGCCAAATCCTCCTCCCGCTGTTTAGAATTACTGCATATGGACTTGTTTGGTCCTATACCAATAACAAGTTTAGGGGGAATGCGGTATACTCTTGTTGTTATTGATGATTACTCACGCTTTACATGGACTATATTTTTGAGCAGTAAAGATCAGACCGGTCCGAAGTTGATCAAGCTGCTGAAACGCACTCAGAACGAGAAATCATCCAGCATAGACAGGATTCGAAGTGACAAAGGCACTGAGTTTTCAAATCAGAATCTTGAATCCTTTCTAGAAGATCATGGAATCAAGCATGAGTTTTCAGCCGCCAGAACTCCTCAACAGAATGGAGTTGCAGAACGAAGAAACAGAACGCTCAAGGAAGCAGCAAGAACAATGCTTGCTGATTCTGGAATCTCTCAAAAGTTCTGGGCAGAAGCTGTAAATACTGCTTGCTACACTCAAAACCGATCTATGATTAACAAGAAGCTGAATCTCACTCCATATGAAATATGGACTGGTAACAGACCATCTGTTTCTCACTTTCATGTATTTGGCTGTAAATGCTTCGTTCACAACAATGGTAAGAGTCATCTTACAGCATTTGAAGCTAAGTCAGATAATGGTATATTCTTAGGATATTCATCAATTAGCAAAGCTTATCGAGTTTTTAATAATCGAACTTTAACTGTAGAAGAATCTGTTCATATAGTTTTTGATGAATCATTATGTGTTGAGGGCAACAAAGATTCAATTCAAAATCAGATGGAAAATATCCATCTCGAAACTAACAGTGATGATGAGATTGTAGCTAACAGGTCAAGAGACAATCCACCAGAACCAGAAGTACCAGACAGACCGGATCAGGCCATTGAAGCTTCTTCAGATCGAGCTGATCCGGATGCTCCTGACTCAAATATTAAAGTAGATGCAGATCATGCTGCTACTGTTCATCCGACCGAACCAGACAATCCAGAGTCAAGCTATCGATGGACTAAGAAGCATCCACCTAATCTAGTGATTGGTAGTCCTTCTGCACCGATCAGAACCAGAGGACAGATGATGGATGAGTTCACTCATGCTGCTTTCATCTCAACTCTGGAACCCAAGAAGATCGATGAAGCTCTGACTGACTTCAACTGGATTAAAGCAATGCAAGAAGAGCTTAATCAATTCGAACAAAATCAAGTTTGGAGTCTAACCCCCAGACCAAGCGATCTGCCTGTTATTGGAACCAGATGGGTTTTCAGAAATAAGCTAGACGCAGATGGAACTGTGGTTAGAAACAAAGCCAGACTGGTGGCACAGGGATTCAGACAAGAAGAAGGAATCGACTTCGATGAATCATTTGCACCAGTCGCCAGACTTGAAGCTATCCGAATCTTTCTTGCATATGCTGCATTTAAAGACTTCAAAGTGTATCAGATGGACGTTAAGAGCGCCTTTCTTAATGGAAAGCTTCAGGAAGAAGTCTACATTGAGCAACCACCTGGATTTCAGAACCATTCGTATCCCAATCATGTATACCTACTGAATAAAGCAGTGTATGGTCTGAAACAAGCTCCAAGAGCCTGGTATGACACTCTATCTCAATTTCTGCTGAACCATGATTTCCAGATCGGCTCAGTAGATAAAACTCTCTTTAAATTCATTAAGGGGGAACATACCCTATTAGTTCAGATTTATGTTGATGACATAATCTTTGGGTCAACTAACCCCAAATTGTGCGAGAAATTTTCTAAGTTAATGCAGGGACAGTTCGAGATGAGCATGATGGGAGAATTGTCATTCTTTCTGGGTCTCCAAGTAAAACAGCTCAACAATGGCATTTTCATCAATCAGACCAAGTATACCAAAGAGCTCCTCAAGAGATTTGGAATGGAAACATGCTCAACTGCATCAACTCCAATGAGTCCAACAATCAAGTTAGACAAAGATGAAGGGGGAACGGCAGTTGAAGTAACCATGTATAGAGGACTAATCGGATCGCTATTGTATCTTACAGCGAGCCGGCCCGATATTATGTTTTCAGTCTGTATGTGCGCCAGATTTCAGTCAGAACCAAAGCAATCACATTTTATTGCTGCCAAGCGTATTCTGAAATATTTAAAAGGATCTCAGAACGTTGGTCTTTGGTACTCCAAAGATTCTAAACTTCAGCTTGATCGGGTATTCAGACGCAGACTACGCTGGGTGTAAGATTGATCGTAAAAGCACCAGTGGAACATGTCAATTTCTAGGTGAAAGATTGATCTCTTGGTTCAGTAAAAAGCAGACATCGATTGCCACATCCACAGCTGAAGCAGAATACCTAGCCGCTGGAAGCTGTTGCGCTCAAATGCTCTGGATTCAACACCAGCTCAAAGACTATGGCATTCAAGCTGTTGACTCTCCGATATTTTGCGACAACACAAGTGCAATCGCTATAACGTATAATCCAGTTTTGCACTCTCGAACAAAGCACATTGATATTCGACATCATTTTATTCGAGATCATGTTGGCAAAAAGGAAATTCGGATCGAACACATTTCAACAGAGCAGCAAGCAGCAGACATCTTCACCAAACCACTTCCTGAGGCTAAGTTTAATTATTTCCGTCAAATTCTTGGTTTAATTGACTTATCTTAATTAGTTTAGATGTTTTTATTCTTTTCGCACTTGAAGATTTTTGTCACTACAGATCGATAATACAATGTTCAGAAAGACACAGACCGGTCCGAACTTTCAGACCGCTCCTTGTCAGTCTGATTTTATCCTATGATCTGATTGGACAATAATTTTTTTTTAAAAACAGCCCGGACTGATTAACCATCTTAACTAGTTGTACTTTAACCGCCTTATCTTTCTTTATCCTGACCGTTTATTTTGAATTATTTAATTTTCAGTCTTGGAGATAAAGACACGTGTCTTCTCTCTCCTATTTAGCGGGCTGAACATTTCATACTTATTCACCTTTTACAATTTACCGCTGTCTACTTTCTTACTCTCTCACTCTCTACTACTCTTCGCATTTTCTTTAAACTCCATTCATATGGCTACCATCACTCATAACTCACTCTCCGTTGAGTTTGATGACATTTACAGGGCAGAAGATGCTGCGATGGTGTCCATTTTTAGAGCCCTGGAATCATCTGGTTTAAGGAATTTTTTGGAGTGCGGAACAGTTGTTTATGAACCAGAAATCCGCGAGCTGTTCGCCAACGCCGTCTCCCGGAAGTCATCCATCTCTACAACTGTCAAGGGCAAATCTTTCGAGATCTCGCCAACGACAATGGCCAAGACCTTTGGCCTCCCCAGTTCCGGACTGACAGAGTTCGGACAGACTCCTCCGGCGTCTCTCTTAGATCTTCAGGGGAAGATTTCTATTTCTGGCCACCGAATTGCAACCCTCATTTAAGAAGAAGGAAATGCTCTTCCATTTCCAGGTGCTGTGCGAAGTGGTAGCCAAGCCACTTTTGGGTAAAGCAGGAAGCTTCGATGCTGTAACCGCCGAAAAGTTCAGGGCTATGGCAGCTATTGTATCCGGCCAGAAGATAAACTGGTCCATGATTTTGTTTGGAGTACTGCTGGAAACGGTGATTGCATCCAAGCACGCCGTATGCTTTGCTGTTCCTCTCAGCAAGCTCTTGGAGTCCTTAGGCCTCGAGCTGAGCAAGCCGTCTGCTCTCCGCCCCTTTAAAGTCCTTAACTCCAAAGGGCTTGCACTGCTGAAGTCCAAGAGTGCTCCGCCTACTCCTACTACTCTGGCTGCAGTAAAGATTGAGAAGGACGAGGAACAAGCTGCTGTGCGCAAACCTCGGGTCAAGCGGAAGCTGACCATTCAGACTGACTCAGAAGAAACCCAGTCTGCTCACTCATCACCAACCAAGCCACTTCCCAAAAATCCCCGAACCCAGATTACCAAACCAACCAGACATCTACCTCCACCCATACTGCCACCCACTAAAGCAACCCCTGCACCTCAACCCTCCACTCAGCTTTCACAGGCTTCAACCCCTGCACCCAAAGTCACCCTTAGTATTCCCTCTGCCAATCCAGTGGTCAAAGGGATAGTTATCACTGAGTTGGGTGACTATACCCAATCAGGGATTAAGTCCCCTTCCTCCACCGGCAAGGGAAAAAGCCATTCTCACCGAACCCCTCTCTTCTAAACCTAAATCTGCAGCACAGACTGCCATCGACATCGCTATGGAGGATGTTGATGAGAAGCTAAATGAACTCCTTGTGGTCTTTGATGAATATGTCCAGTACCGGACTATCAACCACATTGAGCTGTTCTATGGTAAGTTGCACAGATTGAAGAAGATGGAGATGAAGTTCTGAAAGGAACCGAAACTGATGATGTTCGACTTGCGGTGCAGCGCAGAGAGTTATTTATGGCAAAACACAGATTCAGACTGGCCAATCTGCTTTCTCACTGCCAAAAAGAAGAACTTCGATCCGCTTGCTCCAACTGCCAGAGATGATGGGGCTGTGATTGCTCAACTCGAGATGGATGTTCATGCTCTATCCTTAGCTGTCCGTTTTCAACGACAGAATGCTAAGTATCTCCACTCCAGTCCACAAGCCCGGATCATCCTTCTGCAAGCAAGACTCTGGCAGAACCATTTATCGAGGTTATTCCTTCTGCTGAAGCAAAACAGACAGAAGATCAGCCTGCAGAACTCGTACCAGAACAGACAGCGGAGCAGCCATTGCCTAATGCTCCGTCTGCAACAGATGATGAACCAATGAATATTCTGTTGGACTCTCCGACAACATCTATTCCATTGAAGTCATCAGCCTCCCATGCACAACCCAGTCCAGCTGAAGCATGTGCAACAACTGAAGTACCAGACCTCATCGATCCGGATTTGGTGGTATCTACAGTGGTTGCAGCTCTCCAAGATGAGGAACCTTCCAGTCCCCACTCTCCTCCGGGACCATCAGATGAAGATTTGGCCTTCATTCACAGTTTTTCTTCGGATCTGGTCACTCTGATCCGATCCGAAAGTCATCAAGCTGCCACTTCTTCCATCGTGCCGATTCCTGAAGAAGATGACCCTGCTATGTCCTCATCAGATCACTCGCCCAGCCAGCTATCTGATGCACCTCCATCCCTGGCACGGACTATCCAGCACTTTTCTGATAACTGTCTGTCTTTAACTCAACGAATTCTAGAAGTTCATCAAAGTCAAAGAGTCACAACCTTGGACTTTGATTCTTTCAAAGAGAAGATGACTGCCAGTATCGGAAGCCTCCAGCGCGGCATCAACGATCTGTTTTCTCAACAAGCCTCCTACAAGAACAGTCTGAGGAAAGAGCAGGTCGAGTTAGCCACTGAAGTCAGAGCATCTGTTACTAATTCCCTCCGCGCTCAAGACGTTCGTCTTGACGCTATCAGCGCGCAGCTAGCCCAAGTTGTTGAATTTCTTCAAGAGATTGCTGCTGACAAAAAGGGGGAAAAGAAGACAGACTTCAAGCCGCCTCCAAGCTCAAGAAGATAGCAGTCTAAGTTGTTTAACTTGTCAGACTGTCTGTATTTAGGATTTCTTGGTGATCAATAAAATTCTTCTTTCGAATAAGTCCTTGTTCATTTATTTTGAACTATAATAAAGGCTTAAAAATAAGAAGATTTAATCAATCCAACTCAATGATGTTCATTTATTTTGAACAAAGAAGTAATCGATCCGAAAGCATTCGCTTCAGAGCTCTTATCAAGACTGGTTAAAAAGACTTAGAAGCTAGGTTTTGTCATCATCAAAAAGGGGGAATTTGTTAGTTCCGGACTTTATCGATGAGATTTTAAAGATGACAAAACAGTTCAGACCGGATCGATAGAAATCAGATTGACCAGATCAATCGGACTTAACAGAGCAAGATGGCAAAGCATTTCAGACCGGATCGATGGAAATTAGGCATACCAGATCGATCGGACAAAACAGAGCAAACTGATAAAGAATATTACATATCAGACCGGATCGATGGATTCCAGACTGACTAGATCGATGCTTCAGATCGATCTCAACCTTTATCAGATCAGAGCAGTCAAGGATACATATAAGATGGCTTCTCAGTCCGAATCATCAACGGTTATTTATTGCAGCATTTAATGCTGCAATTAATGCTACAATGGACCAAAGACTGAAGATTGCCATAATAGGTAAGAAGACAAAGAAGAGCTTACCTGACAGTCGCCGAAAGCATATACCAGAACGGCAAGTATCCTGAAGAAGAAGACTGTAGCTTTCTCAGAGTTTAAAAAGAGTCATAGTTGCACATTAAGGGAAACAATGCCGTTGCTACCTTCAACTATAAAAGGATGCAACAAATAGAAGAAAAAGGCTCTCGACTCTACAACTCACGCTGATAAATTGAAAAATATACTAGAAAGCAAAACAGCACACGCTTACAAAGTTCAGAAGCTTTCGAGCTGAAGTTATTTTATTTAAGCGCAATTACTTTGTAACATTTGATCATTGTAGGATCACTGTGCGCATTGTGTATTGAAAAATAGAAGTGAGCAACATATTGTAACTGTCAGACAGAGTGTGTCTGAGCAGGTTGAGTGACTAGGAGTTTCAGACTGGTAGTGAGGTAAATCCAGCCTGAATCGGGTTTGTACAACAGGATTGTATAAATCAAAGTCTTCTAGTATAAACCTTCCTTAATTGGAAGAAGGGGAGACGTAGAAGGATTACACCACCTTCGAACTTCCAGAAACATATCCTGTGTTTTATCATTCTGCACTTAGCCATCGAGCTGTTCTTACTTATACAAGAGCAGACCGTTTCCGCACTTACTTCTTAGTGGTCTGTTCTGTTCAAAGAGTTGATTAAGTAACAGATTTCTTTCACTAATCCGAAAGAATTCACAAGGGATAAATTTTGTAAGGAGTGTTCATTCACCCCCCCCCCCCCCCCCCCCTCTAAACACTCCGGACCGATCCTAACAGATAGGCATATCAAGATTTAATAAATAAAGACCATTCACCATTTGTGCACTAGCATAACACATATCATTTAAATAAATAGAACAACAACTGTCCTTTATCATAAATGAAAATCCACACTTGTCTAAACAAGAAATAGAAATAATGTTTTTGGTAATGGATGGCACAAAATAACAGTCTTTTAAAATCAACGATAAACAAGAAGACAAAGATAAATAATAATCTCATATAGCTAATGCAGCAACTCTTGCTCCATTTCCAACTCGGAGATCAACTTCGTCTTTCGCCAACAATCTACTCTTTTTGAGGTCCTGCACATTTACACAAATGTGAGATCCACATCCAGTATCTAATACCCATGATGAAGAAGTAGATAAATTGACTTCTATAACAAAAATACCTGAAGTGGAAGTCACACTTCCTTTCTTTAGATCCTCCAGATATACTTTGCAGTTTCTTTTCCAATGGCCGGTCTCACCGCAATGGAAACAGTTCCCTTCCTTTGCTATCCCTCCATTTGGCTTCAGTGAATAAGACTTTGGCTTAGATTTAACAAAGACCTTCTTGGCTTTCTTATTGCCTTTAGCTTTGGCCTTTCCTTTGCCCTTATTCACAATAAGAACATTTGTGGCCTTAGTCTTCTTTGTATTCGCTTCATATGTTCTAAACATACCAAGCAATTGTGGTAGAGTCTTTTCCATGTCAGTCATATTGTAATTTACTACAAATTGACTGAAGCTCTCAGGCACCGATTGCAAGATTACATCGGTGGCCAACTCTTGGTCCAATGAAAAACCCAGCTTCTCCAGATTCTCAATATACCCAATCATCTTGAGTACATGAGTTCCAACTATGCTTCCCTCTACCATCCTGCACTGAAACAACGCTTTTGAGACGTCATACCTCTCTTGTCTAGCTTGCTGTTGGTACAATTGCTTTAAGTGTTCGATCATATCGAACGCCTCCATTTCCTCATGTTGCTTCTGAAGCTCAGAGTTCATGGTGGCAAGCATAAGGCAGCCAACATCAAGTGCATCATTCTGATGCTTCCTGTAAGCATCCTTATCGGCTCTTGTAGCCGTCAGGGGAGGTTCCTCAATAGGTAAGGGTTCCTCTAGGACATATTGTTTCTTTTCTTGCTTGAGGACTATCCTCAGATTCCTATACCAGTCTAGGAAGTTTGTCCCATTTAATTTGTCCTTCTCAAGGACCGATCGCAGTGATAATGTGCTTGTTGTATTATTAGTTGCCATGGATATCTACAATATAAATATGCAAAATAAGTTTATGATTTAATCATTTAACACGGTCTTATATTAAATGATACTCCCACTATTTTGTTTAAAAAATATCAACCCTCGAAACCTTTAGTGGGCCAAGATCCATATTTCGCCTAATCTTGAGTTAGCTTTGGCTAATTGCCCAAGACTCGGTTATTTAGGTAGACAACACTTTGTCAATTATATCACATGTAATTCTTGGATAGTTGGACGAACAACACTTTGTTCAATTCATCACATGAATTATTATCCAACCCATGCCTCTAGGTTCCCAATCCTATTGAGATAACCTAGTTAAGTCGTACCCAATTTAATGTATAACGGATATCACTTTTATCCTTTCGTGCCTTACTAAGATTGCCACGGTGCTTTGCTTTGGCAAACCCACACATGTACAATCGAAGTTTTGACGAGTACTTTTAATTTTGGAAGGCATCTAAAACTTAATATTTTAGAGGGATTTATTGATCTCATGATTAGTTTGATAATTTAAAATATGTCCACTACATATAGGTGTATACATATCTACATATATGTGTAATACAATTATCAATCTAAAACATAAGATAAATCATGCATCAACATACATAATTAAAACGTGACATGATTATAGCCCCTACTAGCGATTTTCTCAAGCCAATGAGAAAATCCTAAGAGTCAACCTAAGGCAATTTCACAAGCACCTTCCTTTGGCTCCAATTTGTGAATGGCCTCCTCATCCCGGCACGATGCTCCATCTTCATTGATCACCATCAACAAAATAAACTACACTATTTACAAGATATAGAATTCCTCGATTCACATTCGAGGGGAACATATGGGGGGGATTACATTTAGAATAAAATAGAGAAGGCACGACACGCAGGTCGTATTATAAATTACAAACATCCACAAATCATATCTAATATGTCAAAAGGGCTATAACCATGCACCATGCTCATACAACACATAAAACATGCTTTAACATTTAATTAATGAAATTCTAAACATTTTAAAATTTAATTCTAATTAAAATTGTAAAATAAAAGTTTGAAAAAATTATCGTACGCTCGGGACATCACATGCCACGAACTAAAACGACTAAACCATGAACCATCATGGTTCGAATCATCATGGACCAATCATGGGCCTAGGGTTCAAAACCCTAGCCCACGGCCGAGCCATAGAGTGAGCGCCGGCGGCGCTAGGTTCTAACCCTAGCCGCCATGCTCTTACATGGTGTTTCCATCGAGCCATCTTGATCGAAACATTGGAATTTGTTAGCACAAGTCACGGTCAGGCCATGCACGGTGGTGGCTCAACCATCTCGAGCCAAAGGTTCGAAAACCATAGCTCTCATGTGGTGAAGCCACTTATCCATGCATACGTGAACCATTATCGAGCCAAAGAGTTCAAAACCCATCCACGTCTCGAAACCTCCATGCACGAACTTGAGCCACAACGACTAGACCATCTCAAGCCAAGGGTCCGAAGCACCCTAGCCCTCATGTGGTGCAGCCGTGGGTCAAGTGCATATGTGTTGGCCGAAAACAACTTGTTATGGATTCGATTATTCGCTTTGTGTATCGTATACATTAAACTTTAATTATATCAAATATAATTTCATGACAATTTCACAAATTCAATTTAATCATATCATATATGATTATATACAGTTTTATAGCATGTTATACAATTCTAATATGATTAAAACAATTTAACCACATAAATCTGATATGAGCCTTGTACACGGCTCTGATACCACTGTAAGTAATCCATCATGCATAGCAACGCAGCGGAATAAAATATTTATGGATTACATCACACCGAATCTATACATAGGGGTTCATATCGGATAAAGGATTACAAAAGGTCTCACCCTTGTAGCGTGTTTGAGCAGATTCCACGAAGCAGCACCACGTCCAACGCCTTCTTCGAGTCACTAGCAAAACTTATCAAGTTTTGCCCCAACGGTATCCACACGATCAAATCGGGAGAAGGGATGTTCAAGAACAAGTTGCTAGACTTGTTCTTAAACAAACAAAACCCTCACGGTTACTATAACCGAACAAGGACGGCCGTGAAGATCAAGGCAGCGGCGGCGATGATCTTCGAACAAGCGGCGGCCGAGAGCTCCTAGAGGTTTTAGGTTTTATGATATTGAAAGCTTAAATCAAATATTAACCTTGCATATCATTATATAGGATTTAATTAAAAGCTTTCATAAAGCCTCATGGGCTCAAGCCCATGATTAATAATTTAATCCTTATAATTATTAATTAAGACTTCTCTTAATTATTTAATTCATCCCATGAATTTAATTTCCCTTCTCGATTTAATCTTTTGTGCGACCCGATAGGATCTTGTAATGTTGGCAGTGACATAAAATCTCATTTTACGTTACAAGCAAAGAGCGGTGTCTAGCAACACATCAAGGCTACCCAAATTACAAGAATGTCAATGACTCGACATAACCTTTAGAACTTGTGATAATATTAACCATGTAACTTAATCCCTTTGTTCTTTGTGTTTAGATTGAACACGAGTCATGGAATAGTCATACTCGTATATTCAATCTTTATTTCTTGATCCCCAAGTAGAACTAGAATAAACGAATAAGCTCGATATCTCATATCGACTCATTCGAGCATGGCCATGCATTTTAGTTCTCACTTGATCAAGGGCCAAACACTTCTCCTGTTATATAGGAGGGACAAATCCTATCTCGATCAGTCAACATCCCTCTACATAATTCGTAGTGTATCCAATAGTCGCCTTTATAGTTTACCCTGTTACGGGTAACGTTTGACAATATCAAGATACATGACTCCTTATGTTGGGATCTCTGATGATCACAAGTCGTAAGGATTACATACATTATTATCACTATGAGAATTGCTTATGACACTCATATAACTATCCATGTAGCATTCTCATGGTGGGTCTGTCCAGTACATCTTTCTCTAACATGTACCCATGTGTTGATTTGATATCTCATATCAATGAACAATTCATCAATCAACACATACTAGTCTCAACGTATTATCATTATCCCTATTCATTATAATACTTGACTAGGGACATCTTTAAGAATAATACAATATTATTCTAAGGACATTAACATATATATTAATTCACATTGCACAGTTAATCAAATAATATATAATGAATTGCCATTTCATAAAACCATAAACATTGTATGTCCAAACAATCATTCAATGATTTGTCTTAGGGCATATCCCAACAGCGTCGATGTTGGAGGACCTTACAATAAATCAAATAACACCTTCACGGTGTAACAACACGAAGAATCAAAAGCTGTCACACAAGAAATGAATTACAAACTCCAATACAACACAAATATATGAAGTTTCAATGCTATAATGATTTTGATTGAACACAACTTTCTTGTAGTTTATACTCTTGTTTCTTATCTTCAAATTGATCCAAAACATCCATATTTATAGTGTAGAAGGCTCCCAAGGCTCCTACTAGCTGTTGCTACACATAAGGCTTGAATCACTCCAAGATCGCCTCGGACATCGCCTCGGGCGATCACTATCGCCGCGCACCAACGATCAAAATGTTGCATAGATCGCCTCAGGTGATGTGTGGATCGCCTCAGGCGATCACCACCAAAAATAAGTGTTGTAGCTAAAAGTCTGGATCGCCTCAAACGAACTTGACATTGCCTCAAACGTTCCAGGAATCGCCTCAGGCGTTCTAGCCATCGCCTCGGGCGATCTCTCCATGCGCGTGGGCCTCGGCGTCGCTTCAGTCGATGTGCGGGGCGTTGTCTCCCTTGGATGCCATCGCCTGGGGCGATGATCACCATCGCCTGGAGTGATCTGCCCATTGCCTTGCAAATTTGATCTCCTTCAAACAATCCATTTTTCAGTCATCTTAATCTTGTTTATGGAACTTGATGTAAAGATCAAAGTTGAAGCTTATCCTCTTAGCTATGCGTGGAAAAACAAATCATCGAATTCCACTAAGGCATGAATAAGTTATGCCCACAATGCTATAGCCGCTCCAAGTGACTTCTATACGCATTTTCTTACCAACGGACCATTGGTTCATGGATCTTCATCCTAACATAAGATTATGTTTTCATCTCACCCTGTACACTAAGTAGACACATTAGTATAACATATGAAAGTTTTGTTGATCATCAAAACTCATAAATAATTTTTAGATAAATTAAGCATTAAACTCAACAATGCGTTTAAGGCTCAACAACAATCATAGCTCTCCAATATTCTATTTAATGGTGTAGTCAACTAATTCTCAAGTTTGAGATGAAGTATGTTATAATTGATTTTGATTATAATTATGATATTTTGGGAAAGCTTTTAACAATGAAATAAGGTTTGCATGAATTGAACCATAGAAATGAATATACTACATAACATGAATTAATGAATACTTCAAGTGAACAAAGGATAAATGTTGAGGTTATTGTTATGAAATACGATGAGATTGTTGAGGTTATTGTTATGAAATTAATATTCAATTGATATTCAATATAGATATTGTACGAACGTCTGGTCGTCGAGGATGTTTAAATCATGTTGTCGACCTTTCAGGTATTGTGACGTAGAGCATAGGTAAATATATCATTGCAATGTTTTACGAATAATATATGTTGTTATATTTGAATTTAGTACAAAAAGATGTACCAGACTTGAAGTCTTAAATTATTGATATATTGATTGAGTAGAGTGTTGACCAAATTTGAGATCACCATTATATTTTAACGGTTGTTTTTGGAATTTTGGTATAAAAAAATTTAAATAAGTTGTAATTAACTAAAAATTTGAAATTTAGGATACAATTGAGTGCCAGGAAAATCTATTATTATTTTGAACTAATAAAATAATTACAATATTCATACTAAAGATATCATTTATTTTGATCAAACAAAGAAAATATTCATTATTATGTGTAGGACAGAACATTTGTCGTTGCAACAAAATATATAGCTCGTGGTAATAGTGTAACTCAAATATATTAAATCGTACAGTAGCCCAAATATCACGTTTTAATCGTTCTCCTAGCTGAGGCAATTATTGCACCCCCAACAATCACTCTCTCAAATAATTGTAATATCTTGTAATTCATGATAATCGAAGACCAGATGCACCGTCACTAAAAACTACAATTTTAAGTAAAATCATAAACGTCCAGTCTCACAATTAAAGATCACATATTATTCCTATAAATTGTAATTTTGTGCAGTTATTAGGAGGATAATTGTTGTGGAACAATAATACTATGGTTGTTACTTATTAGCCTTAACCATCTAATTATCTTCACAGTGAACGTAATATGCTGTAAATCTCCTTGTTAATTTCTTGTCAATGCCAATCTTCATCTATGCTGAAAATAAATTACAAATAAACATAAAACTATTCACAGAATACATATTTTGTGTCTATCAAATTTTTACCTGGCCAATTATTAAAATCATCTAATAATTAAAATGGTAAAATTCATACTAAAAATGTTTTACTAGAAATATATAGTAAAAAATTAAGTTTGTGAATATCTCAAAGGCTTGATAAACCAATGCAAAACATTACAATATATAATATATGTTAAGAATAAATTGGGTTACAACTCAAAACCAATTGATAATGACTGGAGTGACTCATGTATCTTATAAAAAGCTAATATAGCTTGTAAATTCCCAATTTGGGACAACTCTCAACACACTACATCACATATGATATTATATAAGTTAAACACGTAAATTCATGCGGGCGGAATAAGCCAAACACATCACATGTGACAATTCGTTATTTTCAGTGTTATCTTTGATTCTTTATCAGTTCTGGGATTGAACTTGTTCTTTTAGGTTACTATGTACGCCTTTTGTTTTCTGAGATTGATTAATTTTGTATGAGAATTTGATGTATATTCTATTTTTGGTAAGTAATTGCTCCCATACTTTATCGATTTTGAATTCATTTTCTTGTAATAGCATCTCTTTCCATAATTTAGTTACTTCTTTCCAAATTAAGCTATAGAGGTTGTTTACACACCAAATTATTCGATCGGAATATTTAGTTATTTTTGACGAGTCTTGTTTAAGCCCCCATTGGCTTGTGATTTTGATTTAGTTTTATGTGTGTTTGCTAGTGCTTGGTATTGTTCTTGATCTTTGTTCATTCTCTGCTGTTTATTTTCCAGAATTTACAAATCCTTATGGGATTCGTACTACTCGACCAACTTCTCAAACTTCGTCTGACAGGTTGTCTCAGTTTGGTACTGCTCGAGATTACTCAGATTTCGATATGCAAAATGATCTGTCTGGTATAAGGAGAAAGATGAAGACTATGCCATGCCACCGGTTTTTGGTGACCGGGATTTTGAAGGTGATCCAAGCGAGGACAAGTATATAATGACGGTCCCAACAGGGGAACACGCCACTGATCAATTTGGGTATAATATCGAGTCCGGAAAGGGTGCCTGGGATTTAAACTCGAGGGATTACTTTAAAAATGAGGCTAAAAGAGATTATTCTGAGTTGAGTGAAACATGTAAGGTGTACGTTCCGCTTTCAATCTCGATTGATCACCTGCAATCAAGAAACGAAGCAATCACAGTATACAATTTCACAATTAAACTATAAACTGAAATTCTAAACAAGAGTAATGAATTAGGGCTCAGGTCGAGCTGGGTTTCCTTTCAACGTCGTCACCGGGGAACCAATGTATCGAATCCAAAAGGTGGAGACACACACACTGCCCGAAGACACTTCCCGAACCACTGCCCAAAGCACACAGCCCGAACACACAGCTCGAAGGCTTCAGGAGGAGAAGGTCGAACACAGTAAGGGAAAACCACACAAGGATTACACCTAAACACACGGTGAGTTCCACCACGAAGCTGACCACAAAAAGCACCAAGCTTAACACACGGCCAGCGTCTGAACCACTCACAACCGGAGCACAAAACTCACGGCCAACCACCACTGAAACAGGGACACGAAAGGAAAGGGGGCGGACGAAAATACACTAAGGATTTTCGGTTGTCAGAGAGTGTTTCCTCATCATGGAACCAAGCCAACTTAATAGCACCAAGGGAGACGAAGAGGAGGGGAGCAAGTCCCAAGGAATTGGTCCAGCCGAAGAGGCGTACGCTGGGGAAGCTTCTGGAATGGGAGATGAAGGGTGAAGAGGCAGACAGCAAAAAGGGGGGGCTCGGTTAAGGCACAAGAAGAGGGGCCAAAGCCCAACAAACAATAACAAGGTAATGGGCCAAAACCCAACAAATCTCCACCTTGGCACAATACCGGCTCCACCTCGACGTAAGGAAAACCCTATAGATGACTCATCATCGCCCAAAGGGTCCCCACAACACACAAAGCATTGTGTGGACCAGATTCTTGTCATAGCACACAGCACAGACAAAGAATACAGACAATAACCAACACAAAGAGGTTAAAGTCAATAACCGGGGTAACAATTCTATAACACGCACACAGCAGTTATATACTATCAAAATAGTTAGCAACACTAATCAATCACCGGTATCAAAATTCAAAATTTTAAGACATGATTGAAGTTTAGAAATAGGTAAACACTTAGTTCCCATATCAGCAGGATTATATTCAGAAGGAATCTTTTCAAGATTAACTAATCATTTAGCCACTACATCTCTAATGTAATGAAATATAACATCAATATGCTTAGTGCGATCATGAAAAACAGGATTCTTACACAATTGAATACCAGACTGAGAATCAGAAAATACCTCTACCTTACCTTCAAGCAAGCTAAGTTCAGAGATCAAACCTTTCAGCCAGACAGCTTCCTTCAAAGCTTCTGTAACAGCAACATATTCAGATTCCGTTGTCGACAAGGCAACGATATGCTGCAGCTGCGATTTCCAACTTATACATGCTCCACACAAAGTAAAAACATAAGAAGTAGTAGATTTTCTATTGTCCTTATCATTAGCATAATTAGAATCCACATAGCCATTCAACTTAACACCATCAGCATATTTAGAAAAACATAAGCCATAATGCATAGAGTTTTTCAAATATCGCAACAACCACTTAACAGCATTCCAATGTACCACACCAGGATTAGACATGTATCTACTTAAGCAGCTAACAGCATAAGCAATGTCAGGTCTAGTGCTAACCATCAAATACATTATAGAACCAATTGCATTTGAATACGGTACATTTTTCATGGCATCAAAGTCAGCATCAGTTTTGGGACTTTGATCTTTACTTAGCACAAAATGAGCTGCTAAGGGCACGTTAACAGGTTTTGCATCAAACATGGAAAATTTCTTTAAAATTTTCTCTACATAAGAAGTTTGTTTTAACCAGAGAGTAGATACATTTCTATCTCTAACAATGTCCATCCCTAGGATTCTACTAGCATCTCCTAAGAACTTCATATCAAATTTATCACTTAGACAGTTCTTAATATGCTCAATGGATTTCAGACAAGGACTAGCAATCAACATGTCATCCACATAAATCAACAAGAAAAGAGGCACTGGTATTTTATCCTTAAAATACAAGCAATGATCAAAAGAGCTTCTTTTAAATTTTAAGGTAAGCATGCATTCATCAAACTTCTTATTCCATTGCCTAGGTGACTGCTTTAGGCCATACAAAGATTTATTAAGCAAACAAACGTGATTAGGGTTCTTTGAGTCAACAAAACCATCAGGTTGTTTCATGTAAATCTTTTCATCTAAGTCACCATGCAAAAAAGCGGTTTTAACATCCATCTATTTAAGTTCCCAATTAAAGTGAGCAACAAGTGATAATAAAATTCTCACAGTAGTAAACTTAACAACAGGAGCAAAGATTTCAATATAGTCAATACCCTCTCTTTGAGTAAAACCTTTTGTAACTAGCCTAGCTTTATATCTAACAGAATCAACTTCATTCTTTACCTTAAATAACCATTTGCAATCTACCAAAGAGCAATTAACAGATTTAGGTACAAGAGTCCATGTGTGATTCACAACTAAAGAATGCATTTCATCTTTCATGGCACTAAGCCAATGCATAGCATTTTTAGATTTCAAAGCTTCATTATAGGTCTTAGGCTCACAATTATCAATAGACTCAAACATATTGAAAACATGCGATGTGAGGTGAAAATCATTAAACCTATCAGGTTGTTTCACATTCCTTTTAACTCTATCCCTAGTCAACATATAATCATGCAGATCTTCATGTTCATCAGCAACCAATTCATTATGCACATGTTCGTCAACATTTTCATGCAAATCAGGTTCATTAACAGGCAAGTTCTCATGATTCATATTAGGGAGCACATCGTTTTCAATAACAGGGGTAACAATAGGCAAAGACTCCACCTTGCTCGGTGTAGTCTCAGACTCACAATCAGATTCAGGCAAAGATGGAAGCAAGCAAGGCATTTCAGATTCATTAAAAATGACATCCCTACTTATAATAGTTTTAAAACCAGGTTCACATCTTAACCAAAGCCTATATCCTTTTACACCCTCAGGATAACCAAGAAAGACGCACTTAACTGACCTAGGTTCAAGTTTGTCTCCTTTCCTATGCACAAAAGCAGAACAACCAAACACTTTAAGATTTGAAAAATCTAATTGCTTACCAGAAAAAACACTTTCGAGACACTTACCATTCAAAGGCACGGAAGGGGATCTATTTATCAAATAAGAAGCTGTCACGACAGCTTCGCCCCAGAACTTCTTTGAGAGTCCAGAAGATGCAAGCATACTTCTAACTCTCTCGAGTAAAGTTCTGTTCATCCTCTCAGCAACACCATTTTGCTGGGGAGTATAGGGCACAGTCTTGTGTCTCAGAATCCCAGATTCACAGCACAAGTCATCAAACAAGATATTACAGAATTCCATTCCATTATCTGTCCTAAGCCGTTTAATCTTTTTTCCAGTTTGGTTTTCAATTAAAATCTTCCAGTTTTTAAATTTATCAAAAACATCAGATTTATTCTTCATTAGAAAAATCCACACTTTTCTAGAGTAATCATCAATGATAGACAAAAAATACCTATTACCACCTTGAGTTGGGACAGGTGAAGGTCCCCAAACATCAGCATGCAGGTATTCAAGTATATCAGAACACTTAGTCACATTAGGGGAAGGGGAGATAGGGAATTTAACTCTTTGCTGTTTGCCTAACACACAGGAATCACAAAAAGTCATGCAAGACAATTTATCCCTACCAAAACAACCATCCTTGTGTAAAATCTCTAATCCTTTAGAACTCATATGACCTAACCTTTTATGCCATAAATCAGTTAAATCATCTGACACAGAATTAGCACAGATTTTATCACAGACTGTTTTGCAAATATACAAATTCCTCCTATTCTCAGCTTTAAAAGCTACCAAGGACCCCACATAATTTTCATGCAACCATTTCCCCATTTACCCTCATAACCATCAGACTCTAAAGCAGCACAAGACATCAAGTTATTGCACAAAGCAGGAACATGTCTAACATCTTTCAAAGTCACAGAATAACCAGATTCAAATTTCAGACAAATATTACCAATACCAGAAACTTTACACAATTTCTCATTGGCCATAGAAACAGAAGCATGCTCAATTTCTCTGTAGCTCGAAAACAAATTTTTAAGTGGTGTCATGTGATAAGTGCAACCTGAATCAATAAGCCATTCATTTTCACACACAGGCAATGAAAGCACAGAGTTCACAGAATCACATAATTCAGTCACCATAAAAATATCCCACATGTTTTCCCCAGAGGTAGAAGCAATGTTCGCTTGTTCACTTGTCTGATTTCCATTTTTATTCTGGTTCTTCTTTTTAGGGCAATCTTTTATGAAATGATTTGGGTCCCCACAATTGTAACATTTTCTCTTACTAGGCCTAGATTTCGATCTAGCCTTACTCTTTCCTCTTTTATCATTTTTCTGATATTGGTTATTGTTATTATGCCTATGTTGTGATCTACCACGAACATGCATAACTTCACCAGAGGATTGTCTATTACCTTTGTTAACTTTTAAATCTAATTCCTTGCTTTTCAAGCCGTTCATTACAGTATCCAATGTAATAGAATCTCTACCGTACTCAATGGCGGATTTTACATCACTATAATTTTTAGGAATAGCATTTAGAAGAACAATAGGTGAATATTCGTCAATGTTCTTATCTCCTGTCAATTTAATATCTTGAATTAACTTAGTAAACACATCTAAATTCTCATCTACGTCTTTGTTCAAGTCTAGCTTGAATCTGAAAAAATTTTCCAACCAGAAAAGTTTACTAGGCAAAGATTTTTCAGTAAACATTTCTTCTAATGTTTCCCAAAGTTCTCTAGCAGATGATAGTTTACCACACTTCCTGAGCACAGAGTCAGATAAGTTCAAGATAATAGAAGAATAAGCATATTCGTCATCTTCAAGTTTCTTAGTAGTTGTAATGTTCTCAGCCCAATTACCGTCAATAGCTTTAAATACTTTTTGATGTATTAAAATTCCTTTCATCTTTTGTTGCCATATAGAAAAATCAGATTTTCCATTAAAAGGTTCAAGGTTATATCCAGAAATTGAAGCCATCACAAATAAGCAGGGAGGCACACACAATTTCAACAACCAATCAGCAGAAGCAAGGACCACAAGGCACAAAACACAAAATGAAAGAATTAACCAAGCTAAGGGAAGGAAAAATCGCTATCACCCACACGATCACAATACACTCAACGGTGTACGAGCATGGGGCTTCAGATAGAGATTTTCCTACGGGTAAGGGACACAAACACCTAGAAACAAAATAGTAAAATGATTAAAGGTTGAAATAATCACTTACTACCCAGAGACAAAGCTCTGGGGTGACGAAACCACACTGCCCGAAGCACCGAAGTGCTCTGCCCGGAATCTGCCCGAGATTCCAGTAGCTGCCCGAGCTCTCCAGCCACTGCCCGAAGCCCTACCAAGTACTGCCCGAGACCACCGAGCACTCCAGTCGCTGCCCGTGGTCTGCCCGAGCACTCCTACTGCTGCCCGAAGTCCACCGAGCACTGCCCGAGACCAAATGAGCACTGCCCGAGGTCAACCGAGCACTCCACCAGGCACGGAACGCTCTGATACCACTGTAAGGTGTACGTTCCGCTTTCAATCTCGATTGATCACCTGCAATCAAGAAACGAAGCAATCACAGTATACAATTTCACAATTAAACTATAAACTGAAATTCTAAACAAGAGTAATGAATTAGGGCTCAGGTCGAGCTGGGTTTCCTTTCAACGTCGTCACCGGGGAACCAAGGTATCGAATCCAAAAGGTGGAGACACACACACTGCCCGAAGACACTGCCCGAACCACTGCCCAAAGCACACAGCCCGAACACACAGCTCGAAGGCTTCAGGAGGAGAAGGCCGAACACAGTAAGGGAAAACCACACAAGGATTACACCTAAACACACAGTGAGTTCCACCACGAAGCTGACCACAAAAAGCACCAAGCTTAACACACGGCCAGCGTCTGAACCACTCACAACCGGAGCACAAAACTCACGGCCAACCACCACTGAAACAGGGACACGAAAGGAAAGCGGCGGACGAAAATACACTAAGGATTTTCGGTTGTCAGAGAGTGTTTCCTCATCATGGAACCAAGCCAACTTAATAGCACCAAGGGAGACGAAGAGGAGGGGAGCAAGTCCCAAGGAATTGGTCCAGCCGAAGAGGCGTACGCTGGGGAAGCTTTTGGAATGGGAGATGAAGGGTGAAGAGGCAGACAGCAAAAAGGGGGGGCTCGGTTAAGGCACAAGAAGAGGGGCCAAAGCCCAAAAAATAATAACAAGGTAATGGGCCAAAACCCAACAAAACATTTCAACTTGAGAAAAGTGAAGAAAAGTGTGAAGAACATTGCAACGATTGTAGTAGTTTGGTCCCTCTCTGTGCTTGCGGCAGTGGTTTGGGAAGGGTTTATGCTGGTAGTCCCACAGATTACGGCCTCAGAAATCTGACCATAGCCAATGCACGTGAGGGTCAGTTACAGTCTCGAGAGGAAAAGCATGAGGCAGGTGTGGCTAACATTTCGACTCAAAGGAACCATATTTTACATTGAATCGTCTACAGGTTCCACTAAAATTATATTTTTTGCAAACAAGAGTACTTTGTATTCTTTTTTTTTTTTTTTTGCAGATCATAACTCGACAATGTTTGGAGGCCGTTTCGTATCTGCATGATATAGGGCCATTGTGACCTAAAGCCAGAAAATATTCTTATTAAAAGTTATCGAAATGCGAGATAAAGATCATTGATCTTGGCAGCAGCTGCTTTCAGACAGACAACTTATCCTTGTACGTACAATCTCGATCTTATATAGAGCCCGAGGTTATGTTAGGCCTCCCTTATGACCAAAAGATTGACTTGTGGTGTCTATTTGGCTGCATTTTGGCCGAGTTATGTACAGGGGAGGTGCGTATATTTTTAGTAACCGAAAACTTACAGTAAGATTTCATACAAGGGGGGGTCCGGGGTAACTGACAATTTTTGGTGGGGTGAATTTGATATAGTTGGGATGAAGAAACTTGGATTTTCAGGAAAAATTACAGATAAAGTTTGAAAACGTTCCGGTGGCAGTTCCATTAGCTGCAATTAAATTTGCCTAATTCAGAGTAATTACGTCGAAGAATGATTAAACTAATAATTTGATAATAAAGTTTGTGAAATCCCAATGTTAGAATTGGCTCAAGCATTGGTACAATGAAATTGTATTGTGGGATGTGAATATACAATCTCAAAAACTTATCTTAAGATTTGATCATTTTACGACTTTCTTTGTATGTACAGGTGAACATAAAAAATGGAGCTGACAATGACTCTGTTTTTTAAATATTCTCCATCGAACCGAGCACTAAGAGCTTATATTGAGTTTCATTTCTAAACCAAACAGAAGATACTCAATAGTCAACATAACCTTCTAAAAAATTATCAAGTATTTTTGTGAATCATTTGTATTGTATGCAAGTTCAATATATAAAAATAGTTTGGTTGAAACATTTTATCAAATATTTGATAGGTTCGAATGTGGTATAATATTTCCACTTTTTTCTTCTTGAAGGAATCAACTAGAAGATTTTGATACTCACATCTCTTTTGATGTGAGTGATTTCTTTTCAAGTAAAGTTTTTTCAGTACTTAAACAAGGAAATGTGTTCTAAAAATTTGTTAAGAGTGTGAAGGAATTTGGCTTTCAAAGCTCATTTTGCTACTCGCAACTCTCTTTATTACGACTTGCTCTCATTCTAGTTAGCTTTTCTGTTTTATTTTGCCCATTGGTTCAACCCTTACAGCAATCTCTGCTTTCAAAGTGTTGTATTTGTGGGTTCCAAGGCTGATATGGACGTTAGATACAATAATATAATCGTTAGGAAAGGTTATATATGATTTTTGATACTCAAACGATCATATTCATGTTGCGGGATATTTGTTCACCGTGAAGTTGATTTTTGTATTTGCGGATCAGATCGGCTTTGTTGGTTACTTAGATGGTCACAAATAGACGAGAATCTAAGTTGGCATAGTTAGGAGCAAAACTGGTATTGTTATTGGTACCATGTTCTCTTGATTGCAGCTGTTGATTCATTGGTTACTGTCAAAGAGATGAACATAGAAGTTGTAGTTGTTTCTCCAATCATTGCATATATGATACTCAATCTGTGTGGAATAGTTGCATTAGCAGTTATTTTCAGTCTCAAATCTATATTGATACGTCCATTGTAAGTGATAGTAGTATAGTTAAAAAGGTACTTGTGGCTGGGAAGAATCAGAACAAGAACCATAAAAGAATTAGAAGCCCTATCTGAGATTTATCTTCCACCGGTCGAATTCCATTAACTCTTTTTCATTCATAGGTAGAACTAGAAATTCAAAGCAAGAACAAGGCTTAGCCGAGCTCAGGAGCAAGTCAGAAAGATCGAAAAATAGAACCATCTGATTTAATTCATTCGCAATAGCCATGAAATGATCATCTAGGGTGATCTTTTTTTGTCGACGAAAGCTCCTATCATGGTCATAGTCTTTGAAGGATGAGAACCAACTATGTAGCATCTACATCGAGAATGGTTCATCTATCCCCCCTTCCATGCGGGAGGACGTCCTACTGGCTCCGCCTTAGCTTTCAATGGAAAATTTCAAGTTGTATGAAAGAAATGTACTCAAAATATGAAATTGTATATGCAAGCTGAAATTTTTCTCCATGCAGTGTAGAACCAACAACTTATACATGATTTTCACCATCTTAATATCCGATCTGGGTTTGACTTTAAAGACGATTTGTAGATCATTGTCTTGGTTTTATAACACAGACTGGATCACTTTATTTCGATAACTGAAAAAAGTGATATGCTCAAAATACCAAAACTAGCCTAATTAAGCTAATTGTTGTTTCCTTCTGACTCAGCAAAAACTTGCAGCAAATGTTTAATATCCGTATCAAGACAAGTTTTCCCAAGATAATTTTTAGCCATTTGAGTTTGTTGTTAAACCGATTTGGAAGCACGTCATCTAGATAACCTAACAATTAGATATGCTCAAAATAATCAACTGCACTAGAAACGATCAATGTTTGAAATATCTCTATTAAGCTGATTGTCTTCTGCTCAAGCCGATTATGTCTCGACCACCTGGGGTTAGAGCTGATTTTGCTTGTTCAAAACTGACTTTATTTGTCCAAAATCGATTTTGCTTGCCAAACCTATTTTTCCTTCTCCAATCCGAAAACACTACGTTAAACTTGATTCCTTTAAGGATATTGAACAAAAGGTCGAACAAAGCTCTGAACCGCTTCTTAGCAAATTATCAAAGCTCGAAATCATTATCTATGATACATAGTTGATGAAATATGTTATAAGCACAATACCAAATTTTATTAATAAAAAATTAAGATTGCCCACATCTTCTAAATTCAACACCCGATTTCTAGTTGGTCATTTTGCATGCTTAGCTAGGATACAACGACACGGATTTTCGAAATTTTCAGGATACGACAAACTTGAGACACGCCTGCATATTTTTATATGTATTATACATGTAGTATATTACATAATACTAAAATTCATATTTTCTATATTCTAAAATCATGCAAAAGCAACAAAAATATTCTTATCAAATTCAAGAAATGTATAAATAAATGTATGTCACTAAAATCATCATAATATCAAACATATTAACATCAAATACATATTACTTCAATTAACATAAAATGTCCAAATACGTGGTAATACCAAAAATATTCTCACCAAATTCAAGAAACGTATAAAGCAATGCATATCACTGAAATCATCATAGTATTACTCATACTAACACCAAATATATATTACTTCATTTAACATAAAGTTCGTTCAATTTTATTTAGGCAAAAGCTTTTTAAGTTGTACATAACTCCCAAAAAATTTCTTTTTTTGTGTCGGACACGCCCCTCGACTATGTCCAACAAGCGTGTCCGTATTTTTTTAAAAAATTAAGGACACGTCATGTAACGTGTCAAACAAGTAATTGAGAAATTTTCGAGGGGTGTCGGTATCATGTAAGTGTTCGACACTACACCGAGTGATTTTTTAGAAGTGTCTGTGCATAATAGATGTTGAGTAATTGCAACGAAAACTGGAATCTTATTATCAGGACACTGATGAGTTTGTCACCACCATTGGTCATGTAAATTTGCCTTTATAACTTTAATAATCTAATTGGTCAAAACTCGATCGAAGTTTAATAAATTGATTCCTTTTCTTCGAACATTTAATCGGATGAAGAAAGCAAATCATGTTTTCTAAACTATGAAGTATGGAGCTAAACATAAAATCAAAACAATTTTTACCATACCAATTGTGGACATCATCGTATTCATAAAATAAAATAAAAAACGTGTCCACTCAAAATTTAACCTATAGCTTATACTTGATTTTTCTCCATGCAGCGCAGAACCAATAGCTTATACTTGATTTTTCACTATCTTAAGATCCGATCTAGGTTTGACTTTAAAGACGATTTGTAGATCATTGTCTTGGTTTCATAACACAGACTAGATCCCTTTATTTCGATAACCGAAACGACTGATATGCTCAAAATACCAAAACTAGCCTAACTAAGATAATTGTTGTTTCCTTCTGACTCAGCAAAAACTTGCGGCAAATGTTTTCCCAAGATAATTTTTAGCCATTTGAGTTTGTTGTTAAACCGATTTGGAAGCACGTCATCTAGCTAACCTAACAATGAGATATGCTCAAAATAATCAACTGCACTAGAAACGATCAATGTTTGAAAACTCTATTAAGCTGATTGTCTTCTGCCCAAGCCGATTATGTCTCGACCACCTGGGGTTAGAGCTGATTTTGCTTGTTCAAAACTGACTTTATTTGTCCAAAATCGATTTTGCTTGCCAAACCTATTTTTCCTTCTCCAATCCAAAAACACTACGTTAAACTTGATTCCTTTAAGGATATTCAACAAAAGGTCGAACGAAGCTCTGGACTGCTTCTTAGCAAATTATCAAAGCTCGAAATCATTATCTACAATACACAATTGATGAATTATGTTAGAAGTACGATACCAAATAATAAAAAATTAAGATTGCCCACATCTTCTAAATTCAACACCCGATTTCTAGATGGTCATTTTGCATGCTTAGCTTGGACACGGCGACACGGATTTTCGAATTTTCAGGATCCGACACACTTGAGATATATTACATGATACTAAAATTCACATTTTTTATATTCTAAAATCATGTAAAAGTAACAAAAATATTTTTATCAAATTCAAGAAATGTATAAATAAATGCATGTCACAAGAATCATCATAATATCAAACATACTAACACCAAATACATATTACTTCAATTAACATAAAATTTAACAAGAATGTCCAAATAAGTGATAATTCCAAAAATATTCTCACCAAATTCAAGAAAAGTATAAATAAATGCATGTCACTGAAATCATCATAGTATTACTCATACTAACACCAAATATATATCACTTCTGTTGAGCTTTAAATGCATGGTTGCATTTAATGTGTTAAATTATCCCCGGTCAATCTTTGAGTTTTGATGATCAACAAAACTTGTGTTTGTTATACTAATGCATCTACTTAGTGTGCAGATTTAGTGATGAAAAGTGATTTGGAATGAAGAAAATCGAATGTGCACAATCTGGCGTGGATCGCCCCAGGCGATGGTGATGATCGCCCCAGGCGATGGGTGCCAGGCGGGGCATCGCCACGCACATCGACAGAGGCGATGGCTAGGAAAGCATACCAGGAAGATCGCTCCAGGCGATGATGACCAACGCCTGAGGCGATGGCAACCAGGAGCGACATCGCCCCGCACATCGACAGAGGCGACGCCGAGACATGCGCGGGCTGGCGCGCGGGGGAGTTCGCCCGAGGCGATGGCACGAACGCCTGAGGCGATGCGCTAGAACGCCTGAGGCGATCTGTACTTCGCCCGAGGCGATGCAAGATTTTAGGCTGCTGCAGCTACGGCATTGGAATTAAATTTGGATCGCCTGAGGCGATCCACCGATCGCCTGAGGCGATCCGTGATTTATGCTGACCGTTGGGGCGCGGCGATGGCGATCGCCCGAGGCGATTTCCGAGGCGATCGAGGAGTGATTCAAGCCTTATTTGTAGCAACGGTTAGTAGGAGCCTAGGGGGGCCTCCTACACTATAAATATGGATGCTTTGGAGCATTTTGGAGCTAAGGAACAAGCCTACAACTTATACAAAGTTTTGATCAACTATTATTTCAAATTGTATTGCAATCTCCATACATTGTTGTTGTATTGGAGTTTGTAATTCTCTTCTTTGTTAGAGTCTTGTTTTCTTCGTGTGAGTACACCGTGAAGGTGTTTTTGATTTGATCTATTGTAAAGGTCCTCCAACACCAAAGCTAGTTGGAAAATTGTAAAGTCTCCAACAAGTGAAGTTGGTGCATGTGTTGTGGCTATCCTTGGAGCCCTTAAGGCCAAGAAGACTCGTGAAGAGTGTTGGTAGCTCGGGAAGAGCTTTGTGTACTCGGGAAGATCTTGTGTACTCGGGAAGAGTAGTGTGCTCGGGAAGAGCTTTGTAAACTCGGGAAGAGTTGTTGTGTGGCTAACTTGGAGCCCTCAAGGCCAAGATCATTTATTCTAGTGGAACCTCGGTTGGAGGTTATCTAACCGGGAAGAGGAGACGTATGCGATTCATCGCCGAACTTCTATAACAAATCTCTTGTTCTTTATTGCTTTATTTCCTTTACGCATTTATTTATTTTGTTCTTTTATTTATCGATTCACTCAAGGCTTCCGCAAGCGCAAAACTCTTTTTATTTTTCAAACTCATTTTAAAACGCTAAAGTAGCCAAGGAATCTCATTCACCCACCCTCTTAGATTCCAACAACTTCATTTAACATAAAGTTCGTTCAAATTTTATTTAGTCAAAAACTTTTTAAGTTGTACAATTAACTCCCAAAAATGTTCTTTCTGTGTCGGACGCGCCCCTCGACTGTGTCCAACAAGCGTGTCCGAATTTTTTTAAAAAAATTAAGGACTCGCCACGTAACGTGTCAGACAAGTAATCGAGAAATATCCGAGGGGTGTAGGTATCCTGTAAGTGTTCGACACTACACCGAGTGATTTTTTAGAAGTGTCTGTGCATAATAGATGTTGAGTAATTGCAACGAAAACTGGAATCTTATTATCAGGGCACTGATGAGTTTGTCACCACCATTGGTCATGTAAATTTGCCTTTTTAACTTTAATAATCTAATTGGTCAAAACTCGATCGAAGTTTAATAAATTGATCCCTTTTCTTCGAACATTTAATCGGATGAAGAAAGCAAATCATGTTTTCTAAACTATGAAGTATGGAGCTAAACATAAAATCAAAACAATTTTTACCATGCCAATTGTGGACATCATCGTATTCATAAAATATAAAAAAAAAAACGTGTCCACTCAAAATTTAACCTATCATCTGGATCTTTGATCCTCTAAAGTGAAAAATATTTGGATGCTTTTGGTTTGACTCTTATTTATGGACCAACTCAACATAATTGATCTAGATTTGTTGATGTATTAGTTCGTATATTTTTTTTATAAAAAATTTGTTATATTTTAAGATTGAAACCTTCTATGGACACTGTGAGACACAATGATTTTGTCCCAAATTTCTGGGGATCGAGTGCATAAGAATCAGAAGCAGCCCATGTTCCAAAAAGCTGCGGCGTAACGAGCGGACAGAGAATAACAATGTAATAACAACTATTCATATACATACACCAATGCTTTTATATATTATATATCACAAGAAAAATTAATAAAGGTTACATTTGTGGCAGCCTTGGTGTAATAATATGTTCGTGGGCTCATTGAAAAACGTAATTTTCTTTAACTAATGTTGTAATCCTCCAATTAATTAAATAAATCTTAAAAGAACGATTTGAATTCTTTTGGGTCTTAAACCAGTATTGAGATTAGGGGTGTAAACGAATCGAATCGAGCCGAATATGCAGAAAAATTTAAGGTTCAAATTCGGCTCGAAATAGTTATATTCGAGCTCGAGTTCGATTCGAAGCTCGAATAGTTTTAAAAATTTGGCTCGAGTTCGGCTCGAAAATATTTGAACATGTTTGCGAGCTATTCGAACTATTGCTCGAAAATAAATACCCGAAAGATTTGAAATATATTTATTTAATATATAATTATATTATATTAATAAAATATTAAAGTTCGCGAGCGGCTCAAGATCTATCGAACAAAGTAATTTGGGCTCAAGTTCGAACATGTTCGAGTTCGGCTCGAATTCAAGAATTTCGAATATGAATCAAATATTTTTCGAGACGACTCAAAAAATTCATGAACATGTTCAATTCGTTTACACCCCTAATTAATTTGCATTAAAAATATCAGCAATAATTCACGTCACATAGGTAATATCTATTACCATATTAGTTTATGATATTATCGGAGCAATTATAGTTGTTGTCAGAGCAATTTTCATGAATTTAACATAAAAATTACTCTGACAATAATAATAATTACTCTGATAATAACATTTTCTTTAATATTTAGGTGAAAAAATAAAAATAAAAGAAGCCCAATATAATAAGATCACATTTTGCGTAAGTAGATAAATATAAATTTTTTTCTTTTTTTTTGATAAATTATCAGACCGTTTAGAAGTTCGAAGGCGATTCCATCTTTTTTAAACTTATGAGACATCAAATATTGATGTCAGTAGTCCAACAAGAAAAGGTTAAATGTAAAAAATCTTTTAAAAAAAAATTTATTGCATTAAAATTAATCGTTAACGACTTATAATGTTGGGTTTAGCGAGCCCTACATTCCTAGTTTTGATGTAAACAAAACATGTTAACTATATTAACAATTAATTTATCGAGTGTGCACAAAGATGTCAATTGTTTAGATGTATAAGCGGAGTTGGAACAAGTTTAGTCAATTGAAATTCAGCACTTCGATGAAAAATGATAAAAGTGCAAAAGAAGCCAAATTCAGAGAATCAAACAATTTGAACGGATTTATAGAACCAATTTTGATATTTTTTTGTAGGATCAGGCGATTGTCGCTTTATCAAAAGATATAGTTGATTGTAATGATGCAACTCAAATCTTTTTAAATCATACAATAGCATAAGCATCATGTTTCGATCGATCACACAGCAAGAGCAATTAGTGTACCCCAACAATCAACCTCCCAGTAACCGCACTCTTTGCAACTCATGGGAATCGAATACTTGATATTGACTCTGATATCAATTGTAGGATCAAGTGATTGTCGTTTTACCAAAAGCTATAGCTGATGGTAGCGGTACAACTCAAATCTTTTTAACATGTACAACAACACAAACATCATATGTTGATCGATCACGCAACAAGACCAATTGTTATATCCAACATTTTTCCTATAGACACCCAATATACTATGCCTAAGCTTTGATTGGAAAAGCTGATATACGTAGTGGGTAGTTAAGACCTAGTGTCTCTATGCATATGTGTCTATGCTACTTTTAGGATGCCCCATATTTTTAACGATTTGTGAAAGGCATAAAAGTGGACCAAGTGTATTGAATAAACCAAAATTAAATACAACCTAAATGTATTTAAGTAAATTTATATTGAATAAACCAAACTTAAGTACAACCTAAAGGTATTTAAGTAAATTTATATCAACATTCAGATGGAAGTTTGTTTTTAACATCATAAATAACCTACTTAACTTGGTTGTTAAAGTATTGCTTCATTGCGGAAGTCGTTATTTGCTAACAAGAACATAATGGAGACAATCAATCAAGAGTTTGTATCGAAATCTTTCTTTGCTAGATTTTGAAGTAAATTTAAATATTGGGACCAAATATATTTTGAGGAAAAAGATTAATAACTTAAGATCTAATTATGTCCCCAAATTTGTAGGAGTGTATCTGTCCAATTTTGAATAATTAAGGGATCAAATGTGGGAATCGTAGAAATGAGAAATCAAATCTACTTTCAAAATATAGATTAGTGATTAAAAGTATAATTATTTTACAAAATAAAGATCCTTAACATGAATTCTTGAGCTCATTTGAGAATTTCAATCTATGATTATGTGTTAGGATCAAACGCTTATAACTAAGCCAAAAATTATAGTTGTTTGCAGAGGTCCAACTTTATTTCCTTTTACAGTAGCAACACTAAGTCTCGTACTAAGTGACATTTGGGCATGAGGGGTTGCATCATATGAGTGTCAATGAACCAGACTTGTTATGTCGTAGACGATATGTAGTTGCACCTCTGTCCATGAGCGCATATGAGAATTGTTGGATACATCATTCCCAACAATCCTCATAAAATTGCTTCTTGTTGTCTCGAATCATGATCTCGCTCGGATAACAATTGTTAGGTTCAAACACTTGACATTAAGCAAAAAGATATAGACTTTCGTAGATGTGCAATTTTATTTCATTATACAATGGCAGCGCAAAGCCTCATACTAAGCTATAGCATGATATGAGAGGTTGTACCACGTGGATATCAATATATCAGAACTGTTATACCTTAGACAATAGATTAATGTTGTGATGCCCGAAAATTATTGATGTTAATCCCGGAGTGATAATGATCCTTAATGGATTTTAATGGTGGCAATTATGAATTAATTGCGGTATTGGGACTCCCGGGGATTTTAAATTCGGTATTTGGAGTCATTGGATCCAAGGGATGAGATGATATTCTCTTCGTGGTGATAACCTCGGAATTGGGTTTTTGGTGGGATCTGGAGGCCCAGAGTACTTTGTACTGGGGCTGGTAATGGAAATAGAGATTGAGAGGTAATTATTGAAAATATATGATTTTTAATGAATCACGATGTATTTGTGGAGGTATTGGTATTTTGAAGTTTTGGTACTATAAATACCAAGTGGACTCGATGTTTCGTGATTGCACGAAATATCCTCTCTCTCTCTTCTCTCCCCCACTCTCCTCGCTTCCCACTCTTTCCCCCCAAACCCCTCTTTTTTCTTACCTTGAAGAAAAGGCTTGAGGCTTGGCCCGGGAGCCGGTTTTCTCGAAGATAATAAGGTATTGTTCTTCCCCTCGTTCTTATCTTCGATTTGATAGTAATATGGTGGTTTTTGGTTGAGTATTTTGATGGGTTTGGAAATTGGGGGGTTTTTGATAAAAATACAATGTTGAGTTTTTGGAGCTTTGATAGGTTTTAAATGGTGTATTTGAGGTGTTGAAGGTGTATGGGGTGTTGGTTTTGAGTTTGGGTGTGAAAAACACCATTAAAGCTCAAATTTTTCGGAAACCCGCAGGTCGCGATCGATCGCGCTTTGGCACCGATCGATCGCGACATGTTGCTGATTTTGGGAAGGCGATGAATAGTCTCGGCAATCGATCGTGAAGAGTAGGCGATCGATCGCGAGGGTCTTGGCGATCGATCGCGCGGTTTGGTGATCGATCGCGGTTAGCAGTGTTGCGGACAGTGGACTCGCGCGATCGATCGCGCCTGAAGGGTGATCGATCGCGGCCGTGTTTGGTTAGTTTTTTTGGAATTTTGGAAAATGTCTGGATTTTGGAATCGATGTTTAATTAACCGATTTTCGGGGCATTGTCTATATTCCAATGAGAATGCTATACTTTTAAAATGGATTGGTTGGAGCCAAAGTTTATTAAAACGGAATTCTTGATTGAGTTTTTGGCTATCTTTTAAACATATAAAATGGAATATTTTGGGTATTATGCATGCTTAGCCTGGGGGCTTTTATTTTGGTAATCATCATGGATGGACGATAGGTTTGGAAGTTGTGAACGTGCTTGGGCACGTGATTGCATGCCTATGTTTAATTGGGAGTTATTTGCATGTTAGCACTTAACTCATCGGGTCGTGGGACTCAAGCAAGATTGGACTCGAACTACGAAATTATAAGGTACGTATGACGTACGAGCATAGCCCTTTAATATAATTGCAATTGTTGAGCGCTTGGTACAGAGCATCATTAGTTTGAGTATACATGGCGTACACAGGTTTTGATTTGGTAATAGTGGCTTGATGCACTATTCTGAACCAGTTGCGTATTTTTGGTTCCGAGATATGTTTTGGTATAAATGTATCCAGTTTTCCGAACGTTGGTTCGAGGTTGGAGGGTCATGAGTTCATGACATTTTGCTTGTGAGGAATGCGGTATTGATATACCTACCGATTGGGAATCTTTGGGAGATTCAATGAGTCGGGTTGTGTGGCGTTGATGTTGGAATCACACCATTGGTCGTTGGTATGTCAATCATTATTCTCCGCCAGGTGAGAATAGCTAGGGATTGACAGTTGGTTATGGGACTTTGGGTATGACTGAAGATACCTAAGTCTATTGCATTGAGTATGCAGGTTGTATTGGTACATAGGCATGTATGCCGGTGTAGGTATACAAATGCCAACATTTTCTTGGTACTCGTCGAGCATCGGATTTATATGCTTTGTTGAATGAATCTCCGGTGAGAGATTGTGGCACCTTGGAAGTGGTAATCTCAATGACACGATGTATTCTGAAGAATGATCGTGAGGTCTGATTGACTCCCTTGAGGAGGGATTGTCGTGTGTTGAGGCCATTGTAAGTCATTTTTGACTAATTTGTTAACGTCCCTGTGGTAGGATTGTTGAATCCTAGGGTAAACGAGGGACGGCTTTGTGTCGGATTTGTTAAGTGTCATGGTTGACACGTGTGGTGGGAATACAATTGATTGTTCTTGCATGTCCTTTCGAGGACTTGAGACCTTGTAGAGTCTCGATAGTGTGTTTGGACCAAGATGTGATTTCTTGGAACACACGGATGTAGACATCTTTGGAGATGTGATTTCGTGTTGATTGGGGCCGTGTTGTTGCCCAATCCGTGTGGCAATGTGATGCAACTACTCCTTTGATGGAGATGGATTTGGAAAGCGAAAACTAGATGCAGTTTAGGTACACTGTAGTGTACCGGTGTTTTCCTTGAAAACGATGTAAATTTAACATCGTAGGTTAAATCGTAAAGATATCATCGAGGCGATATCTATTTTGGAATCACAAATGATTCGTTTAAATTGCAGTTAGGGTTGGCTGACTGCTTTTGGAGAGGGTTAGCGTTGGGGTGTGCTGACGTTCTGTTGCGGTTGTAATAGTTTGGGAATTTTATCCCATTCCAAGTTTGGCCCGAGGTCGGTATCCTCGTGGTTGGTGTGTCGTTCATGACATGTTCATGATTCGACGATATGAATACGTTTGGATTTTGTAATCTCGCCAATTCGTGGAGTACGCCGTGTAAATTTTGAGGACAAAATTTTATTATTTGGGGATAATTATGATGCCCGAAAATTATTGATATTAATCCCGGAGTGATAATGATTCTTAATGGATTTTAATGGTGGCAATTATGAATTAATTGCTGTATTGAGACTCATGGGGATTTTAAATCCGGTATTGGAGTCATTGGATCCAAGGGATGGGATGGTATTCTCGTCGTGGTGATAACCTTGGAATTGGGTTTTTGGTGGGATCTGGAGGCCCGGAGTACTTTGTACTGGGCTGGTAATGGAAATAGAGATTGAGAGGTAATTATTGAAAATATATGATTTTTAATGAATCACGATGGATTTGTGGAGGTATTGGTATTTTGGAGTTTTGGAGTTTTGGTACTATAAATACCAAGTGGACTCGATGTTTCGTGATTGCACGAAATATCATTTCTCTCTCTTCTCTCCCCCTCTATCCTCGCTTCCCACCCTTTCCCCCCAAACCCCTCTTTTTCTCCCCTTGAAGAAATGGCTTGAGGCTTGGCCCGGGAGTCGGTTTTCTCGAAGATAACAAGGTATTGTTCTTCCCCTCGTTCTTATCTTCGATTTGATAGTAATATGGTGGTTTTTGGTTGAGTATGTTGATGGGTTTGGAAATTGGGGGTTTTTGATAAAAATCCAAAGTTGAGTTTTTGGAGCTTTGATAGGTTTTAAATGGTGTATTTGAGGTGTTGAAGGTGTATTGGGTGTTGGTTTTGAGTTTGAGTGTGAAAAACACCATTAAAGCTCGAATTTTTCGGAAACCCGTAGGTCGCGATCGATCGCGACATGTTGCTGATTTTGGGGAGGCGATGAATAGTATCGACGATCGATCGCGAAGAGTAGGCGATCAATCGCGAGGGTCTTGGCAATCGATCGCGGTTAGCAGTGTTGCGAACAGTGGACTCGCGCGATCGATCGCGCCTGATGGGCGATCGATCGCGGCCTTGTTTGGTTAGTTTTTTTGGAATTTTGGAAAATGTCGGGATTTTGGAATCGATGTTTAATTAACCGATTTTCGGGGCATTGTCTATATTCCAATGGGAATGCTATACTTTTAAAATGGATTGGTTGGAGCCAAAGTTATTAAAATGGAATTCTTGGTTGAGTTTTGGCTATCTTTTAAACATATAAAATGGAATATTTTAGGTATTATGCATTCTTAGCCGGGGGGCTTTTATTTTGGTAATCGTCATGGATGGACGATAGGTTTGGAAGTTGTGAACGTGCTTGGGCACGTGATTGCATGCCTATGTTTAATTGGGAGTTATTTGCATGTTAGCACTTAACTCATCGGGTCGTGGGACTCAAGCAAAATTGGACTCGAACTACGAAATTATAAGGTACGTATGACGTACGAGTATAGCCCTTTAATATAATTGCAATGGTTGAGTGCTTGGTACACTGTATTGCAATGTATGTATATGGAAATGCATGGTATATGGTATTAGCAATAAACGGATATTGAAATGCATGGTTTATGGTATTTGCTACAAATGTATATATATGATTGGGAATTATATGGTGCCGCTTTTGAGCGAGCAATGATTGGGATGTTGTCGCCTTGAGCGAACATAGGTTATGACGCCACTGCTATTGAGCATGCGTGAGAATGAAATGCCGCTATTGTAGAGCGAGCATTGAAATAGAAAGATGGAACCATAAGTGAGATACATGGAATATTTGTAATCATTGTTTAATGATTTGACGGTATGTGGCAAATGGATTTGTTAATCAATGTAATGATTAACTGGCATTTGGGAATTTGATGGTTTCAGTTATTTTGAGAACAGGTACAGTACAGGGAATCCCAGATGATGATGATATCATCCAGGGAGCATCTTTTATATTTCATAGCATTTACATTTTTGTAAATTGTGAATTGTATTATTGTGATTATTGGATTTGGGATATTGGTATGCTCACCACGTGTGGGGGCTGTCTCTGTTGGGGCAGGTGATTAGGTACATCGATGGCTTTGGAGATGAGCTCGAGCTATGGATTGGAGGTGCTTCCAAGGATCGAAATACCAGTGACGGTATTGAGCACCGTATTTTATACATTTGATACACACATACCTATTTGATGCTCGTATGTGAGCACTATTATGTGTATATGGCATGTATAAGAAGGCAAGGGCCTTTCTCTCTTCATTTATGAGTTGCACGCAATTATTTATTGAATTGCTAAATGAACTGAGAATATGTTAGTGTATTATAATGGTGCATGATATGTATGTGGACTTGGTTGGGAAAAAATAGACATGATATGAGATAATGTAAAGAATTTTATTATTGGCATGATTTATTATGGTGATAATTGGTTTTTCCCCTACATGCTTGATTACATGCACTAAATGCTTGGAATAATACACTAATAACGAGTTAAGGGCACGAGGTCCTTACAAATACACCTCCGTCCACAGGATAAACAAAAAAATTAAGTGGTACATCACTCCCTATAATAAGTATTATATCTTGTAATATATCAATCCGAGACTCATTATGTTATATATCCAACATAACATTGTTATGTTCCCTCAGCTACCATAATGAAAGAATCTTGTCACCACTTATATAAAAGTTGTCCATGCTAAAAATTAAATTATATTGTTACCTCCTTTTTTGGTTCGCTTTGATAACAAATGAATTTATAGGGGAAAATGGATGAGCTATTTCGTGAAATCACTGGTTAGGTCGGAGCCTGGTAAAGTCTTAACTGGTTAAGAATCTCCGGCGATCAAACTGGTGAATCGAGAGAGCGTCTTATTGCTAACAATTCTCCTCTTTATAGGGGAGGGTAGTCAGTGGTCCCGCCTTGCCTGGGACTTTGGAGACAATGTCTGAAACTAAGGGGGGGGGACCACAGATGGGGGACCATCTGCGCCTGCTACCTACTTCGTACGACCCTCTTGCTCTGGTGATTCTCTGTGTCCGGTAATATGCTTTTCTTACTCACAGTGCCTGACCACCCCCTGATTGGTTAGCAGGCCTAGCTTTTGCTTTAATAGGTGTCCGACTCCTGCCACCCTAGCCTCGGTATGCAGGACCACCCTAAACGGCCCCAGCTCGCCTATTCTGTCCCATGACTTCCCGTCCTGTCCTATTGAGGAAACCGCTCCCCAGCCCGGATATCTTGCTAAATAGAGCCCGTCCTGATCTGCCGAGGAGACAGTGCCTCTGCTTGGGTGGCATGTCACATGGAGGACCTACCCGACCTCTTGATGTATTTCCTCGCCGCCCTGGCTCCGGAATGATAGTGGCAGCTGGACAGAGGTGATCGCGCCCGTAATAAACTCGGGTCGGTCAGAGAGCTAGACAGTGGCTATGAGGACAGCCCGGGATCAGCAGTGACGACGTCCCTTGTTGACTAAATGGGCCCCGCACTGACCGGGCCCAAATAAAGTTCGGACCTCAAGACCTACTGGGCCTCCAGAACTAGGGATATCATCAGTATCTCCCCCTAGTCGAGCTAGTGTAGCGCTGCCTCGACTAATGGGCTTGTGGCGAACTTTATTGGTTCCTGATCCCCGGTCCTTTGATTGGACAACTCCGGGTCTCGGGGTGACAGCTGTCCTGTACCAAACCCTAGCGGTTGTCAGGCCACGTGCCCTTATCTGGCGCTCCGACTGTTCAGCTCCCTTCATCTGCGTCGTTGGTTTGGGCCAGGCTTTCCTCGGCCCATGAGCCACATCTTCTATAAATTGGGGCTTTCGAGTCATTTTCCTCCATTTGCGCTCTAGGTCGGATCAATCGCCTCTCCAAAAAACCATGTAAGTCAGCTATGCCTCCCTTTCTGTTTATGTCGCACTCTACCTCTTCCACTTCTGGCGCCCTCTTTCGAGGGGGGGACGATCAGGACGAAGGGTCTGATCTCCCCAGTCCCTCGGGTCGGAGGTCGGATGCTCCCGAGGGAGACATTCCCGAGGTGGCGCCCCTCCGACAAGTCCCTCCTAGGGTTTTTGACCCTTCTCTCCCCACCTTCGAGGTTCTCGACCCGAGGAGCCTGGCCCAGGCTGGGCTTCCTTGGTACGAGATCCTCGACTCGTGTGTTTCCCCCGAGGCCGAGCACCTTCTCCGTACTTGGTTTATCCCGCCGGATCACGACATCCGGGTCCCTAGGGCTGGTGAACGTCCGCACCTCCCCCCGCCCGAGTACTTTCCCTTTTTCGTCGAGCAGCTTAAAAGCGGACTTCGCTTTCCTATCCCCCTTCCTTTCCAGGAGTTCTCCCACTACCATTGTGTCTCTCTGAGCCAGTTGACCCCCAATTCCTACCAGAGCCTAGTATCTGTCATTGCCCTCTTCCGATCCTTGGGTCTGCCTTTCTCCCCTACCCTTCTTAATTATTTTTTTCAAGTTAAGAAAACCCCCTCTCCCGGGGCGTTTTACTTTGGTGCCCGAACCTTTTATAAATTTCTAAATAACATCCCGAGCTCCCGTAAAGGATGGAAACAAAGCTACTTTTTTGTCAAACCACCTCGACGTTGGGCTTGCCCTATGGCCTGGCGCGATACACTGCCGACCCCCCGACCTCTGCCCAAAAAGTATAAAGATGACGTGTTCTTCCAAACGGTTATCTCAACCCTTGGGGGTCGGCGTTTTGATTCAGCTGCCCTAATCAGGGAGGACGTTTTTTACTTAGGCGCTTTGGGCTGAGCTCCTATCCAGACGTCCCTGGTGGTACGTTCTTCCACCCGGCTCCGCTTTTTTTTTTTTTTTTTTTTTTGTCTGAGCTGAATCCTTTGTCTTGCAGATAATATGTCTCTTCAGCAGCTGCTATCTTCCATGGCGTCCCAGAAAAAAGCTGGAAAAGGAGCGGCCGGGGCGGGCCCTTCGAGCCATCATCCCAGTGCAGCCGTCGCTCCCCCAAACCCCCCATCTCCAGTGGCCAGCCCTCCTCGCGCCGAAGAGGTTGGGTTGGAGACAGGCCTGAGGAAAAGAAAAAGGGATGGGGGCGCAGCCAGGATCCCGACTCGGGAAGAGGTGGCTACCTCCCCGGTTATTCATGAGATCGACACCCCGCCTGCTTCCCCTCCAAGTCATCTATCCGTCGCTCCCGCCGACCCGGGTTCACCAGGGGTACCAGTGGGATATACCCGAGAAGTCAGCCTTATCAACTCTGCCCCCTCAGGTCTGTCCGCCCGGATTGTCGAGTGTCTGACCTCCTCCGCTGATCAGCAAGTCCTGTCCGAGCTGAGGTGGAAACCACTAGCAGAGGAATGCGTATCCCGGGCCCTATCAGTAAGTTTTTTTTTTTTTTTTTCGTTACTGAGTCCCTCTCCCCCTATTCTCTGCAGGGCCTAGTGATGATGTGCGAGAGCCTTCGTCGGGGTGCAAACTACGGCCAATCAGCCAGAGACGCGAAGAAAGCGGCGCGGGAGGCCAAGTCAGAAGCTGAGAATGCTACAGCTAAATCCGAGGCGGATGCTGCCGAACTGCAGTCCTACAGGGCCTCGATGACCCGACTTAGAGCGGATGCAGAACAGCTCCGTGTCGCTCTGGCCAGGAAGGAGCGAGAACTTTCTCATGTCGGGGCTGAGCTTGAAAAGGTTAAGTCCGAGTTGGAGTCCTATGTAACAGGTGAATCAGCCCGACGCGAAGCCTTCATCAAGTCGGAGGAGTTTACGCGCATGCTGGCCTCCAAGGCTTTTAAGTTTCTGGATCTCGGCTTCGAGGGGTGCAAGGGCCAGTTCAAAGCCCAGGGCTTCCCGCCCAGTGACCAGGACCCTGACGACTTCCTGGACCTTAACGCCATCATTGCCAGCATCCCCCCCGACTTCATCAAATAGCCCGACCTGCTCTTAATTTATCCTTTGTAAATTTTTTTTTTTTTTTTTTTTTTATGCTGTGCCTCGGAGGCACCCCCCTGTAACGAGGTCATTTTGAACTGATTGTCTTATCTGAAGCAATTGATCACTTGTTAGGAATTGGTTTCCCTCGCAACGTCCCGACCCCTTACACCAGCCGAGCCAACCCGTGATTTTACATTGGATTGATCCAAAAAATACAACTTATAAATAACCCCCCGCGTAGAACTGAATGCCGCGCAGGGCCCTCGTGCCATAACGACAAATAAATCTAACAAAATTAAATCTTAAAACAGGGCTAACCTGTTAATCTCCAAAGACTCAACCATGCAAAAAGGACCTATCCGACCCGATCTTGAAGAAGTAATTTTTGCAAGCTGATGATGTCCTCTTGACCTGCGCCCCTACACCCGGGTTTTATGATGCAGAGATGACCTGCACTTTTAATTGGTGCCAGGGCCTCATACACCTGGGCTTTAGTGACAGGGATGACCTGCACTTTTAATTGTTGCCAGGGCCTCATACACCTGGGCTTTAGCATGCAGGGCGGACCTGTGCTTTTAATTGTTGCCAGGGCCTCATACACCTGGGCTTTAGTGACAGGGATGACCTGCACTTTTAATTGTTGCCAGGGCCTCATACACCTGGGCTTTAGTGACAGGGATGACCTGCACTTTTAATTGTTGCCAGGGCCTCATACACCTGGGCTTTAGCATGCAGGGCGGACCTGTGCTTTTAATTGTTGCCAGGGCCTCATACACCTGGGCTTTAGTGACAGGGATGACCTGCACTTTTAATTGTTGCCAGGGCCTCATACACCTGGGCTTTAGTGACAGGGATGACCTGCACTTTTAATTGTTGCCAGGGCCTCATACACCTGGGCTTTAGCATGCAGGGCGGACCTGTGCTTTTAATTGTTGCCAGGGCCTCATACACCTGGGCTTTAGTGACAGGGATGACCTGCACTTTTAATTGTTGCCAGGGCCTCATACACCTGGGCTTTAGTGACAGGGATGACCTGCACTTTTAATTGTTGCCAGGGCCTCATACACCTGGGCTTTAGCATGCAGGGCGGACCTGTGCTTTTAATTGTTGCCAGGGCCTCATACACCTGGGCTTTAGTGACAGGGATGACCTGCACTTTTAATTGTTGCCAGGGCCTCATACACCTGGGCTTTAGCATGCAGGGCGGACCTGTGCTTTTAATTGTTGCCAGGGCCTCATACACCTGGGCTTTAGTGACAGGGATGACCTGCACTTTTAATTGTTGCCAGGGCCTCATACACCTGGGCTTTAGCATGCAGGACGGACCTGCATTTTTAATTTCGGACAAGAGGTTTAAAGGAAAAATTCATTAAATAACAGCGTTCGTACATTGAATTGAAATAACAACAAAATGCCTAGGAATAATATTTTCTGAGGTGATATGCATTCCAAGGTCTCTTTAGGCGTCGGCCTCCGTCCTCCTCTAAGTAGTACGACCCGGAACTCAGCTTCTGGACTACTTTGTATGGTCCCTCCCATCGGGGGTCAAGCTTTCTTACCTCCCCTGCTGGGTTGACCTTTTTGAGGACGAGGTCCCCCACCTGAAAATTTCGGGGTACCACCCTTTTGTTGTAGGCCCTGACTATCTTGCTGCGGTAAGCCTCCATCCTTATAGCCGCCCTTTCCTGTTTCTCATAGATCAGATCCAAGTCCAGAGCCCGGCTTTCCTCACTGTCGCCATCATATGCCTGGACCCTGGCAGAGGTCTTTCCAACCTCAGCTGGTAGCACGGCCTCCGTTCCATACACCATGCTGAAAGGCGTTTCTCCAGTTGGGACGCGAGCTGTCGTTCTGTAAGCCCACAACACACTTGGTAACTCGTCCACCCAGTCCTTGCCAACCCCGTACAGTCTGGCCTTCAAAGCTTGCACAATTGATCGGTTGGTGACCTCTGTCTGCCCGTTGCTCTGTGGATAACCTACTGATGTAAAGGCTTGTTCGATCTTCATTTCCTTGCACCAAGCCATTAACCTCTGCCCCTGGAACTGCCTCCCATTGTCTGATATTAATTTCCTGGGTACTCCAAAGCGGCAAACTATATTCTTCCACAGAAAGTCCAGCACATTCTCCTCGGCGATCTTGGCTAAAGGCTCGGCCTCGACCCATTTCGAGAAATAATCTACAGCCACCAACAGAAATTTCTTTTGCTTCGGGGCCACCGGGAAAGGTCCCACGATATCCAGGCCCCATTTATCGAAAGGACAGGCCGATGTTACCGCTTTCATGAGGCTTGCTGGCCTTGACTGAAACTTACTGTTCCTCTTTCAACCCTCACAAGTGACTACAGTCCTGATCGCGTCATTCCTCAGGGTAGGCCAGAAATACCCAGCAAGGAGAGTCTTTCTGGCCAGAGCCAACCCCCCGAGATGGTCCCCGCAGCATCCCTCGTGAATTTCTCTGAGCACATATTCTGCCTCTTCCGAGTTGAGACATCGGAGGAGGGGTCCGGCAAATGACCTCTTATATAACACATCCTCTATCAGAACAAAACGGAATGCATGCCTCTTTAACCGTCGGGCTTGGTTCTTATCAGCGGGTACTTCCAGCTTTTTCAAGTAGTTCAAAATCGGGGCCATCCAACCCAACACCTCGGGGGCCTCGGTGACGGGCCGAGCTGCCGGAATCAACTCTGTCTGAAATATGTACTCCCTCTGTGACAAAGGAACCAGGGATGTTGACCACTTGGAGAGCTCATCGGCCTCCTGATTATCCTCCCTAGGGATCTGCACTATGCTCCACTCCACGAAACTTTCTGACATCTCCTGTATAGCCTTCAAGTATTCTATCATCTTCTCGCTCTTGGCTTCGTAATTCCCTTTCACCTGCTGAGTGGCCAGCTGGGAGTCCGAGTGAAGGATCACTCGGCTGGCACCGACCTCTTTTGCCAACCTCAGCCCGATCAGTATAGCCTCGTACTCTGCTTCATTATTAGAAGCCCGGAAATCTAATCTGATAATGACCTTCATCTTCTCACCCGCGGGGGATATCAGAACAATCCCCACTCCACTGCCTTCACTGTTAGCTGCTCCATCCACGTATATCTTCCAGGGCTCCTCAGCTTCAACCTCTATCATTTCCGCGATGAAATCTGATAAGGCCTGGGCTTTGATGGATGACCGAGGTTGGTAGGTTACGTCGTACTCGCCGAGCTTGATTGTCCATTTCACCAATCTCCCCGATACATCAGGCTGGGTCATTATCCTCCCCATGGGGCTGTTGGTTAGCACTGAGATGGGGTGTGACAAAAAGTAGGGTCTCAGCCTCCTTGCGGTTAGGACCAAAGCTAATGCCAATTTTTCGACCTCTGGGTATCTGAGTTCCGCCCCTTTCAGTGCATGGCTGACATAATACACCGGCCTCTGGTCCGTACCGTCTTGTTTTATTAGTACCGAGCTAACAGCGCTTTCTGTGGCAGACAAGTAGATCCATAATCGCTCGCCGGGCTCTGGCTTTACCAGGACTGGCAGCTCGGCCAAGTGCTTCTTCAGGTCAGAGAAAGCTTCCTCGCACTCGTCGTCCCAAGCGAACTTTTTCGCCTTTCTTAGCACTCGGAAGAAAGGGTAACTCCTATGAGCTGACCTGGAAATAAAACGAGCTAAGGACGCAATCCGCCCTGTTAGTTTTTGCACCTCTTTTATGCTGCGAGGTGAGGTCATGTCTTGAATTGCTCTAACTTTTTCCGGGTTGACCTCGATCCCCCTCTCTGTTACCATGAAACCCAAGAATTTACCGCTCTTCACACCAAATACGCACTTAGCCGGATTCAATTTCAGACCAAACCTGCTTAGTGTGGCAAAAGTTTCCTCTAAGTCGGGCAATAGGTCTGCCTGGCCTTTAGATTTTACCAAGATGTCATCCACATAAACCTCAATGTTCCTTCCCGCCTGGTTTTCAAACACTTTGTCCATTAACCTCTGGTATGTGGCCCCGGCGTTCTTGAGGCCAAAGGGCATGACCACATAGCAGAACGTTCCATCCGACGTGATAAAACTGACCTTATCTTGGTCCTCTTCCGCCAAGGGTATTTGGTGATATCCCTGGTACGCGTCCATGAAACTTAACAGCTCGTACCCCGAGGTGGAGTCCACCAGCTGATCGATCCGAGGTAGGGGATAACAGTCCTTGGGACAGGCTTTGTTCAAATTACGAAAGTCGATGCACATCCTCCATTTCCCCGCCGACTTTGGAACCAAAACCACGTTTGACAACCAGGTGGGGAATTGTACCTCCCTTATCTGTCCGGCCCTCAGCAAGGTCTGAACCTCGGCTCGGATAATTCTGTCTTTATCTGGTCCAAAATGCCTCTTCTTTTGCCGGGTTACTTTTACTTCTGGATTGACATTTAACCGGTGCTGGGCTACAGAGGGCAACACCCCTGTCAGCTCGGTCGGGGACCAGGCGAATATTCCGGCATGCTTGGACAGGCAATTCGACAAGTCGTGTTTCAGGACGCTGTCTAGGTCAGCCGCTACTCTTGTGGTTTTATCGGGCTGTCCTGGGACTAATATAATTTCCTCTTCTCCGTCCCTCATCGCCTGTACCTCCTGCACCATCTGTACCCCCCTATCCTCCCGTCCTTCATCACCGCCCCTTCGGGATCTTTTCACCTCTAACTTCACAGTTTCCGCGTAGCATTTCTTGGATGAGGGCTGGTCTCCCCTAACTTCCCCCACTCTTTTTCCTACAGGGAACTTGATCTTTTGGTGGAAGGTGGAGGCCACAGCCCTGAATTCGTTCATAGCTGGTCTCCCCAGAATGATGTTGTATGAAGATGAGGCCGCCACAATGGTGAATGTGACCAGCCTTGTTTTCCGATCTTCGTTACCTCCCAGGGAAAGGGGCAGGGAAATCTGACCGAGGGGGTACACGGTGTGCCCAGCGAAGCCAAATAGTGGGGTGTTGATTGGCTCGAGTTGATACCCTCCTAAGTCCATCTGCCGAAAAGCTTCATCAAACAACACGTTCACGGAACTACCTGTGTCTACAAACACCCTCCCGACCTCATAATTGGCAACAGTGGCTCGTATGACCAGGGCATCATTATGGGGTGTGCAAATGTTTTCCAGATCTCGCGGCCCAAAACTGACAATGATCGCTTTTATTTTAAACAATTAATTCCAATCTAGCGATTTTAGACCGCAAGTGCACGGTGTCAAGTTTTAGTATAGATAGGAAGATACGGATTGTCGAACCCACAAGGACTAACAAGCAAGTACCACATAAGATTTCTTTTAACTATATTTAACCTACGATAATCAATTAATAATTAAACTAAACTAAATTAAGCTACTATAATCCAACCAAAATAGTCAACGATCACGAGAAAAATCCACAAGAAAGTATCAAGACAATTATTCACCTAACACAACTCTTACAATTCTTTTCTTCATACATCTCTAAGGTGACGGGTTTTCCGAATCTCGAGCTATATTAAGTCTAACATCAAATTGCAACTAGTAACTCTCGTTCACGTAATTAACAATTTAATGTTGAATGCGCTTTATGAAAACCACTAACTTTTAGATTAAACAACCCAAAGCTATCACTCGTGTGTGATTTTATCTCTCGATCTCAATCTTTAACACACGGCATGAATTACTATATCGTATTATAATTTCATCTCTCGATCTCAATTATAATAAAATATCATTCAAAGGTGATCAATCCTTCAAAAGCATTAAAAACAATAACACATGCTCATAGAAGATGTATGAAATTAATGAATCAATAATATTAAAGGAAAACAATGTTTAAGATATTTCTCAATCATCCAAAACACATAAAATCCAATAATAAATCAAAACAAATAATCGAAAAGTAAAAGCAAACTCCCAAGTCGACTCCGTTCGTTGATTCTTGATCCTTCCTCGCTTCTTTCTCGATCGTGCTCTTCGATTATCTTGTTGGCTTGTTCCAATTCCTAGGATGAAGTGGTGATGGTGGATGAAGGTTGAATGGTAGAAGGATGGAGGTTGGATATGAAGTGAAGGAAAGGGGGGCTGGACGTGAATTATATGGAAGGAGGCGTGAGATGGTGTTAGTGGAGAGTGATGGAGGTATGATGGAATTGAAGGAAAGGGGGGCTGAGATTTGGATGGTGAATGGGTGTATGGAGGTGTGGAGGCTATTCCTAGGGTTTAAAGTATGATTTGGGTTGAAATTATGGTGTATAATATATAGGGGAAAGAATTATGGACTTTCCTCTTGCATCCAAACTCTACAAGGAAGGTATTTTAATGAAAATTGCTCGTCCCGATCGATCCGAAAGAAGAGCCAATCGATCGAGCCTTCCAGTAAGATTTTCGTGGCTTTTTCTGCCCGTCTCGATCGATCGGAAATTCTGCTCGATCGATCGGAAATCACAGTAAGTTTCTTCGCCATTTTCAGCTTCTGGCGAGTTTCGTATTTTGGCCGTAACTTTCTCATACGAACTCCGAATTTGATGAATCAGCTGTCCACGCGAAGATAAGAGAAAGTTCTACAACTTTTATATGGACCACATTTCCAAAACATGGCTCGAACATATAGTAATTTGAGGAGAAAGGAGCAACATGTGTCTTGGATTCTGGTTTCTTCCTCTTTTCTTCAACTTTATTCATTTTTTCATCATTTTAGCTTGATTTCTTCCCCTTTTATGAATTTCAACATTGATTCCTGAAATATAGAAATATATACCATAAAACGTAAAATAACTCAAGAATCAACACGAAAACATATACATATCAAAGCATAAAAACGCGTAATATTCAACCCTATCAGACAACCACCTCCTCCTCGGCACCACAAATCCCTCCTACACTCAGGGTCTCCCTCCTGCTGACAGCCTTCCTAGCCCTGTTGGAATCCCCATCCATTGTCCCGCCCGAGATCATGTTTATGACTCCCCGCTTTGGGGAGTCAGCACGGGTAGGGTTGACGTCATTTAAGCTCCTTGGGGGTCCTCGAGCACGTCCTCTACCACGGAACGGAGGACGGAAGTTGGTCCGTCCCCCTCTCCCTCTTGTCCATGACGGTCCTCGACCCCTTCCCCGAGGAAGATTATCCCCTGGTGGGACGGGTCGGGACAACAACTGCTTGAACTGGGAACTGTTCTGTATTGCCTTCTCGAGCTCCTCATCCAAACGATGGCAATCTTGTGTGGTGTGCCCAGTCGCTTGGTGGAAGATGCAGTATTTCTCCGGGGCCTCCTTGCTCGGCTCCACACTAGCTGGTGCCGGCTTTTGCAACACCTGTTTGTCTTCACATATGCGGACGGCCTCCTCCTTGGAGACCTTCAACGGCGTATAATGGGAAAATCGACCGAGCTGTGCCCCTTCCACTGGCCTCTTCTCGCCCTGGTTGATCCGTTTTTCCCCAGTCCTCCGCACTTCCTTCCTCCTCAGTTGCTGGGCCTCCTCCACGTTGATGTACTTCTCCGCTCGGGTGAGCAGATCATCATAGGTAACAGGAGGCTTCTTTACCAAGGATCGGAAGAAGTCTCCTCCTCTCAGGCCTTGGGTGAAGGCGCTGATCAGAATTTCCGCCGGGCAGGCAGGTATTTCGAGTATCACAGTGTTGAAGTTTTTGATATACTCCCGCAACGACTCATCCTCGGCCTGCCTCATCTCGAACAAGCTCAGAGAGGTCTTCTTATACCGCTTGCTGCTGGCATACTGGTGCAAGAACGCGGAGCTAAATCCGGCGAAGGAAGTAATGGAACCCGGCTCCAACTGATTGAACCACTTCTGGGCCGACCTCACCAAAGTGGTTAGGAACACTTTGCACTTAAGGCGATCCGAGTAACAATGTAGCATGGCAGCATTTTCGAACCTGCCCAGGTGTTCTTCCGGGTCCGTGCTCCCGTCGTATTCCCCAGCATTGGGGGGTCGGAAGTTATTTGGGAGTTCCTCGTTCACTATTTCACCCGAGAAAGGGGTTCCCCTCCTGACAGAGGTACCCCCCATCCCTCTCTTCATCCTCTGGACCTCGTCCTTCAGCTCCTCCACCTGGCCCTCCAGATCCGGAACAGCAGTCACTTTAGGCCGGGAAGTTGCTCCTTGTTCGGGATCCTTCATCTGCTGGGAGCTTTCCCCGTGCACGCCCTCGGACGGACCTTCCTTTTTCCTCATGGTCTGCTCCACCGTAACTGCAATCAGTCTTGTGAGCTGCTCCAGTGTCAAAGCTCCCACTGTCATGTTTACCCCGGGCAGTGGCTGCTCCTCGCCATTGGTGGAGGCGTGGTGCTCTCGATTTTCCTCTGCTTCCGTTCTCCTTGTTCTTACCATCGTATCAACGTCTCTTGCTCAAATCTTCCCACAGACGGCGCCAATTTGTTACCTCCTTTTTTGGTTCGCTTTGATAACAAATGAATTTATAGGGGAAAATGGATGAGCTATTTCGTGAAATCACTGGTTAGGTCGGAGCCTGGTAAAGTCTTAACTGGTTAAGAATCTCCGGCGATCAAACTGGTGAATCGAGAGAGCGTCTTCTTGCTAACAATTCTCCTCTTTATAGGGGGAGGGTAGTCAGTGGTCCCGCCTTGCCTGGGACTTTGGAGACAATGTCTGAAACTAAGGGGGGGGACCACAGATGGGGGACCATCTGCGCCTGCTACCTACTTCGTACGACCCTCTTGCTCTGGTGATTCTCTGTGTCCGGTAATATGCTTTTCTTGCTCACAGTGCCTGACCACCCCCTGATTGGTTAGCAGGCCTAGCTTTTGCTTTAATAGGTGTCCGACTCCTGCCACCCTAGCCTCGGTATGCAGGACCACCCTAAACGGCCCCAGCTCGCCTATTCTGTCCCATGACTTCCCGTCCTGTCCTATTGAGGAAACCGCTCCCCAGCCCGGATATCTTGCTAAATAGAGCCCGTCCTGATCTGCCGAGGAGACAGTGCCTCTGCTTGGGTGGCATGTCACATGGAGGACCTACCCGACCTCTTGATGTATTTCCTCGCCGCCCTGGCTCCGGAACGATAGTGGCAGCTGGACAGAGGTGATCGCGCCCGTAATAAACTCGGGTCGGTCGGAGAGCTAGACAGTGGCTATGAGGACAGCCCGGGATCAGCAGTGACGACGTCCCTTGTTGACTAAATGGGCCCCGCACTGACCGGGCCCAAATAAAGTTCGGACCTCAAGACCTACTGGGCCTCCAGAACTAGGGATATCATATATAATTTTATTTAATATTAACATATAAAGAATTTTTATCTGTGATACGGTATCTATTATAAAATACAAAGACGACAAAAAATTGACTGTTCCTCCCTACTATTATATTTAAAAAATTATTTTATGATTTTATTTTCCACAGCTAATATAATTCAGTGAATTCTAATAAAGATCAGTAATTAATATGTAATGACAACGGCATAAATTTAATTATGAACAAGGACAGATGCAATTTCGAGGTTCTATATCTATGAAAATAATTTTTTTCCTATCAAATTTATCAATAGTTTTTGTGCTAATAAAAAATTTATAGCACTATTATTAGCATTTCTTACAGAAATTCTCAACCCGACCCGACTGGGGATCGAGTTGGGATGTGGTCATACAGTTACATCAATTTCATAATATATATATATATATATATATATATATATATGTGTATATATATATATATATTATCAGTATTTCATATATAGATGGTTAATAAAAATTTGAACACCATCCATTTTCACATAACGTTGCAATCCGAATAGGATTACATTGATGCAATCCTTACGAGTAACACTATATGGCTTTAGGATTGCGACATGTATCGACATCTCCAACACATGTCTCCATCTTATATACAATTGTATAAGATAAGATGATGATATTTGTCGTCATCCTAAGCTATATGGTGCTGCTCTTAAGGATAATATCAATGTAACTCTGAAATAGCCTATGAAATTTCCATGAAATCAAACCCCACAAAGATGAAAATGATTTTCTTGGTTATTGTCATTATGAAACATAAATTGGACCAAATTTTGTATGTTCATGGAATAAAAATTACGTCGTCAATTAGCAACGGAAAATAATAATTCTGTTGTGAACTCAAAATGACAACTATTTCCACATATGGCCCTATAGATCGTACATATTTGCTCTATCAATAGAAAGTATTCGCTTGGCTGGAAACTAGGAGCACGGTTTAAAAAAGAACACCAATTAGAAGACATGCAAACCTAGATGTTACTTTAGAATAGCAACATATTACAAGTTTGGTCGCTAATTATATAACATATCAAAATACCATGGCACATTTTATTAGGACCCATTTCCCTCAACTAAAATGAGAAGCCATCATTTTTAGGGCAAGGGTTTTTCATCTTCTTGAATTCAGCCGCCTCACTCTCTTGGCTGACCCTCTCTCATTTCTCATTTCATGTATTTTATTTGCTCAACGATTGTACAAGAAACTCTGTAATTCTTTGTTCATGGTGGAAAATCGGATACATAAATTTCGGGTCAACTTCAGGTAGTCATTTTGACTACCCGACTATACCTGACCTTATGCCCACCCTAAAAATTTTATATATCTTGTTATATTAAAAATGAACTCTATTATTGTAAATTTACTATAATGCAAAACTATGACATCCTTTTCTTATCTAACTATACGATTTGTGACACAATTCAAGTAAAGGACTGAAAAAAAATGCATGAAAAAAATCTAATATTGCATTTTTAACATTTATCACATGTATTGAGTCATTTATATACATTATAATACTTTTCGCCATAATTCCATTGAGAAGATGTCTGTTCGAAAACAAATTTGCCACAACCAATGTGATATAGTAGTGTGGGAAAAAGATTTGGTGTTTTTAGTTACGAAGATTAGTTTCCATACAGATTGTGTGTACATAAATTTATAGATTTATGGACTGTGAATTTAATAACAAGAGAAAACTTTCCTTTGTGTTGTAAAGCCAGTGGAACTAAAAGTTTCTTGGGATGACATATTGTACTTGAGTGATAGTCCCGACTTTTTAGGTGGGATAATTATCATTATGCATAAAAAACGACATTTAACACTTCATCTCCTAACCTTTCAAAACGTACACTTCACCTTTTGAACTTGAACTCTTTTAAGTAGCACTTAACCCCATAAATAATATTTGGGATAATTTTCCTGAATATTCTAACTTAAATATTTTGATTGTAAGTTCACTGTCACATGCGTCTCACATCACTATTCCATATCATATATAGTCATATTAATAATCACATTATGACTTATCGTTACAATCATATAATTCGAAGTTATCATAATAGTTGTACTAGAAACTTGGACAAAGTATTTTTAAATATATGATAGAAATCCATCCCATTTATTTGGATTTTTGTATTCTATTTATTTGAAATCTTTTTCATTTGGTTTTATTGTATTTTTAAACCAAGATAACTAATTTTGAATTCTAAATTCATTCAAATATAACCCAAAAATTGGCGTTTTTATTATTAAATTCTGATTTAATAATAACAATTGTATTATTATTATTATTAATGATAATAAAACAAATCCGGTTATAAGTAGGTGTTTGCAATTACTTATGAAAACTACTTATCTGTTTTCAGATAAAAAAAGCAGTTTATGGGTGTTTTATTTGTTTGCTTATGTTATTGCTTCTCTAAAAATAAGCAGAAGCAGAGAAGCAAGTCATGACATGCTTTTGACTGCTTTAACTTGTTTCGTGACAATTTCGTAATTAATTTAAGTTTATTAAGCTGTTTTTTTATTTAAATAACAAACACTCAATGCTTTTGTTTAAAATCAACTTTTTCCAACTTTAAGCAAAAGCAACATAAAAGTATTTTGAATAAGCAATCGCAAGACGCAAACACACGCTAAGTAATTAGTGCCGGACAAATGCGTATCATCTCAGATGGCCAAAGAATTAAATGACAAATATACATACCCATATCTATACATCTTCCACCTTTCTCTCTCTACTACATTTTCCTTCCTCTCTCTACAAATGCATCGTTCCCGAAGAAGCAGAGCTCCATTCACATGATGACAACATACTTCCCAGTCGCCATGTTACTCCTCGCCGCCTTGTCGCCACCTTCTCATGCACTTGGCGGCGGAGCCTCCACACTCGCCGTAGTCCACGGTTCCTCCACCACAATATGCAGCATAGTAGCCGAGCAACCAGTTCAAGAAATTCAATGCTGGAGAAACGGTCAAATGCTGCCTCCCATCCTCCCCACAACCTCCTTCGACGCTGTCGCCGGCGGCCGAGACGTTCTATGTGGCGTCCGGTCCAGTGGGTTCAGTCTCATCTGCTGGAACATCACCTTCACGCCCAAGCGAATTTACAACGACCACGCAGCTCCGTTAACTTCTCTTACAATTGGTGACGCACAAATTTGTGCTTTGAGAAATGTTACCGCAGTTAACAATGCCATTTGCTGGAGAGGAAATTATGTTCCTTTGACTCAAATTCCAAATGGGAATTCCCAGTTGGGCTTGATTTCATCTGGGCTTGGATGTACATGCGGAGTTTTGGGTAGTAACAATCGGGTTATGTGCTGGGGAGACGTTGGCTTCGCTTCTTCGATACAATCGAAGTTTGGAAATTTTTCAATGATGAATATTCATGTTGGTGGAAGACATGCTTGTGGAATTGATGATTCGGGATTCATCATTTGTCAAGGAAGCAACGATAATGGGCAACTGAATGTACCTGAAAATTCAGCTTACGAATACAGGAGCCTGGCTCTTGGAACGAATCACAGCTGTGCAATCAGAAGACTGAATCGCACGGTGGTTTGTTGGGGTGGAAATGGCGAATTTTCCAGAAATATTACTAATGGGATATCGTTTGAATCCATTGTTGCTGGCCAAAACTTCACTTGTGGGTTGATTACAAGCAATTTTTCAGTGATTTGCTGGGGTCCTGGTTGGCCTAATCAGGCTTATTTTTCACAAACTGTGCTGCCATTGCGGAAAACTCTTCCTGGACCCTGTGTTAACACTGCTTGTGCGTGTAATTTATATCCTGAATCCCAAGCTCTTTGTTCTGGAAATGGTCATATTTGTAGGCCTTGCGATTTACCAATTTCAGTACCTGCTATTAGTCCATCCCTTCGCTCATCTACTTCTAGAGGTCTTAAAAGGGGTTTATTCGTTTTCGCCATTGTTGGATCAGTTGGAGGATTTGCAGGGATTTGTAGTGTGGTATATTGTTTGTGGACTGGTGTTTGTTTTGGGAAAAAGAAGATTCATAACTCTGTGCAGCCTACGATTACTGGTTCTAATGTGGCACAACAATCAAATAGTTGTAGTCCCCCATCACGATCCTCCACTCTTAGACGACAAGGGTCGATTTTGATGAGACGTCAGAGGAGTGGTACTTCGTCAAAGCGTGCAGACAGGGCCGAGGAATTTTGTTTCTTGGACCTAGAGACGGCTACTAATAAGTTCTCTGTGGAGAACAAGATAGGTGCTGGGAGTTTCGGGGTTGTTTACAAAGGGAAACTAGTCGATGGTCGTGAAGTTGCAATCAAGAGGAGCGAGACGGGTCCAAAAACGAGGAAATTTCAAGAAAAAGAAAGTGCGTTTGATTCAGAACTGGCCTTCTTATCCCGACTACACCACAAACATTTGGTTAGATTGATTGGTTTTTGTGAAGAGAAGGAAGAGAGGCTTTTAGTCTATGATTATATGAAGAATGGAGCTCTTTATGATCACTTACATGACATTAACAATGTTCAGAAGAGTAGTAGTTTAGTGAATTCTTGGAAAATGAGGATCAAGATTTCATTAGATGCCTCGCGTGGCATAGAGTACCTACACAACTACGCAGTTCCACCCATAATTCATCGAGACATCAAGTCTTCCAACATATTACTCGATGCGAACTGGACTGCAAGAGTGTCTGATTTTGGATTGTCGCTAATGGGGCCGGACAACGATCACGACTTGACACCCACAAAGGCAGCCGGCACGGTTGGATACATAGATCCCGAATACTATTGTCTAAATGTTCTGACAACAAAGAGCGATGTTTATGGCCTCGGAGTGGTGTTACTAGAACTTTTGACGGGTAAGAGGGCGATTTTCAAGATGGAGGCTGATGGAGGTGCACCGATGAGTGTGGTAGATTATGCAGTACCGGCTATAATGGCCGGAGAATTAACCAAGATTTTGGACTCTCGGGTCGGTCCACCGGAGATGAAAGAATCCGAGGCTGTGGAATTGGTGGCATACACTGCAATGCATTGCGTGCATTTGGAAGGGAAAGATAGGCCTAGCATAAGTGATGTTGTGGCTAATTTGGAGAGAGCTTTGACACTGTGTGAAGATAGCCATGGCAGTATTTCTAGTGATCCTATCTCCATTGTTTCAGAATGAAGTTATTATTTTCTTATTAAAACCAAACATTTGATTCTTTATAGAAAGGTGTCGCAACGCTTTCTCAACAATTTGTGGAAATATTTGCTTTTTCTGTCTCTTTATTCTAACGATTGTCAATGTGATCCAACAATGGGCGTAACCAAGATTTCAAAATTAGGTGAACAAAAACTTATAAACAAAATTTTGATAGTAAATTTACAATGTTTGGATTTCTATTGCAAATTGTGAGTTCCCGAATCATCCAATCTACAATCATTTCAGATTAAAATCCTCGAAAAATACTATAATAAAGTAGAGGGCTATTTTGGAAACTGACCTTAAAACAAATTTTTTTTAAAGAAAATGACCTCCCAAGTGTTATTCTTTAACACTTGGATAGGTCATTTTCTTAAAAAATATTTGCTTTAAAGTCATTTGCCCAAATTTCCCATAAAGTAGATGGGTTGATAATTTAAATGCTAGTTGATGCAAATCATGGAAATCGTAATCAAATCAATTTTGAAAAAAATAATTCAGGTAAGATGACCTTTCAGGTTCGTGCACGGCACTTGTAGTCATATATAAAATTATATTTTACCCTTAATTTTTTTAAATAAAATTGCATCCCTCTATATTATAATCTGGTTCCGCTCATGGCTGCGAAGAGATCCGATCGGGCTTTCCAAGTGACTGATGACGATCTCACATTCAATGCCCACTAAGTTGTTGGGTGGATGAATTCAAGTTCTTGATCGACCAGTCTCCAATAACATGCAATCACAGCCGTTTAGTCTCATTTTCAAAGATAAAACTGTTGGTGGCCCTAATGTTTACCATATCTTGGTAGCATTTCCATTTATCTTCGACTCCACGTAATAGAGCCCCTTGCGGTGTAGCAGCAGCCATCGATTTGGCATTCAACATGTCGAGGAGCTGCACGGATTCCATATGACCAGCTTTCTGCACAATAGCTTTGTGTTCCTCCATGATGGCAGATAGAGGATCAAGCGCACTTACTCATCGTGTGTGTGACCCGTTGCACACAAAGCATCCACTGTGCTGGGTAAAAAAACCATATTCTTCTCCTTGCAGTCATTTCAGTTGGCCGAGGGCCTCCAGTCACCAGTCTTTGGTCAGAAGAAAGTCTTCTTGAATTGAACTCCTTCCTCTCTCTCCCACTTTTGACCAATGGTGTACTTCGACAACACAGACCAATCACTGATTTAGCTCTGCTAAACTCGCGCACAACCTGTCCTCACTGACTTGTAAATGCAAGTGCTTGCAAGGTCATCCTGTAAAGTGATCATGGGTGTGCAGAAAGCACTAAACAAAACACTAGGAACTCTTGGAAGGGTTGCAGAGAGAGAATGTGTTGCTTGATGGAAAACATGATAACTACTGACCACAGATGAGACTACATCCCTATTTATCCTACTTAGACATGTCAATGGATGGCTAAGATCATCACGATTTAATGGTGGAGTTCGATCTTAAACTATACTCTACTGATTACTCTTAATCTAGATAATTATACTCAATTATTGTAAATGATTCTATACATGAGGGTATTGCAGAATTCTATGGTGAATGTCAAGTACAGAATTACAAAAATAGAGTACATAGAAGAAATAACTGAACCTCCCCAAATACCTAAAAATGCAAGAAGGTAGTGCTTGACAAGCGGCCTCACAACCAGTGAATTCTTGTGAAGCTATCTCTCTACCTCGAACGACCTTGTTTTGAATGGCAAAGGAAATGTCATGAGCTTGAACTGGGTGGCAACTGTGGCATTACTTGTTTTGTATTTGTTGGATTTATTCAGTTGGTTTGTAATTGTGATAGGAAGTGGATTCGAGATCACTCAATCTCCTAAAAATGGGAGATTGGGAATACAGAACTTGGAAGGAAATAAAACTAATTCCATTGCTAATTGGTTGAATGAATATAGTGGTTGTAAATGTAGCTATTTATACCATTATAGTAGTAAACTTGTGTAAGGACCTCAACTAACTAGTACATTAACATTTATTTATCAACTAACTAATACGACAAAACTTATTTATCTTTTATGATCGTATCATTACCGTTAACTCAATAAACACCTTGTCCTCAAGGTGTATCACTAGATAAGTGCGCCGAGGTTGGTAAGAGCTTGCAAAAATATCTTCCAACGACATCCCCGATAAACCAATATTTGAGTGAATCACCATGATATGCATTTTCTAAGGCAATAATGCCAATATAACCATTGTATAATAGAACCATCAACAGAACAAGTGCATGTGATTCACTGTAAAAATGATCATGGCCCTTTTAAGATTGAGAATCATCGCTGTAGGCACCCACATAACCCAAATGTGTTTGATTCCCCCATTGGTTTCCACTATTTGTACGCTTATCTTGGAATGAACAGAGAAGAGTTGAGACAGAAAGAGGTTTGGATTTGTGAATGGTTGTCCTCTCTTGGGCCTCATCAAGTTTTTCTATTGAATGTGGAGATAAATTGTTATCAAGCAGAATCTCACTAACAAGCATGTCATCAGCCATATACTTGATTACAGACTCTGGACCTGTGCAATCTTCAAATCGAGTTATGTATCCAACTTCGTCCCCTATACTAGGTTCTACGGCATGTTTCGTTCCCTTCCAGGAAAAAAAAAAACCTCTGCTCGGCTCTATTTGCAGCTGGACAATTCTTCTTGATCAAATGCTTGAGTAGGTTCTTCCAAATTCTGCTCCAAGTACGCAGTGTTGTTAGAAATATCCGGCTCAACTCCCATTCCAGAAGGAACGTTTGTAACCAAGGATGAAGCCTCGATAAGCTCGGGTTGATCGTTGGACTAATCCGCCATCATTGCTTTTAATTCAAGCATGGAATGACGCATCGATTTCAAATCCTCTTGAATGCTTGTGGTATTGGCTTGAACCGATGTGATGTTGGAGAAAATAACGAAATTTACTTGGTGTGGAGTTACTATCATATGCTCATGTGTTAATTCATGCGAAAACCAAGTAGAATCGGAAAAACGCCGCGCATCTACTTGCATCGACTTCAGCTGCTGAAGTGGAGTTGATGAATTCGGTGACCATCGCGATTTTGCATCCAATGCCGACAAGCGCATCACAACATCCTTCATAGCATCAAAGATAAGACCCATACTGATGGTTTGTTGTTCAATTACCGCAAACACTTCGCAATTGCAATTTCATACACCAATGAATCACGACAAGCACGGCACGCCAATCGCACGGACAATTCACAGAAATTTTGTACAAATGAAATTTAATATGAGGTGCTGCCATAACTTGGAGAAGATTGCGCCTAAATGATTCAACACCACCTCTTGCAGCTGCTGTGCGGTTATACAGTAGTACAAAGTACAATGAATGAAGAAGTCAAACAAACTCCCTCAATTCTCCTCCAGTAACTTTCGAGAATCAAAGTGTTTTTGCAAAATGCTCAGCAACCAAGTCAAATTCTGTTTGCTCGTGTGAAATCTTGCTGTCAGCGCACAAGAAATAGAATCTCATGAAATTCATGTACTGCCAGATTTGAGCAAATATCAAAATTTCCTCGAATTGAATTTAAAATTGAACCAATTTTTTTTTTTTTTTTTGGCAAAACAGCACATCAGAATTGTGATCGAACACACTTAATGGAATGACATGAATCGCGGCAATGATTTAGACGGAATGTCTGTCAGCTAGGCGTGTTGCTATCGCCGCAAACCCGAAAATTTTGAAATTTCAGAATTGGAATAGCAAGAGCAGAGCAATTTCACGTAATGGAGCACAATTTACGTAAAATGGGGCAAAAACTAAGCACAATGCGATGAAAACAAAAGTCAAAGATTGACGGAAATGAAACTTCTTCAATGCACCGATGTAGAAAATCCGATCGAAGAGCTCAGATCACAATTCACAAGGATTCCAGTATACACGAACAGAATTCACGCGTAGCTTTTCCGGAATCAATTTCCGATCCACAATTTCTTCTTCGAACCAATTGAAACTGTCGAGAACCAGATTTGTTTTGCTTTTTTTTTTAAATGTACTACAATCTCCAATGAGGATCAACCGACGAGGAAGAGATCGAAGACGAGAGCACCATTGTTAGGTTTGAACTTCTTCGAGGGAGCTCGACCTCCTAAGAATTGGGGATTGAGAGAAAGACTTGGAAAAGAAGAAAAACTACTTCATTGATATTGATTGAATGAATACATTGGTTGTACATGTAGCTATTTATACTAACTAATACAGCAAAAAATATTTTCTCTCTTATGATCGTATCAAATTGTCTGTCGAGTCAGAATTGTAGTTGTGTCTATGCCACCGGTAGTGCAATTACTTCGACCGCCGCGACAAGATTGGTTCGGAAGGGGTGAGAGGATTGCCACGAGCCTCAACCCATTTCTTTCTTTAATCTATCCCAGTTCAAGTGAATTTCTATAAATATCATGCTGTACATACATAATAAAATGGAAACAAGAAACTGTCCCATATTTTGTTGTGTTTCCATTAGGGGTACAAACACTCTGATAAATATTTGATTCGAATTCGATAATTTCGAATTCGAGCCGAACTCGAACATGTTCAAACTTTATTCGAGCCGGACTCGAGTCCAAATTACTTTGTTCGATAGTTCACGAACTTTAATATTTTATTAATATAATTTAATTATATAGTAAATAAATATATTTCGAACATTTCGGGTATTTATTTTCGAGCAATTATTCGAATAGCTCGCGAACATGTTCGAACGTTTTCAAGACGAACTCGAACTCGAACTTTGATTCGAGCCGAACTCGAGCCAAATTTTTGAAACTATTCGAACTCGAATATAACTATTTCGAACCGAATTCGAACCTTAAAATTTTCTGCATATTCAGCTCGATTCGATTCGTTTACATCCCTAGTTTCTATGGTTCTCTCCTCTCTATTTCGAGGTAACAAGGTGGCCTCGAATTTAACCATAGCATCTCACACAAACTAAAATCAAAATTTGACACATGCTCACAGAACAAGTAAAGCAATGTTATACATTACAGAAAAATGCCGATAATAAAGCACACATCTCTTGTTCTAAGGGAAGAGGCTAGCTCAAGCTATTTAACTTACAAAATGCTCTATGCCAAGTTCTATCTTTGTTTACCTTCAAATTAAGGCAAAATCAAAAAAGAAAAAAAATACAAGAATAATAAAAGAAATGCGCCACATTCGTAAACTACACTTTCAGATATCCTATCTGAAATTGCATTCAGAAATCATGAGATGGAGATGCCATTTGCAAAAAAAGGATTTAGACAGAAAAGTAACCTTCATTCATCACGATAACGGAAGCTTGAATGTGCTGACTATACTCGTGAATATCTTCTACTCTGTCGAGTTTCAATTTCGTTCATCCAATCTGAGAGCTGCATGAGACATCTATAGCCAAAGAATGCCGACATAACTATAACTAGAGCAACGATAACAAACAGAAGTACCCGTTGAAATGGAGCGACTATTTTCTGCGCAAGAAGTTAGTTAATTCATATGTTAAGGAAAATCTTAAACAGGTAACAGTGCCACACGGTTTGCTAGAGAAAGAAGCCCAACCTTAAATCTAGATATTTTCTCATCTTCAATTACCCTTTGTTTTCGCCTCCTACGTTTAGCAACATTATTAGCTGTATCCAGCTCCTTCACCTTTCAGAAGTGTAGATGAATAAGTATTAGTAATTTTTTCAAAAATTGTAAGCCTGGTCCACAAAATACATTGCGTCGCTTCGATTGATGATTTATAGGGTCGCTGCTGGGCCACTCACCCTCTCCGACGAGCTAAAAGATTAGTACATTATGCACTTTTTAGCTTTTAAATATCTATATCTTGAATATGACTTTACTTTAAGTAAAAGATATGGATGGCTTTACCTCGTTGGGTTTCACATTACGAAAATGTAACTCGGTATCACAGACCTTCAGTTTGCTTTTGCAATCATCGCCACAGGGAAGAAGAACCAGTGCATATTGGTTCTTTGATACATCTTTGGGATCAACACCAGCTTTTCCATATGTTTCTTGTACGTTTTGACACAGCCACTCCTTTTTTATGGTTTGGCATCTGCAACGGACAGTTACCTAGCACAGCAAGCTCGACTTGTTTAATAAAAACACCAACAACAAAAAAAATTTAATTCAAACAATGGTCCTATATGGGAGACCTAAAAACTTGTATCTGTTTTCTGTTTCTGTTTTCTGTTTCTCCGAGAACAAGAAACAGGCAAATGGAAGCACTTGTTTCTAAAGAAAGAATATATAGAAATGGCCCAAAAAAAAAAAACAAAGTCCCCCTATTATGTTTCTAGGTTATTTTTGTTTATTGTTTTTCATTAACTAAAAATCTGTCATCCTTTTACTAATATTTTTGTTTATTATACATTTCTCCATAACTTTTACCATAATTTTTTCTTTAATTTACAAACAACATACTTAAGAAAACATCATTCGTTAAAACTCATTTCAGTAAATTGAACAAAAAGACTTGTTTTTATTCTTTTCAAGAGACACTTACTTATATTTCTAACCAAAAATATTTTAAATTCCAAGCTGACACCTGTTTATTTGTTTCCCTGAAAAAAACTGTTTTTTTCTAATAAACACAAACAAGAAGCAAAAATACCAATGTTCCCAAAAGGACCTCATGTATCCTAACTCAATACACTATATTTTACAATTTTCAAATACCCCCTACCACATTACACAAGTAAATATATATGATGTGATACCCTTAAATACAACACAATTTGATATAACAAAAATCAACATTAAACAACCTCTCCTTTAGAGAACAAAACAAAGCATCCATCATATTCTCCAATCTTAGCCTCCAAAAAACATACTTTCAAGAACGTGATGTCCAAAATACCAGAAATGAAACCAAATATAACCAATGGTTTGACAAGGTGCAATCAGTGTTCCCAAACAGAAACTGATATTTTGTTCGTATAATTTAGATACTTAGTTTGGCCAATCAATTTTGCAAGAAAAGTTATTGTTTGTTGTCTTGTTTATGGTAAATGATTCTAAGATGTTGAAAAGACGAGTAAAAAATGTGTGACCTTCTTAGAACACTTGTTTTGTGATGGACAGGGCCCAGGATGGCACATCTCCGGACATAGATGGGAGCAATTCGGCAACTTTCTGCAAATTCAACATTGTAATCAAATGTATGGTCTTTACTCTTTAGACGCACCAATGTCTCATCGTTATGCCTTTTAGAAACTAGATAGTAAGTAAACATATTTCAGGGAATACAAGGCACTCGGGGAAAAAAACACCATCACCGTAGTAACATGCATCCAAACTTTATTCAATTGATGTATTGCAGACAATATTTTCATTCTCTTTTGAACTATTTGATATCATGATAATAGTTTTGAATTAGCCAAATTACCAAAAAATTGTCGGAATCCCAGATAACCACTCAATAGTACAGAAGAAGATAAAACCAACATCATTTTTTTTTGTTTCCTTTCTCCCAAGACAATTGATTTCCTTCATGAAAAGTCAAAGGTAAATAATATATGGCTCCAACTGGACGGATGGTTTTGGGGTGAGTCGATTTCAAATCCACATCTAAAATCTATCATTTCATTTGGGCAGAAAAATTAGCTTGATATTTTAAATACAAAGTTTTAGACCAATTACCTTTTTTGTACATTTGGAAAATATTTGAAATTATCACTAGTTACATGTCAGTACAGCCTACATGTATTAGCTTGCTTGCATGGTGGGCTTAAACCTCAGGCACAAACAACCAGAAAGTATTTTATTTATAAAAGGTTAAAGAACACAACTTAGATGATACAGGTATTCATAAGACTAGCTTCTTTTCTTCAACAAATCGTGTCCCTGACATAGTTCTGTCTTTTTCAAATAGAAGATCATCTTCAAGAAAACGAGTATCATGCAAAATATAGAAATTACCTATGGCAAGGCCCTTTGCATGAACGAACTTCCATTTGCTCTTTCTCAGACATTTGATTAAAATTTATAGCATTCAAAAACATGTACCATAGACCCACAATGGCAAGAACGTTTAATGAGTGTCTTGCAAGGGGGGCATTCTTCCGGATGACATGGCTGAGGGCAAGGATGAGGACATGCGGGATCTCTCTCCTGAGTGAAAGAAGATGTAACACTATGTTAAAAAAATTACAATCTTAGCTAGGCACACTCGAAGGAAAATAAAGAACATGGTTCATATAAATTCTGCTCAAGAAAATTGACAAAAAGATTCAATTATGGTTAATTATTCGATGGATAAGAGAGTAAAAACAGAATATCCTCGCCTTATGACAGGGAAGGCAGCACTCTTCACAAGAATCGCCTATTCTTAGCGTATTGGATTTTGAAGAACTAGTTTTCAAGGAATGGCATTCGTAAGTGCAATAATGGTTGCCGCATGAAAGAGGATTTCCGCACAAGTTACCACAAGAAAACTCCGCTGAGTTTGAGCACACCATCTGAAAGAGGAATAAAATAGGATATAAGACCCCCTTTTATCTAATACAAATGAAAACCCCTATAGCAGTCAAAGCTTGTAAAACAAATTTTACATCCGCCACACACACATTTAGAGAAGTGACAAATAGGAAAGTGAAAAATATATATTAAGGATAAGACATAACATATGCATATAAAACATTAATAAGATAACTGCTTCCAGTGTTTCAAGACCAACCATCCTCTCGGCTTCCATGTGAAGGCCAACACATTGCCTTAGCACAATTTCTGAGCAAGGAGGACAAGGAGAGCCAGGAACCACTTCGCTCTGATGGTTAAACTTCTTCTTTTTGGGTTTTAAAGTGAATTCCGGAAGAGGAGGGGGTTTAGGTCCATGACACCTGAATACAGCATGTAAAGAATCAATTCATTAACAATGTCTCCAGGAAAATATCAGATAAAATACCATTATTTAAGCCAAACCTAAGTTTGCATTTGTGGCCACATAGGTATTCCTCGTCACAAATTAGACGACAAGCAGGGCAAGGTCCATAATGGCACCGGTGTGGCTGTAAGGAAAAAATATATATATATTCGTTCAATACCCTGTCATTTATGACTCAAATATCATTACCAAGTGAAGCCACCATACCTTGCATTTTGACCCATGCCCACATTGAGGAGCTATGCGGCATGGTTTTGGACACTTGGGAGGCTTTTGCTCTGCCTCTGTACCACAAGGTACCTGATTAAAATGAAATAATTAATAATGGAATGGTGAAATCTCAACTCTAAAATTATTTCAGAGACTGACATTGTTATAATTTTATGCAACTCACATATAATTTGTTGCATGAACTGACAACACAACCAATAAAGTACCTCTTTGATCAAATGTATAAAAAACACTAGACCAACACAAGTACTTAATGAAAGAATCATACAATGACCAAAGCCAATTTCTTAATGACCATCATCTTTCATTTTGCTGTGGATTTATATCTCTACACTTGAGGCGCACTTAAAAAGTGCCTTGAGATTTTATAGGACGCCGGGAGCAAATGTAAGTATTAGGCCCAGGCACATGCTAGAGAACTTTTAACTACGAAATGCTTTTTTATATAAACTTATAAGAAATGCAGGGACACGTTTTATCTGAGGAAAGACGAAAAAAAATGAGTACTACAAAAAAATCTTGATGCTTTGACTATTAAATTGAAATCTAATCCAATAATTCATGTGCTAACACCAAAACCATATGTTTACCTCGAAGTATGTTTCCCCACATGAACAAGAAATCCTCACCATCAACGGGCAAGGAGCACAAGAACCTCTACAAAAAAAATATGTCAAGTGATCATCATACTAGTTATATGGCTCATTCTATAATTCTATGCATGTTGAGTTCGGAAAAGTAAAGGACTTTATTCTTGGGAGTTAAGTTAAATTAGTGTTCGTAAATGATACTCTATCCATTCTCTCATTATATCCATGTTGAGTTCCGAAAAATAAAGGACTTCATACTTGGGAGTTCAATTTAATTAATGTTCATAAACAACATAAGATCCAACATGTTGGCAATCTAATATCAAGATTATTGCCATGTAGCATGAGCATGAATACATAACCAGTCATTCCTAATAGTGCCTGCTCAAATGGACACTAACTGATGGTTAAAAATGAAAAGATATATAAAGTCTTTCCTAGAAATACACAATCCTTTGTAAACGTATCTGCATCATATATCATCATTCCCTCACAAGATTCATGGCATCGTTCCCAAATCCTCTCGTTGAAAATACTCTAAGATTGAACTTTCTTACCAAAGTATAGTGAGAAAATTTTCAGTGTTTGGCCCTACAAGAGAAAGCAACTACCATGTGAAAAAAACACTTCACAGGAAAGATAGAGGCCAGAATAAGTTCAACAAAAGTTTGCTGGATATACTTCATGACCGCAAATGACAGGTTCATACTTCATAGTAACAGTAACTCATGTAAGTGTTATGTTTTATCAATTCATTAACTTTTGCATTCATTTGTGTGTGAGAATTTAGGCACCCAACTACTTTTCAAAAACTTAGATATGAACTCCTCAACATATTGCACAAGACTATGACAACAGAAGTACCTATGACATGGAGCTGGGCACTTGTGGTTCCTACATCTGAGCCTCTTATCACAAACCTGCAGTCCACAAGTCATCCGCACTTAAAATTACATTTGTCCAGCACTGAGCCTGTGAAAGCAGACAAATTATACCAAAACCAACCTCAGAGCAAAGTTGGCAATCCCCATCACAGCAACGGCGCTTACAAGCATGCCGCCCACAGTCCCTCACTTTCTGGCACTTCCTCTCACAAGTCAACTCTTGGAAGCATGGAACCTGTTATAAATTCAGTGCACATCTCACAGACATTATTAATAATCGATGAAGGAAGAGAACATAATACGTTTCATAAACAACCAACTAATACCTGTTTCTTCAAGCTTCCACACCTACACGATTTTGTCACCACTGTTCTACACGTCTCAATGCAGTGTCCTCGATGGCACCTCTCTGGACACCTATGGAAGCCGCAGCCCAAAAGCTTATCACAGGTTGCTCCACACAATGGCACGGTCACGTCACATGGTGTCCCTTCATATACTCTCTTGCCACAAGGACAAGTTCTCTTACCTTGAAGTAGGCAATCCTTGCAATCACCCTCGTGACACCCCCTTTCGCAAAAGTGCCTCCCGCAACCCAACACCTTATTGCAAGGATTCTCACACCTGAAATCCCTCTCGCAACACGCTCTCTCCATCTCCATCTTCCCACATTGACACCTATAAGCCCCCTTCTCTCTACATGGATGGCACGACCCATCGTGGCAAATGTCGACACACCTATGAACTCCGCACTCCAACAACTTTCCACAAACACCATCGCAGGAGAAATTCTTGAACCCACATCGCCTCACATCCTCCACCTTCCCACAAAAGCATTTATTCCTGACTAACTTCGGGCAAGTTGGGCAAGGACCTGGGTGACATAACAGCAGACAATAATGCCCACAATTGTATTTCAATGACCGCCCGCAGATTTCCCCACAAGAATGAGGCAAAATCCATGGATCAGATTCCGGGTCCTGAACTTTCCCACAGAAGCAGTAATAGTTCTTGGGCGTTTGAGATTTTGGATACTCGATACGACACTTGGGGCATGGCCAAACGAATGAATTGTCATCAGGAATCACTGCAGCTCGTGAGGCGGCACGTGAGGCAGCAAGGGTGGTGGATTGATGGGCCCAAGACTGGATGCATAGAAGGTGGAAAATGGCGAAGCAGCGTGAGGAACAGGACCAAGTGGGATCTGATGGTTTGATACGTTCAAGGCAAATGAGGCAAGAGAGGGCGCCCGATCGTGAGGAGGTGAGGAAAGATCGGATTTTTAGGAGATCTTGATCAAGCTGGCCGTGATTGACCGAATTGGAATGAGAGATGTAGGATTGAAAAATTGAGGAGGAGATATCCGTGTGCCGGTGGTGGGAGTAAGATTTAGTAGGTGGGGATGCGTCGGATTCGGACTCGGAGTCGGAAAGGAGCGGCGGAGAACGGGGAGGCTGAGTGGCGGAGTGGGAAGCCATCCTTGAAAAAGCGGGCTGGTTGATGAATCTGGCAAGCTTGGTATTAAGTTAATTTCAACAATTTAATATTAGTTAAAATGTAAATTATACTTTAATATTTTACCTTTAAAAACATATTCGACCCAGGGATTTAAAATTTGAGAAATATTATTGTCAAAATAATAAATGTTATTTTCAAAATAATTTCTGTGAATTTAATATGTAAATTATTCGGATAATATCATTTCACATAAATAAATTTATAGATTAAAACAGGATTGGTGCATGTTATTTAAAACCTCCCAATATGTCATTATTTATCATTTAAATAATTTACTAAAACATTTTAATCTTTAATCTTTATTTATATTACAAATATTATTTTATATTTGAGTTTATACTCCAAGGTTTTAGTTTTATAAAAAATTTATCAAGTAGATATATAGTTTGAGACGCCTAAATTTTGAAATTCAACGAAAAAAAAAAAACCAAATACTGACTTTCAAAGTTATGAAAAACTATATAAAACCCAAACCGAACTAATCAATATTTTAAAAAGACAAAGACTGAGTTATTAAATTAACAAAATTGATTTAAACCAATGCATAAAATTAAGTGTATAAAATAGAGAAGGAAAAACTATAATAGCTGCCTTTTAGAAATGTTTTATTATATATTAAATTTTAACAATAGAACATTGACCCCAATAAAATAACTTCACTACATCTAGATTGTAATGGATGATGAAATAATATAGTTCTCTCTTATTATTATTTTTTATACGGGGTGTTAAAAAAAATTCATCGCCAAACTCGAATACTAGTTTTTCCCAAAAAAGAAATGTGTTTTTACCAAGCAGGCTAGACCCAAAGCTCAATTATCTCTTTTATGGTTTGACATAAAAGTATATAACAATAAGGATGTATATTTTATTTTTTAAATTGAAAAGAAAAATTCATAATTATTCAAAAATTAGCCAGATCTATATATAATTCAATCAAAAGATTTATGGAATGAAGTGCTAAGGGACAAGATTGTGAATGGGCTAGGTGGGGCTGGCCTAGCCCACTCAATTTTTTCTTATTAATATCAATTTTGCATTTAAAACACTAAATGTTAAGATATAAAACATGGGGTATTTACATGCTGGTACCAGCTGATGGAACATAATTCACTTTAGTCGGTCAAAAAACATATGTTCACATAGGTCCATTTTGGATAAAAATACAAAAGGGCCATGGTGCTTCTTCTTCAATGTTCAGCCTTCAATTTACCCACTTCTTCTCCATTCTTCTCATTCTCTCGTCAAATTCATTCATCACACAAACATTATCATCGATTTTTTTATCAATACATTCAACTGCAACTCCTTATTAAATATTCAAATCATCATTCCAACAAAAAAATAAATTATCAACCACCTTCATGGAAGTCAATGCGCGATGAAAACTGCTACAGAACTCGAAAACCCTAGCAATTAACTGATCTGAATTCAGCTCCGACGATAGGAAAAGCTTGATCAACTCAACCACGACCAACATCAGTCTCAGGCGCGATGAAAGGCGTGGCTGCTCATCATCTTGGAAACCCTAACAATCTTTCAGATCTGATTTTAGAATGTGCAGCATCATTACATAAACTGTGCATCACCATGTTAAATAATCGTGCACCAACATGTTAAAAAAAGCGTGCAACCTCTTGACAAAAATCGTGCACCCCCATCACAAAAATCGTGCACCCAATTGCAAAAATTATGCAGCAAATGTTAAAAAGTCATGCAACACAATGTTTAAAATGGTGCACCACCATGTTAAATAATCATGTACCAACATGTTAAAAAATCATGTTTATGCACGATTGAGTTAAGATGCACGATTGAATTGAATTGAAGATGCATTATTGAATTTGTTGTTTTAGATTGTTAAAAAATCATTAAAAAAGCGTGCACCCACTTGAAAAAAATCATGCACCCAAACATGCACTAGATTTAGGGGTGCTTAACAGATCGAACCGGTCCAAAATCGGCCGGTTTTGGATCCGTTAAGCACCGAACCGGTTCGATCCGGTCCGGTTTGTTTTGTTTTTTTTTTAAAAAAAAATTCGAACTCTTTTCAAATTTTTTAAACTTTTTTGTTTTTTTGATGTTGTAAATGTTTTCACAATATTCATCACAAATTCAATATGTTTCTTCTTCATTTCATAATATAAATGCATACAAATAATTGTAAAGAGATGACAACTGAAAATTTAAATAAAAAATATTACTATTTAGCACTCTTCATAATTGATAAGACCAGCGCTGCTAGATGAAGATGTCATTATTATATAAGTAAAATGCAGATAGCACAATGGAGAGAAAAATATGAGATTGAAGTATACAACTTTGAAAGAATGAATTGTGGGAATTTATAAATCACAACACATCTATTTATAGTTTTTTTTTTAAAAGAATAAAATAAAAATCTGAACATTTGTCAACGGCTCGTCGTTGCCTTGCTGAATTTTTTTCTTCGAAACTTACCGGTTCCTGTTCCGAAACCAGAATCGGTAATGCTACCGTTTTGAAGGCACGGAACCTCCCCGGACCGATTTTTACCGATTTCGATTTCGAATCTGGCTACCCGGTTCGGTTCTGACGACCCGGCCCGATAAGCACCCCTAACCCAATTGCAAAATTGTGCAGCGAATGTTAAAAAATTGTGCATGTTAAAAAATCGTGCACCACCATGTTAATAATCGTGCACCAACATGTTAAAAAATCATGTTTATGCACGATTGAGTTAAGATGCACGTTGAATTGAATTGAAAATGCACGATTGGAATTCGTTGTTTTATGCACGATTGTTGAAAAAGTGTGCACCCCAATCACAAAAAATCGTGTACCCAGTTGCAAAAATTGTGCAGCAAATGTTAAAAATCGTGCATCACCATGTTAAATAGTCGTGCACCAACATGTTAAAAATCATGTTTATGCACGATTGAGTTAAGATGAATGACTGAATCGAATTGAAGATGAACGATTGAATGATTAGTAGTGTTTGTTGTGCACGATTATTTTAGTTTGTTGTACACGATTAGTTTATGTACTAATGTATGAGGGGTGAGTTAAGATGCACGATTGAAATGAAGTTACACGATTGAATTTGTTGGTTTATGCACGATTAGTAGTGTTTGTTGTGCATGGTTATTTTAGTTTGTTGTGCACGCTTCACAATTGAATTTGTTGGTTTATGCATGATTGAATTTGTTGGTTTATGCACGGTTAAAATTGTTGGTTTATGCACGATTATTTTAGTTTGTTGTGCACGATTAATTTATGTACTAATGTTTGGGAGGTTTGAGTTAAGATGCATGATTGAATTGAATATGCAAGATTGAATTTGTTGGTTTATGCACGATTAGTAGTGTTTGTTGTGCACGATTATTTTAGTTTGTTGTGCACGATTTTTATTCATTGATGCACAATTTACTTATAAAATAATAGTAAGCGGAGTTGCCAACGTTCATTTTCCTTCAATATGTGAACTCCGGAAGTGTTTTTTAGCCGTTGCCAACATTCATTTTCCTCTTTTTAATTTTTTTTTTTTAAAAACTATAATATGGGTGTTGTGTTTTGTAAATCCTCACAATTCATTTTTGCAAAGTTGGATACTTCAATCTGTGTGTTGTGTTTTGTAAATCCTCACAATTCATTCTTGCAAAGTTGTATACTTCAATCTCATATTTTCCTCTCAATTGAGCTATCTACAATTTATTTATATAATAATGGCATCTTCATCTAGCACTAGCAGCGGCGCTGGTCGTAGCCGGGGTCTCGTCCCGATCGTCTATCACTGAGTTCATCTCCGGTAATGAATTTATAAGTGCCAATTCCCGAGTTAAATGAAAGCTATGATTTTCTTGCTGACCTCAATGTTGGTGGTTTCTTTATGAACGTCGAACTGCAACAACCCGAACAACCTGCCAAACCTCCTATTGCCCAAGCCCAATACAGACAACAAGTGGAGTCATCCAGAGCCACTATAGCAGCGAGTAGACAACCGGCTCGTGCCAAAAGAAGTAAGATATGAGATCACTTTGAACTCGCTAAAAAGAAGGTACTAATGAATCTGTTGCAATATGTAAATCATGTAAGATATAATATTCATATAAAGCTGGTGGTACCCGTGGAGGCACCGGAACATTTAAAAAATATTTAGTAAAAAAACATAATTTTGATGAGACAACATTACAACATTAGGTCGAGAAGCAACACAAGCACAAATTAATGTTCTCACTGGCACAAATTTTATTTTAACTGCTGAAATTAACCGTAGGTCACTTGTCAGATATGTGATTAGATGTGAACTTCCTTTTATACAAGCTGAACATGCTGGTTTTATTGAATTTGCTTCGTCTATACAACTCATGTTTATACATATTTCTAGGCACATACTAAAAAGAAATTGTATGGATGTATTTGTTGAATATAGAAATACATTGTTTCAACATCTTTCTAGTTTGCCTTGTAGGGTTAGCTTAACAACCAATATTTGGACAAATGTAAATTCGGATTCATATATTATTGTCACTTGTCATTGGATTGATGAAAATGGTGTATGCAAAAACGGATTTTGTCTTTAGATAAGTTAGATTGTGCACATGTTGATTACGTAATTGCTAAATATGTATTCAACACTTGTAGACATTATGAAATTCAATAAGGTATTTTCAATCACATTAGACAACACTGCGAATAACAATGTTGCGATGCAGTGATTTAAAGATATATCTGAAACCAATGCTTGGTGGTGTTTTTTTTCATGTTAGATGTACATGTCATGTGATTAATTTGGCTGTTAAAGTTGGTTAGGAGGACAATCACTCAGCATGTATTGAGAAAATGAAATACTGCGCTAAATGGTTACGCACGAGCCGTGTTAAGCGTGATTGTAAACAATTATGTTTATCTAATGGTTTAAATCATCTTCTTTTTCTATCATCAATAAAAACTAGGTGGAATTCGTTATACAATATGTTGAATGCTATGTTGCCTTACAAAGATATTTTAACTCCATTTTATAATCATATCAAATGCCTGATAGCGATGAAAGTATTTATTTGACTAATGAGGATTGTGAATTTGTTGAAAATTATGTATCATTGTTAGGTACTTTCAAAGAAGCGATGAAACGCTTCTTCGGTGTTACTTATCTAACTTCCTTTTATTTTCTTCCTTTAGTATTTAACATGTTTGATAAGATTGTAGAATTTAGATATGACTATGACTTGCATGCTTTTGTTAGTGCAATGGAAACTAAATTTATAAAGTATTGGGAACAAATTCCACACGTGCACTGCATCGCAACATTGCTAGATCCTAATCAATGTTTATCTTCATTTGAGATATTTTTTGAATATTATGCTAAATTTTTGGGGAAGGTTGTTGACGATCAAAAGACATCTACAATGCAATCTCTCCAAAATATGTTTCGATTGTATTATAATCAACAGGTAAGTGAATCATCGCAACAAAGGCCTGCTGAAGAACAACCCCAAGCTCAATCTAAAGGTGGGGGCACCAATTTGCTTAGGATGCTGGGCAGGAAAAAACTTAAGGGAAAATGACATTCAACTAGCACGTCGACTGAGTTGCAAATTTATCTGAATTATCAATTTCTAACGGAAGACAATTGCGACGTCTTACAATGGTGGAAGACAAATGCAACACAATTCCCTATCTTAGCCAAAATGGCTAGAAACGTTTATGCGGTACAAGCTTCAAGCGACTCTTCTGAATCGGCATTCTCAACATGTGGCCGAATTATTGGAGAATACAGAAGTAGTCTATCTGCTGATTCTTTATGCATGCTCATGTTACTTAAAGATTGATTTGAAGCAGAATGTAAGAATAGAAGAGATGGGGCGATTGACGAATTCGTAAATCATTATGATGAGCAAGAAGAAGAGAACGCCAAAACAATACTTATCAATTATGAAGAATGCTAAATAGTAATGATTTTTTATTTAGATTTTCAATTGCCATTTTTTTACAATTATTTGTATGCATCTATGTTATGAAAATAAAGAAGAAATATATTGAATTTAAGATGAATATTGGGGAGCATTTACAACATAAAAAAAAATTCAAAACATAAAAAGAAGGAAAAATCGGTTGGGATCGGATCGACCCAGAACCGGAACCGGGTCCGATCCGATTCCTTAACGAACGAAACCGATTCTGTGTTTAACGGATCTGGAATCGGCTGGTTTTGGATCGGACCGGACCGATTCGATCCGTTAAGCACATCTAATAAGCCTGTTCGATGAGTTTGCTTTATCCTACAAATTTCAAACCACTAGTAACTCCCCACAAGCTTGCCCCAATTTCTAGAATTTCAATGGGCCAAAAAAAAAGCCCATATAAGAAAATGGAGATTTCGCAATCCGACCCGAGTATGGAGCTCGCCCGGTCAATCTTTTCCTTTTTCAGACAAAAACCCTAGAAATCGAGAGGACGACGATATTGTCAGGGCGAAATGGCTGCCGAGAAGAACCCTAAAAAGGCCAATCTTTTGGATCATCACTCCATCAAGCACATTCTCGATGAATCTATTACTGAGGTCAGGACGGTAACTCGCACAAGCATACATTCACGAATGATTCTGCTGATTTTTTTCTTTTAGTTTACTTCTTCTGCACTTGAAATGTTTGCCATTTTCTTTTTTGGATTTTTGTTCTAGATCGTTAAGAGCAAAGGATATCCTGAAGATGTGAGGATGAGTAACATTCGACTGCTGATCGGGGTGATCATCATTATCATCGCACTTTTTGCACAGTTTTACAACAAGAAGTTTCCTGAGAACAGGAATTTTCTTCTCGGCTGCATAGGATTATATCCTTTTCGTGGCGTGATTTCTTTTCTGAATTGATGCGTGGAATCTGGAATTTGCTTTTGTTTAATGATCATGTTCTGAAGAAATGTATGTTATGTAATTGGAATTAGGTTATCAAGAAAATTTGGTGTTGTTGGTAGATGAACTAAATTCATTGAAATTTTTGCAGTAGTAATGCTTGTTTGTTTGCATATCGTTTTTAGTGTGAAAAGAGGAATGAATATTTGCATAACATGACCTCAGAGTTTGTCCAGTTTGATATTATGATAATTTATTTTATTAGTGATGAAAAATTTAAGAAACTAGTAATAACAAATACTCGAGATATTCTTGTTTTTTTATGAACGTCTGATTGTTGATCCTTGACGCTGGCAAGTATATAGTATTCAATGGAATATTACAACTAATAATATATTTGAAGGAAAAGAATGCCATCCTATTCACATATCCACCCACTGTAAGTTATTTCTGTGCCTTCTTTGATGAATTATTGCAGTTGGCTCGTCTTTATTTGTTTTTTTTTGTGAGTGATTGAAATAAGCTTCTGCGAGTTAGAGTGACAGTGTGCAATTTTTAGGCTGATCGATCCTTTTTGTAATGTGGAAATATATACTGTTATTTGTTTTGTTATTACTTGATTGCTTACGAATATTATCTAAACAACTTTATATGTTTTGATTTGTTATTTATTTTGAGACTGAGTATTGACTGGATTTTCTGATAATAAAGTTTGGCTACCAATGTTATTTCAATATTCTCAAATCAATGCACGGTGATGATTAGATCAATCTATGATGAATACAAATGCTATGCTCTAATAGACAATAGACATTTATATCTTACACTTGGGCACCATTTGCTTTGCATGATATAGTTAGGATTCTTAACTAATCCATACATATCCTATATTTGGTTCAATTTCAAAGACCAATCCAACCTCAGCATGTGATTTTTCTTAATTTTGAATGATTACTCAACCCACCTGAGGAGTGGGATGCTCTATCAATACCATTATGCTCAAATGAATAAAAAAACACAAAACTGAAAGCATTTTACTTCCAACAACCATGGCAGACGAAATCTAATCAGCCGCCATAACTACCAGCGGCCATATGCGGCCAAACAATATATACTTTATCGCACATCATTAATTATCTATATCTTTCAACTTATTATAACTCTCTTGTCTATCCTACTTTTACCATATCACACAAACCAAGCGGTGTCTTAGAGTTTATGCGAAAGTGCCTTTGATCTTGATCATTTCATCTTGCAAAATCCTTGCCAACTTCTTCTTTTTCCTTGACTTTCAACCATTGTATGGTAGCCGAGAGCTGCTGAAAACTTCAAAACTGAAATGTTTGTAAATATTGTTGTGTTGAAAACCAGCTGAAATCTGCAAAACAAAAAAGGTTATATGAAGTTTTTATATTATTTTGTAGCAACGACCCTTCTATGATATCGCTTTTTAGGACCAGAATTGTAATATACGGTTTAGGGGAGGGTTTGGATAGATCATTAGTGCTAAAAGTAATTTGTCCACTTGATTTTGTTCTTCCCCCCTTGCGATAGAGTTATAACTTTATGTTCTTGATAAGTTGAAGATTGCGAGAGAAACTATAAATGAGTATTGAAATGATGATGCAATGATACATGTATGGTGTGTAAATGATACAGAGAGTTATATGAGTTTGAACCATAGGAGATCTGACTGTTTGGAGTGTGTAAAAGCTCGGAGTTAGAGAACGTGTGCACTTTCCTTTATAAATTTAATGAAGTCATCTCCTTGGGGGGTTGAATTGTGTCTGCAGAATCCATTTTCTCATTTATTTTGCATCTTGTGGTTGCACTGTTTCTCTTGTATGACTTTATTGTGTCAATATGTCACGCACATGCCTTTGTGAAAATTTATAATATTGATAGCCGTTTTTCTTGTGTGGCTCATGTGCTGTGTAACATATTGTCAAGTCAATCTCTGTTGCTTGATTCTTGTTGTTTCTACTTGAAAGAATGCTGAAATATAGAAGCCATGATCTATTTGCGAATCATCTCACTTATTTTCTCTAGGCTTGTTTTGAATATTATTTAAATGAATCAGAAGCAAAAGGAAGAGCATGGAAGGTGAGTGTTGTGTTCTTGGGTACTAAATTGGTTTTACCAGTGAATGAGATATTAGTGTGACATAGTTGCGGGAAAGCCTCTGAAGGCAGTTGTTTGATGAACTGCATTTTATAATCAAAACTTGATGAAATAAAGGCTAGATACTTGTTGCACCTGTGAACAAATCTCTTTTGAACATCAGGAATATAGCATCATTCTATGATCCCTTGCTTTCCTATGTAAGGAGGTTTAGTAAAATGATGCTGCATTGCATTTCATTTTGTCAATTTTAGTGGTAGTTTTGATTTGCGCAGCGCATTTGTCCATGGATTTTCATTTTGCCCTCTGAAAGAAAATGATACGATATTTTTTATTTGGAGAGACGAGAGGGCCGCATATTTTTTCTCCAAATTCTATTGTATTTGAATCGCTCTGCAATAGATTAGAAAATTACTTTTAAAAATATTGTAGTTACTCTTGGTTGTATTGCTATTGTTTTCTGATTATAAGAGTTCATATTGTTTTTTATCACTACTCGGAACCGATATTTAATGCTAGGACTAAACTTTTACCAACTGTTGCGTTTCTGTTTGAAGCTAAAACCATTCAATGTATGCCCCCATTAAATTTCCATAGCTAATTACATCTATGATTAGCATTTTAATCTTGCATACATGGTAAGTCCATTCACCGCACCTTACAGAGTTGAAACACCTGTGTGATTTTTTTACAGGGATCTTTTAACACAACGGGATTGGTTGTCACGTCAAAACTTCCAAGATTCTCAGATATGTATACGCTTATCATAGGGAGTGCCGACCCCCAATCAATAGCTTCAAAGCCACCTGTTGAATTCACGAAAAGCGTCACTCAGTGGTAATCTCTAAATGCCCCCAGTCACAAGTAGAAAGAACATGCAAGAGAAAGAAAACCTTTCATGCGCCTTCTCTTTTGGCTTCTTTTAACGTCTTTGCTGCATATTATGTAGGTTCACCAAGGATGGAATTTTGGTGGAGGGACTTTTCTGGAAGGACGTCGAAGCACTCGTAAATCAGTATGCAAAAGAAACTAAGAAGACCAAGTGAGCTAAAGTTTCATACGTAATTCGTGGAACATTATTGAAACATGAGGAGATGCAGACTAGATGCACGTATTATAAACCGCGGTAATGCAATCGTTATGCAACATTCATTTTACTCTGTATCGAAATGATTGAACCAAATTCGGGGAATCTGACTTGAAAATTATGCTTCGACCTTTTTTTCCTCTGACAAAAGATACATTTCTCCGGTCCATCTGCATGATTTTACAGCTCATCTCCGTAGAATTACTGTATTTTGCATCAGATTTTAATGATGGCTCCTCTGTATTCTGTGGTCTAGTTGTCTGCTTCGGGCCATGATATTGATATTTTTATCACCTTATGACTGTTTCTGCACGACTAAGAGTCTTCGGCCCCAAAGGTCCTTCATGGTTTCATTGTTGCTGCCCTTAAGGGCACTGCCCTCAGGGACATCATCCACCATCCATTTAGAATCTTTTTTTCTTTTTAAAAAAAAGATTCCAAATGAATGGTGATGATGCCCCTAAGGACACTACCCTTAAGGACATCATCAAACAAACCGTCTGTCACCTCTATGTATTCATGCATTTTGTACGGGAAAGGTTTTCAAATTTTTTACGCAATTTTTTTTTTCGTTCAACTTTTCCCTGTTCCTTGATACAATCATTATTTTGATTCAAATTTTCGCAATTTCGAGATAATTTATTATTATTTTATTTCTAATTTTAAACATATTTAAATATTTTGAAATATCGATTAATTACGAAAAGAAAAATCGATGCAATAGGTTTTTGTACGATATAATATTTACAGTAGAAAATATCAATTTTTTTTAGTAAGTATGATCATATATATATATATATATATATATATATATATATATATTTCCAACTCATTTCCCTGGCTGCATCTTTTCAGAATTTTTTTGCTAAACTATTAAAAACATAATCAAGTAGATCCTTGTTGAGATACGATAATTGTCCGTGTTTGTAAAACGATCAAAATGTCCGTGTTTGTAAAACGATCAAAATGTGACACTTGAACTGTTATATGATTTAAAAGATTGGAATAATATTGTATAACTTTTGGGTAAAAGTAATAAACGTTTGATCCTATAATTTTAATTCGTTGCACTCTCAAAATAGTGGGACCTTTTTCACAAGCTTTGTGGCTCATGCTAGTTTTTTTTTTTAAGACGTCATCTAGTTTGATTGGCTACTTCTTCAATGTGATTTTCTTGTACAATTTCTTCTTACGTGGCATTTGGTCTTCTCAAGTGGTTTTGAAAATTGTGAAACAAAAAATTTAATATTCATTTTGGCTTTTTTTTTTTGCCATTTTTATTTTAAATATGCCATTGTAAAAAGGTATAACTTATTATGGACTTTAACCTCAAATTTTTTTGTCTTATTTACATTTCACAATAATATTTGGCATTTATTTATTTACGTCCCTAACACTCTGTATAACATAATTAAGAATAATGAATTATAAATTATTGCAAACTCTCTTTCAAACCATATGATTTACTTTGAGCAATCAAATATTCTGAATCTTAGCGATATGGACGATATCTCCCGTTTCAGTCAACTTTTTGTCACTACCAAAAATCCCACATTATTTTTTTTGTTTTCTTGTTTTTGAACTAATCATATATTATTTTTAAAAAACAAAGCAATACGACGCATCTATACATCATTTTTATGGATAGGGCTGGGATCAGGTCGGGTATACTGGGAATCGAGAAGTTCACGTTGGGTACCCGAATTTCGGGTACCCCACAACATACCGGATTCATGATCGAATTAATTTCGGGTACCCGATTTTTTGGCTTTTTTCCTCTTCAATTTCTTCATATTTTAATCGTGGGCCACTATTAATTTTTTTGGTTTCTTGGGACCCAATCGGATCCAATAAAATTATCCGATTCCCACCTGAAGTTTTCGAGTCGGGAATTGGGTAGCGAACCGAACCCCGAATTTTGTGTAATGAACGCCCACCCCTATTTATAGATTCCTTTATAAAAAAATATGTTTTAAAAAATATTGGAAAAGTGATTGGGCCAGTTAGAGCGGAGCATTGCGGCCTACAATGCTGATACTTGTGGATCGTAATATGAGGTTATTACTAAATTACCATTGTATTACTGAAGTGCACGCCTTTTGGGTAGTTATCAAAGTTGGATTTCAGCATGTGCCCAATCAGCTTACCAGTTGACGAAATCTTTTACACATCCTTCTTTGCCTGCCTTTAGCCTAGAAATGGAAGATGATTTCGATATGCCGCCGCCGGGGGGAGTGGATAAGGACATGGATCTGCCGGAAGAGAGCTCATACATGATAGTCGGAGAAGAGAAGGAGATCGGGAATCAAGGTTTGAAGAATAAGCTTGTTAAAGAAGGTGAAGGCTAGGATACTTCGGATAATGGCGATGAAGTTGAAGGTAATTGATTGCCCTTAATTCTGTTGGATGGTTAAAATTTATTTTTATTTGTTGAGTGTTCACAATCTGTTGGGATTTTTCCAGCTCATACGAAGTTCGATTCGTCTCCAAGATGGTGGAAGACGGCGTAGTTGATGGGACAACTGTACAAAACTTCGGTGGTGGTGGGGACGAGAAATGAGGTGGAGGCGGTGGCGATGGTGGTGTGGTGAGGGAAGAGGGTGTGTTGGATGAGTTAGTGGGTGCGATGATGGTGGAGGAGGTGATGTTGGACGCGATGGAGGAGGAGGGGGTGAGGGATTAGGGATGGCAATGGGACGGGTCCAGATTCGGACCCATATTGAACTCGCCCGCAAGGGCGTGTCTGGACCTACTTCAATCGGGTTTGGAAGCGGGGCGGGGCGAGGGCGGGTCTTAGGATTGGTCGAACTCGCCCCGGACCCGTCCCGCTATACATTTTTTATTTTTATTTTTTAAAAAAATTGTATTTTTTATACATTTTACTTCTTTGATTGAACAATAAAGTGTCATTATTTAATTTTATATCAAAATTCATGTGTTCATGTTAAAGAAGTTGGACATTTTGAAGAAAATAAGAGCAAATTAATAAAAATTTAGTAACTTGAAGATAGTTTTACAATGCTTATTATAAATATTTACTAGAGAAAACATGAAATTTAATCACAAAACTTAACTTCTGTGTTTCAAAATTGATTTCTAGCTAATTTTTTTTTTAAAAAAACAATAAATAAAAAAATATGGAACCGGGGCGGGGCGGGTAAACACGCCGGGTTCGCGGGTCTAAGCGGGGCGGGGTGGGTCCGGGTTTTATGTGTAGCGAGGCGGGTCCTGGGATTGGCTAAACCCGTTCCATACCCGCCCCGTTGCCATTCCTATGAGGGATGATATGAGGTGGTGTAAATGTAAAAAGGTAAATGAGACAAAATTGTATAGATGAATGAAGAAGATATGGTATTTTAAGTGCACCGTTTGTCTAATAGTGCATGTAATATACGTGCATTGCTAGACTCATGCGGTGCATGTAATTCATGAGGTTTACGTAAATGTAATATACAGCACCACATGAGTCTGATGTGCACGTAAATTACATGCGCTGCTAGACTCATGTGATGCACATAAATATAATATACATACACTGCATGAGTCGAGCGATGCACTAAAATTATGTGCACCGAATATTTTGGTTATTTTGGCTTAAAATGGACATAGTTGAAAACAAAATATTTTGATAGATTGGGCCGAAAAAATTCTCCTCCTCCTAATATCGATCCGAAATTTTCCTTAAAATTAGTCCCTACATATTTAAATTAAATTTAGATCCTTGTATATGCTTATGTTCAACTCATCTGCTCAACTCGCACATACGTAATATTTTGCCACGTGGCTTCACACCTAATTTAAAGTAATGCCAAAAACCATAATAAAAGAGAGAATTTTTTTTTTTGAGCAGGAGAAATAATTTAGTTTGACACAATAAACAATTGAAAGTTCAGCTGAATATGACAATTTACAAAAACATTTATACCAAATAACATTTTTCTTGTAATAAAATTTAAACACACATTGTATACTAACAATACAATAACAACTAAACTTTTAATACGCATAAATTGAGGTAGGCTATATACTTACAATACAAGAAGCTCGATAAACCCTTCCAAATAGGAGACTGATATATATACATGCATCACAAAAGCTATGACTTGAGAAGAATTGCCGTGTCCAACGGCCATACGGTGGCCGGGAAATCAGTTCTTTCCCCGGCTAGTGAATAGTAGGCCAGAATATGCGCAGGATCCTCCACGATAACCCGTCCTCCATCCAACTCCTGAATGTAAGACTGTCTCGCGGGTATCAGCTCAATATTCCAATTTGGTCGGACCATAGTTAAGAGGTCGCAACCATCACGAGACGCTCGGTATCCTTGCACCCACAAGTACCTCAGAGATTTAAGCTGAAGCGCAGCCAAAGACAATGCACGTTCACTAAAACAACATCCCCTCACTTCTAACTTTTGAAGGCTAGGACACCCTTTGGAAAACTCCAGAAGACCCTCGTCCGATTCCCCGACATAGCCAAGAAGCATCCACCTAATGTTTGGACTGTACTTCCCAACATAACCGAGGCCAACATCCGTCAATCCCCCAGGGCGGAGATACAAAGCAAACCTTCTGAGTTTATGGCAGCCCATAAGTAGAGATCTAACTCCATTGTCGAGGGGCAAATCCGTGATTCTCTCTTCGCGATCTAGCAAGGCCAACCGGAAGTCACATAGGTTCTTCGAATATGTACCCATACATTCCAAGGATGCATTTGTAATATCAGATGCATACACGGCTAGGTATTCAAGTTGAAGGCATCCTTGAGCCAAAGCAATGATTCCTCTCTGTGAGACTACACCTTCTTCATCTTCCATTTCATGTTCATCAGCTCCCCTCTCAATGCGGAGTCTTTTCATTTTCTTACAAAACTGAGCAAGAACTTCCAACCCTCTATCTCCAATAACATTTCTAGTCTGTTTAATAAAGATGGAACATAGCTTAAGTTGGGGATCAGAATGGAAATCTATTGAATCCACTGTAAATATAAAGTGTGCACTGGTTAGGCATCTAAAATGTACAATTTTTTTCTACATTACAAGATTTACCTCAAGAATTTCCAAGTTCGGACATCTTTGTAGCAAGAGACAATGGGATTCGGTATCAAGTAAAGCTTATAAGAGATCCAACTTTTTAAGTTTGGATGCAACTGGATATACGATGGGCAGTTCAGCTTTGCCCAAGTAAGTGAGACCCAAGCAACACAATCTTAATGGTAATGCAACAGCACCATACCTTTGCAATTGCACATTAAAAACACCCTCACCAACCAGTCCAGGGGGCTCACTAAAAGATCCACCGGCAAACTCTTCTAATGAAGACGCGGCTCGGAAAAAACCAACAAGGTTTGAAAGATCACAATCACTAATTTTCATCGATATCAGAGATGGGCATCTTCTTGCTATCAGTTCAAGGTCTTCAGATCTGACTTTTGTAAGATCAGTCATGTAGAAGTTCAAAGTCTCAAGAACTGTATTGTTTGAAGCAAGCTCATGCAGCCATTCGCCATCCTTCTCAACTATCCCGCTCTCTTCCATAATCAAAATTCTCAGATTCCTGAAATTATCAGTTTTAAAATTCTCAAATTGCAGTAACAAAACAAGAAATCCTAATCCCTGACCAGAATTTGGTTCCGAGTTTATTTTTCATATGCCATCCTTTAAGACAACAAAAGTCAGACAACCTTCTTCAAACCATTTTGATTGAAGTATTAACTATGTTTAAGAATTAAGACAGATCCCAGTAATGAAACTAGTGCAAAACATGCAAACAATTCCTACCCTTAAAACAACAGTTTTGTTAACTTTACATGAACTGCAGATATCAAGTTGACATCAGACGACATAAAGAGATGTAAATTTCAGTTCCCAAATGACCAATCAGTTGCAGAGGGGTGTGTATGAGAAAGACGAAACACAAAATAAATAATATCATGGGTAGCTCATGCATTCTATTATTCTAGCTTCAAGGGCTAACCGATTTATTCATCTCAAAGTATAATCCCCTGGGAGAATCAGAGAATTTCACTGAATGCGGATGATGATGATACTGAATGGGCCCAAATAATCTCATTAAGCACCATGGTTGTAAAGAAAAAGGAGATAGATTTAACCAATAATTGGATGACCAATATCATAAAAGCGTCTCACCACATGGTCCATTCCCTATATCTCGATCAAATCAACCCAACCAACCCCTCGTTAATATACCACAGATGTTAGTTTCCTCAGAAGCACAACCAGAAATCATACCAGATGCCTATGCACGAGCAGACAAGGGATTTTGGTTAGAGGAGGCAACTTAGTGGTTTTCGGGGGCAAAACTAAATTACGGAAAATTAACATAAATTCTAATAAGAACACAAGGAAAACCAAAATCCAAGATGGCAAGTTCCCAATACGAAAAGATTGCTTCTAAACTCATTGAAACAAACTGAGAATTTTTAAAACTTGGATTAAAAATTGAACCTTCCCAATACAATAGCTGACACACTACATTGTAACCTCAAATAAATCAAAAGCACCATCTACAAGGAAAAAGAAATCTCCACTAGAAATGTTTTGTGGAGATGTTAACATGTGATGATCTTATGAAAGGTTGCAGTTGGTAGGCGGCTAGGCATTGAAGAACCCCAGCTTATGAAAATTATTAGGGCTACCCTCCACACGCATAGCGAATGGTTCAAGCTCCAAATGTGTAAAGACCAGTTTGAGGGACTTTTATGGGTTAATTCCCTAAAAGAACTTGGCAGTCCATTGCTTGGAGACGCTTCTTGCAAGTCCAATAGTAACACATGCACTCAAGGATCTTCACAAGTTACGGTATCCTCTGGTAGTACTAGGACTCATGAAGATGGTAGTAGTCCTAATCAAATCACGTCAACTGATGTCGGGTGTGATGAAAATGCTATACTGTAAGTTATGGTGAGTCTCAGGCCTGTTTTAAACAATTCTATTTTCGCATGTAAATCAGTTTCTATAAATCATGGACTCATAAGATATTGCAAGTGTAGAATGATTGATAAATATTACCCACGATAATATTCTAAATTCAAATAGTAAAACTCTTTCGAGAATAGTATGCCTTCCCAGTCTCCTAGCTTCAAAACTGCTCGACTAGTTTTTATCATTTGCGCTAATGCCTGTAGCATAAATTCAAAATTTGGCTTTCACCCGAGATACACGATTTCTAAATCTTCCCAAAAATTAAGTGCTCACCAGATAAATTGAGCAAAGGTATTTCAAGAAAGACCAGACGAAAATCAAGCATACCAACAAAATCAGAAAAAGAGATCGAATTCCAAAACATGAAACACCAATACCAAACAAAACCAGACGAAAACATATGTAAATATCAACCACAGGTCAGAACCTGCACAGGCGCCCGATATGGAAAATCCCATCGGTAGAGAAACCCGAGCATTTATCCAATTTCAAGACTTCCAAAACCTTCCCAGCTGCCGAATTAGCCAGGAACTCGAGATCCGAATCCTTCACAATCATCCTTCGGAAGTGCACCGCCTTCATTTTCCCAAACGACCTCACGATTTCCTCCACCCACGGCGTCACATAGCCACCCCAGTCCTCCGGAATCAGGTTGAACATGGCGGCGCGTGGCTTCCCCTTCAGCTTCAGCGACTCTAGCTGAGGGAAGCGCCGCGACAACCTCTGCGGCTTGGCCGTATAACAGAGGGCCATGGTCACGTGCTTGCGCGTGATGGCATCGATAGCGCACCAACTCTTGCAGACCAGCGACACCGCGTCCAGGTTACGTGGGTCCTTCACATACGGAATCACGCACTCCCAAACGGTGTCATACACCCCAGAACTGCAATCGTTGCTGCTCTCACAGCTTCTACTGGTACTAGTACAGAAGCTCACATTCAATTTCTTGGAATTTCTACCGTCTTCCATCCTCAAGATTCGACGCCTAGAATCTTGGCACGGCTACAGCAGATCAAAGGACGAAGACCAAGAAATGGGTGTGAAGGGAATTGATTGTGATGGGATATCGAAGAACTTGGAAATGCGAGGACCAAATCCAATCCAATCGTATTTACTGCAAAAGATTGCACTATAGGGAGAGACAAGAGAGACTGAGGTTAACACTTAACAGTAACGGTGGGCTAGAGCGAGGGGTTCTCCTATCTTCACCTAAAAACGAGAGTAGTAAGTAAAGGACAGAAGAGATCCTAATCTATCCAATAGGGGTAATACAAAATCTTTTGCACATTTAATATTAATATTTAGTTACTATTATTGTTTAAGCCTTTCATTTTCAATTTTACCATAAAACTCAACACTCTAAATATAATTATAATATTTTTGTCATAAAAGTCCAAATTTTGTAGTATAGTTATGTTGAAATAAAAGGATAAAATACTGATTGCATGTTCTATTTTAACTTTTGTTCAAAATAAAAAAAATATAACATATCCAACTTCAAAAATCACAGCAAATAAAATGTTCAACATAATAGAAAATCTATATCTATATCTATATCTATACTCCTATAAAAATGTGGATCAAATGGCAAAGTTTTTCATTGTGATTTAACAAATTTGTCCTTTTTTCCTATACTTCCTTACACAAATAAAAATTTCATAGGGATATAATTGTAAACACATAATATTAACAAGGGACATAAAAGGAAAATGAATAGTATAATTATTAACATTCATTTAGTTATTATCAAAAGGCAAAGTTTTCCATTGTGATTTAACAAATTTGCCATTTTTTCCTATACTTTCTTACACAAATAAAAATTTCATAGGGATATAATTGTAAACACATAATATTAACAAGGAACATAAAAGGAAAATGAATAGTATAGTTATTAACATTCATTTAGTTATTAATTAATAATATATTAAAATCTATAATATAAATTCTCACCTCTTCATTTTCCATACTTTGAATTTACATGATTATTTTCTTAATTAGCACATCAATAGTAATAAAAATATAATAAAATGCTGAGTGTTTAACAATAAACATAATAAATAAAGATGTTAACTAAGTTAGAACAATGACATTTAGATAATTAGAATAAATTTATAGGCTAAATTATCTGATATAAAAATTAAAGTAAGAAGTGGCATGGTATACGAATAAAGAGGAACCCACATACCTCAATTAACTATGAAATATTATAATAAAATTAACGAAAGTAAATTATTAATATATTAAAATCTATAACTACTGATATAAATTCTTTAAATTCGAATTATACATCCTAATTACTAATTGAATTAACTAATAAAAATATTAACAACAATAATGAGGTACAAAATATGGCTCTACTGCGAAGCACGTGCAATATACTAGTTTTTAAAATATCTCAAAAACAACAAACAATATCAAAAAAAAAAATTATTTTTGTCACTGTTGTGTGCTTAGAATTTTGGGTATCCTGTCCATATCGTGAGTAGATTGTGCATTGTTACGATTGTGATAGTGAAGATGTTGAGTTTGGGAAATCTTGGTGGTATACTGGGGATTGTGTTGTGATTTGCTCAATTGATTGGCATAAGTGAATTAAGAGGTTATAATCATTCCCTTGTTTTGAGTGGAGTTATTATTTGATTGTGGCGTATTGTGATTGCTCTTCAACTTGCTGGGTGTGTGACCTAATGGATTTCGTCAAGCCGCCCTCCCATGCAGTGGTAGCTTTGGTCCGGGAGTTTTACGCAAATCTGAGGGAGCGATATAATTGTCTTCAAGCTCAAGTAAGAGACAAGAACGTAAATTTTGACTGCCATTCCATAAATCGGCTGTACAACATGCCCAACATCACGAATAATGCATACTCGGCCTACATTAATGAATAGATCGATTATAACGAAATCATCACCACTTATTATATAGTTATAAGTTATAATATAATATTTTCACTAATGTGATACACAGAAAATACTAGTTATATATTAATGGAAAACATTTTATATAACTCATGTGATCTTTTTGGTGTGTTTGAAATGATTATACTAAATTGCCCTTCATTTTTAATATATGAAAAGTGAAACGTAAGATAATTATTGTATTGAGAAACTATACATCAATTTGATACATAAAAAATTCTCATAAATTAAACGATTTCATTTATCTTATATTAAAAAATTCGACATAGTATATCGTTCAACTGCATTATGATAGCTAGGGTTGAGTAGTTGCTATTCCCGTGAGAGTGTGAGTAGCAATTATTAGATGAGAATATTCTCATCCATATTGATCTGATAGCATCAACCAAATCGATAGCCAGTTAGACAAAGTGTACCAGTGGGGGTGAATAGATCATTTTATTAAACTTGTAGATTTTTTAATCTGAATTGATTATTGAAAATCCACAGAATTAATTCAACTCTGAAATCTTCATGCTTGTGAATCCAGCCTTCAAATTGTTATCAAAACCATTTGCTATTACATTAAGATTTCGGGGTCAAGAAATGTAAATGCGAGTTGGGCATACGTGCTACTTAGTTTATACTAAAAAATGTCTGTAGAGAAGCTTATGACCTTATGCTTTTGTGTCTACAGTGGAAATGCTTGCATGGACCTAGTTTGGACCTTATTTATAAACTAACTCAATATTAAAACATATATTTTAAATAAATAATAATAAACTAAACTAAACCTACCAAAATATTTAGGCCTAAAATATTGAGTAGGTCCATAGATGGAAAATAAATGGGGGCATCTTAAACGGATTTTTTGATGCTACCCCAACCTTATGATGAATCCACCCTTGATTGATTATATTCCAAATAAATATTCTCAAGGGTTTAATACGCTCTTAAGGATAGCATCAAATCCACGTCTTAAACCGGATGGCGTGTACACATAGTTTGGCCAAAAAACTTTATATTCTAGTTTGCTTGTGCATAGTAAAATTTGTTATTGTCTGCTGTTTCACATATTATGTGGAAGTCAGTCATCATATAGTTTATTCTACATATACATCTTTCCAATGTACCCTAAATATTAATATCTCAAAATTTGCTTTTAATCTCAAAACTTCATAATCCTTGTCATCTATAGTGTATTATAATTTGGTCCAGTTCCGATACAGAAGCACTTGATCTGGAAAGTAGATTTATCAACGAGGCTTTTCAAGTAGAAGCAGCTTTATCTTTAGATGTAGTAGTGGGGAATTTTTAAGTTTTTAAAAAAATTCTTAAAGAGAATTTGAAAAATAAGTCCAAAAGTCGTAATTTTCTTGTGCTGTAACTTTGCTTTTTAAAGTGTTTTTTTTATAAGGGTATTGTTTGTCTTTCTAAAAAAGTATCTGATAAAAGTTTGAAAATCCAAACGCACAGTCTATGAAAAGTGAATTTCAAGAATCATGTATGGTCTTCTATTGCGGAAACAACCTCTATGCGGTGCAAAGGCAATGCTGCATACATTAGACCAAAGTGGCCCGATCCTTTTCTTGCGTATTGCGGAACCTTCGTGCACCGAGTTTATCATTTTATTATTGTCTTCTACAGATAATTCGCTGAACATCTTCTGTGGTGTGAGCATGAGGTTATATGAGGTCTTAATCTCGAGGACAGCGGTGTGCTGATTCTTTTGGCCATGTGATCTCTAATTTAGTTCAAGTTTGTCAGCTTTTGTTGGGATGTATGCAGAAGTCAGTATATTTGCGTACTACACAGTATATTTTATCCCATTCCTCACTTGCACTTTGCCATCGGTTGCGGGAGGCGAGTAACTTGAAGACAAGTTGTATAAACATTTTGTTAGCTAATTACTTGATGAAATATATCAGTGACATATTAACAAATTTGGATTTCCAAGACTTAAAATAACTCTATCGTGTATATTGAAACTGAAGACATTCATATGTATTTTTAAGTGTTCTTTTATCATACTGCGCTTACATGAGTTCTTTTTATGAAAATGTACGAACTTAATAACTTTCAATAACCAAACATCGGAATAGCCAAAACATGGCCTATAGTGGATCCAAATGCCCATATATAGGCGCAATGTTGCTTCGAATAACCACATATATGGCTCAAAATACCTTCATATCCTCCTAGATACTGTTCTATTTACTTGAAAGTTGAACCAGAAAAGGAAAAATAAGAACTAAAGAAGATGATTCAATTTTTTTTAATGATCTTTCATTGCACAAGAAATGGAAGTTCGTACATTAGGCCACATTCTACTACATTTCGACATTATAGCTACTCCCACGTATCCACATTTCTATACCAACAAAACTGAAATCCCAAAACCAGACAATTCCAATTTTATCTTTCGTCAAATCGAAATCAATCAACCACTTCATCAAAATGCGGCTCACTGGAGCTAGATGGTTTCTCCTTTTGATCAATCAAATCATCTCTGCTGGCACATCTTTTACCGATGCCACTTCTTATTGGTTTCTCCGACAACAAAACCAAACCCATAGTCGTCCAGCTATGTGTCAAAATATCGACATCTATGGTTCCACTATAAAGACCCCGGCTTCCAGCAGCAATCACATTTTGCTTGTCATCGCTGCTGCTCAGCATGGAAGGCAATACATCAAGAAGCTGAGAATTGGGTTGGCTGGAGCTACTTATGAGCATCCGAAGCGTTTCCCTAGCACCTTTTTCCAACACGGATTCAGCATCTGGAAGAGGGTCCATACGATTTGGATTTAATGATGAAATCGTGGTCGAAATAGTAGGGCCAGCACTGACCAAATACCCTTGGCCAGAAGAACACACATCAATCACTGGAATGTGGACAATAGGATCACATATCAAAGGTGTAAAAGTAGGAATTTGCTGAGAAGTTGGTAGCCAGACAAAAGGATCAGGTGCAAAAGCAGGAAAGTCTAGAGGAACCTCGGCCATATTTAGGGATTGTTTTGAAGTTAAAAGTCTAGCTTGCCTGGTAGCTGATAGGAGAGAAGAAAGTGGAGGCAGAGATAGTGATTCAGTAGACGAAATAGGTAGGTGCGGATTTCCTTTAGTGAATTGTAGTGCAGATGCAACAGGAGGACACCAGCAATACTGAGGTGAGAAGTGAGATGAGCCTGAAAAAGGAATTTGTATTTCTGAACCTGAAAATTGAAGCTCCGAGGATTTTCCATGTATCTCCAACAAACTAAATGCGGCTGATGCATGACCTGCATTTGGTTCAGAAATTTCGTCTTGCTCCAAGCAATTAGTACTAGATGGTTCAAAATTGCTTGATGAAGTAATAGCTAAGCTTTCAGCCCTTGAAACGTAATTCTCCACACACCACTTCAATTTCTCTCTGGCAGCGCTCCTCACAGAAGACAGACTCTTAGACATGCCTTCCTTGAACTGGTTCGACTTGGGACTGAGGCTACCCTGGTAGATTAAGTTTGTCTTTGATCCTTGACCCCCACATTGCCGGACATAGGAATATTTTTGACAAGTTGAAGAAGATTGAGGAAAATGTTTTTCGCAAGGATTGGTGTTGACAGAAGAAGGGGAAGCTGACAGAACATTAGTAACTTGAGTATTGGTTACAACTGACCCCGCGAGATAAGCATGAAGATGAGTTGCAAAAAAATGAAGACGCGACTCGCTAATTCCGCTTAATTCAGCAAGTGAAGGTTTTCTCATAAGCACATCCTCCATCTAGACAGACACAATAAAACAGAATGAGGAATTTTATTAATTACACAAGAAAACATTAGAACATAAGTGAACTGTCTCGGTAATCTTACATTTCTTAGCAATTCGTTTCCCAGAATCTTGGATTTTTCAGAGCACCAAAAATAACAAACCACAACATCTGAAATCTTAATTAAGAATGATCTTCCAGACTTGTCAGCAGAAATCTCTTCAATTTCAATGGCATTGCATTGATCCTTGGAACTAAATGTTGCCAGCCTCTCCACAGAACCATCATCGCCATTAAATGAGATGCGCAGATCGGAAGTTGGCAAAAGTGTGAGGCATAAATTTCCTCTGTACAACATGACAAAAGAACGAAAGGATCAGAATTCAGAAGCGTGAAGCATATCACAAAAGGCATCAATGCTAAAGTAGAAGAGAGTTTTCATAGTCATACAAGACTTCATACTTTCCCTGATCCCAACTAACAAAAAGAAAAAGTAGAATGTGATCGGAGTCCAAAATTTAAGAACATTGACAAACTAATCCACTTCCTAAGCGATGCATGAATTCTAAATCGTTTCTCTATTATGCACCAAGATCTTCACAGATTAAGGTAAAAGGTTAGGTATACTAACAGTTTCAATAAGTTCCAAGTGTTTAATTTCTTTTTCTCCATAACCAATTTTATCCCATGGCTTAACACACGAAAGTTGGAAAATTATTCAAAAAGCCCCAACTTAACCATCAGATATTGGTTTCATGCAAGAATGAACAGAGGAAAAAAGATCAAACAGAATTTAAGTTGCGCATACAATTTGTAAGGATCAAAGCCCATGAATATATAGGAGTCTCATCCACATCATCAAGGGCATGTTACTCTTAAAAAATAATCCAATAGCTAGAGAAGGAAAATAGCCCAAATGTACAAATTAAGATGTTACAGAAGCAAATTAGTAAAGGTAAAATTAACCACATTATTCAAGTATAGAACAGTTATAACAAGTTTAACAACCGTAAAAGTAGTATATTAAAAAGATAAAAAAAAATTAGCATAAAAAAGGACACAAAGTTCTAGCAAGACATAGCACAATAAATTAACATAAGAACATGAAGCTACCTTTAATTCTTCTTATTTCAGAGATCATTATAGTATAACGCCGAATTTACCTACAAGTCAAACGATATTTTCACTTGGAATGCCAAATAATCTAGCCATTATAACATAAAATATAGCATTTCATAAGGCATGGTATGATCAAACATTGAGGACAAAATAGAGTCATATTAACTACCACCTTGTCGACAAATGTTCCTTTTAGCTTCTTAAACATAAATACTATCAACGAGAAACCACTGTGAATACAAAAGTCTTAAGCACTGAATAGATATAGCATGATAAAAAAGAAAAAAAAGGAAATAACACCAAATACTGAAGCCATATTCACGATGTTGATTCAGACTTCATATGAGGTTTTCATATAATAGAAGCAGCAATAATCTCACTTGATTACCGTATAAGAACATATTGCAGGAAATATTAAGTCAAATACTTGCATCTTTAGTTAATCTATAATTCAGGAATATTAGTGGAATCAGAATTCTCTAGTTACATGAAATTTAGACTTCTAGTATGTCCTAGTAGAAATCTTAAGAGTCCTAGTATGAATATAGTGTAAAAGTCTATAAAATAGGGACCTAAGTAGGTTACATAAGAGAATGAATAAAATTATGTTCATATCTTGTGTGCCATATTTTCTACACATATATCATAGTTATAAAGGCGCTAGGCGCCAAAAAGCGATGAATCATGGCCTTGCTTAAAGCGCGAGGCGACGGGAGAAACGTGGCCTAATAGACATTAGGCGCTAGGAAAAAATTTCAAATATTAGATATAAGTATTTTAATAATTAATTATAAAATAAATATATATAAAATGATATCAATTAAAAATATCTCTTTCATTTGATATCAATTAAAAAAATACAATTGTCAAATGTCTATCTCCTAAATCTAAAGCATCATCATCCCCTTTATTTGACTCACAACCATCTATGTAGTCTTCATCGTTCTCGAAATCAAAATCTATCTCTTAATCATCTTCATCAGTGCACATTATATTATGTTATCGGCTACATTATGTTAGCAGTGCATTATATATAATATTTATTTAAATTATATACGCATACAATAAAAATAGTAAATGAAATTTTAAGATTAAATAAAAAACAGCAACATATTTAGATGATAAATGTATACTGTGCAGGAACAAAAAAGAACCCTAAAAAAATCAGAACCCTAAATAAAAAAAACAGCAACATATTTAAGATTAATAGAAAACAGCAACATATTTAAATGCTAAATTTTAAGATTAAATAAAAAACAGCAACATATCAGGCGAGGGGGCGGAGAGACAGCGGCGATGTGGCAGCGATACGATGGTGAGGGCACGGGTGGAGGGCAGAGGCAAGAAACTGAAATGTGTATCGTGTAGTTTCTCTAGGAACAAAAAAGAACCCTAAAAACATAACAGCTGTTTCTCTCTCAGGTTTGGCCTTATAAAAAATAAGCCCCTGTTAGGTTTGGGTCTTTTGAAAAAGATTAAACGAGGCCCAATAGCTCAAAATCCCTACAAAAACCGTCTGAAGCTTTAAGTGACTAGCACCAAGCGCCTAGTCGCCGCCTCCTGAAGGTGTGGCGACTGTGCTGCACCTGAGGCGGATCCGGTCGCTTGGACTCACTTCCAGCCTAGGCAGGCCAGGCGCCTTTAACAACAATGACATATATACCACAACAACCTTCCCTGTTGTCTTCACACACATAACATACTCACCTCATAGCAATGTAAAGTCATATGTAGTGCGAGATGACTTGGATAAGTCTGCAAGTGTACATACAAGACACTTAAAAATGACCCCCAACATGTTTAGGGTCAGAGAATAACACAACACTCTAATCCTAAGGGTCACTAGGCAGGTAAAAATATACCCATATCATACAACAAACTGGAAACTGTTAATCGAAATGATCAATATGCATCAATAACCACACACACCAGCACATCAATAGATACATATGTCAAAAAACAAATGATTTTTTTCTTACAAAATGAAAGGGAAGGTCATTCATAAGAAAAGAAACGCAAGCTTAGCAACATAAACTTGAACCTGGACAAAGTTGAAGAAACTGTCACAGAAAATCAAAATCGACTTTTCAATTTATAATCTTCAAAATTACTATAAAAGTCAATGAGGTTATCGTTGCAGCAACCCACTCTAACCACACTTTTCTATAATTTAATTGAGCAGAGCCTTTAAACCTAGTTACCCGCATTTCTTGGAAAAGAATATAACCACTTATATAAGCTACGAAAAGTAAGTGTCACTAATGGTACCAATCGGGGAGTATATAATAGAACTTCATGTCAGAATTCATAATTTTTCACCCGTGACTCCTTGCACTCCAATTTATTTTTTGATGCACTGCTTCTACCCCAACCCCACATACTCAAAAAAGTTAAAAGTTCCTTTCTGCCCTTTTGTTTATCCCTCAGACCCTCACATCCAAAAGAACTCTGAATCACAAAAAACAATCGTAACTTGTGAAAGAAAAGGCACCGCAAAAGATGAAGTGATAAAATTTTACTCATATAAAACCATACAATTTGTTATAAAATGGTACAGGTGCGTGCAACTACCTTATCGATGTTGGAGACAAAAGGGTTCCTTTCTTGTCGATCTTTCCAACCCGAATAGAAACAAGAGGTACGCACAGGCACCTGGCCAAAATAGCGACTTCTGATGGTTCAAAGTGCTGGGAGACGATAATAGGAAAGAAGTAAGTGGCCCAAAACTGAGAAAAGCAGAAGCTTCTTACAACAAAATTAGTCAGAATCTATCACAAGAGAGATTTAAGGCTGTGGAAAACTCAATATAAGTTCTATTTGAACCACTTCATATATAAGTATCACAACCACAAAATTCAAATTAATACCGTTACAAATACTTAATTTCGTAATAAAATCATTAAATTCCTGAATATCAGTCAAACAAATTGATTAAATACGAATCCCGGATCCAAAACCTGCAACACCCATAAACCCTATCTAAAAGCAATAGAACACACAAGCAAATCGAATTCGGCCGATGGAGCATATACATACCTGACTAAGGTGAGCTAGCAGACGATCCTCAGCCGCCCCAGTGGAAACATTAAGCTTCAGCAAAGGTTTCAACCTCTCATCCGCCCGGCACGCCCCCATCACCTGAAAATCAAAAGCACGAAACCACTGCAGAAAACTGTCCTCTCCATCTCTAGTCCGAAGCAGCAGATCTACATCCCCATCCTCCATGAATATCCCTGTCAACCTCCTCACGATCGACGGATTCGCGTTCGCTGAAGTATCTGCACCAGACGACGACTCGTTGATCGAATCATCTCCATTGAAATTCTGGTCCCCTCTATCATCATCTTCACACTGTCGATCGTTCTCAGGTTGCTGTTTCTCAGAATTAACCATGTGTCCAAACCCGAAAATTTAGCAATGTTCGTAGAAAACCTAATGTTAGGCTATTCAAATCCTACGATCAACTAAATCCGAAAAACAATACAGAGAAACAAAAATCTCAATCAATCAATAAATGGTAACCTGAAAAACGAATCAGATTGAATGAAAATATCTCTCTGATAGCAGCGGCCAATGATGAATGACGCAAAGATAAGGAATCAAATTTTATTTGAAGAAGCCCTGCGGACATGAAAAAATAATATTTTCTGTGTTTAATGTTTATCTGAGGTCCGGAAATATATTATTGGTCTACGAATGCAACCACGTCAGCACTGGGCCATTGTCGACTGTCGAGCCCATATGTCCCATTCCAAATTAAACACACGTAGCCCTACACGGTGATGTCTTGGCTACCCCATGGGGCGGTGCCCCATGGGGTAGCAAAGATATTCGCCCTACACATGCTTTATATGGGTAATAAAAATTATTAAAACAAACACTTTAATATTTTTTTATTAAATTACTTTTATAAAAAATAATCAAATTTTTTTTTGGAAAAATAACTTTTTAAAATAAATGCAAATTTTGTAGTTAAATAATATTTTTTTATACAAACTGCTGATTGTATTTTTTGAATAAATATTTCACGTAAGTAGCAACATATATGTGTTATGTATATAAAAATATTGGACAAAATACAATTTATATAACTCATTTTAATAATTTGAAATATAAATTGAACAGGGAGAAAGATTTTCATTACTTTGAACAATTACGAATTCTCTCCTACAATTTAAAAAATAACGCCAACCTCTCCTTCAATATATTTTTATGTCAAATAATAGGGAGATGACTAATATTTTTCATTCATCAATTACAAACTAGAATGGATGAATTTGTAATACCGGTCACACTCAACTCACATGCCCAAAATAAATGAAACATAGACTCATCAGCCACGAAACATAAGATGCAACTCTTGTTCTCAACAAAAGGAAGTATATCCACTGCGAGTAAATTGTCAATAGCACCCACATCAATGAAGTAGACATTGTCTATCCCCCTAGAAACAATCTTGTTATTATGCCTAACACCTGATCCAATCCCCCAAAACCACGAAGAGATAAGTAAAACAGTGTGGTCTAGTGTTCTGTTAACTCATTTGTAACACACAATATCTTCTTGACTAGCGCAATGTCAATATGTCTAGCTACCAAGCATGTTTCGTAACGTTGGTCGCGGAACGGTCAGAACGACAGAACGATAGTCGTCGTGGGCTAAAACAGATGTGTAATTATAACAACAATGTCGTTGTAAATCGCGGAACAGAACGTCGATTTTTTGTGACTTGGAACGACAATTTCACGATCATTATGGTTACGGAACATTTTTAATTTGTTTCAAAATTTCATTTTTCATTAAAAATTTGTCCATATTATCTAATTATTTTATTTTTAAATTAAAAATTTTCATGATAATAATCGCGTCGGCTCCGAAAAATATCATTGGAACTGGAATATCAGCCTCCACGATGCTCTCTATGATCGTGTCGTGAACCATGCTGCCAAGTCCTTATAGGCTGTGTTTGCGATTGCTTATTCAAAGCACTTCTATGTTGCTTTTGCTTAAAGTTGAAAAAGTTGATTTTAAGCAAAAGCATTGAGTTTTTGTTATTTAAATAAAAAACAGCTTAATAAACTTAAATTAATTACAAAATTGCCACAAAACAACTTAAATCAGTCAAAAGCATGTCATGACATGCTTCTCTGTCTCTGCTTTTTTCTGCTTATTTTTAGAGAAGCAATAGCAGAAGCAAACAAATAAAACACCCAAAAACTGCTTTTTTATCTGGAAAGCAGATAAGCAGTTTTCATAAGCAATTGCAAACACCTACATAATAGCTATACCATATTTATGTATGCAATCATCTCAATTTTAGTATAGAACTGCAATGTTACTTTGTTGATGGTACCCAAAACTTCTACAAACAATTGAAACAATATGATACGAAACGCAAAACACCGGACTATCTCAACATACTTTTAAACTACTTAAAACATCTATCGAAATGCTCCAAGATAGTATAAAAGAGATTAACTTAAACAATCTACGAGATTTTGAAACCAACCTGAGACTCCAAAGCACGACACTATTTTTGAGTTTGATGTGACCCATTGTCAAGTTTTGATTTTAATAATTTCTTTCGCATTGTCTGCCACGAACTCTACTTTTTCAAAGATTATCTTGTTGATCATTTGTCGTCGAATACTCCATATCACGCATGCTCAAATTGATTTCCAGATTTCCTTCTTTGTTGAGTATGTAAAAATGTCATATATTGGAGGTAATGTTGCTTGATATATTATCTTGAAACACCGTTAAAATACCGAACCAAGCATATATATCCATCAAATTCCATGAACTAAATTGCACGAGCTTAAGAGATGATTAGTTGTTGCCTCTATAAGTTGTTTACGTATCATCGCATGCAATCACGATCTTAATTCCAACTAAACATTCTTCAAGAATGGAATCTCAAACTCCTCTAGCAAGTAATTTTTTTAAATTTTTATGGAAGAAAACTTTAACGACTTACATGATCAACTGCGGAAACATACAAACTTATAGAACCTAATTTATAATGTCTCTTATTAATTCGTTAAAGATATGGAGTCATGCTATCACCCATTTAAATATAACAATAACATGTGATGAATAATTTTCTGACCGATTGTTTTTCTTATTTTAGAGTAATAAACATTATGTTTTTTGTGTCTCTCTTGTAAGATTTATTGGAACTTAAGAACAATACTGATAATTAGAAAAGTGACACACATACAACAAGGATTGGTGAAACATAACTTTAATTGGCCATAATATAATTATATTATTAGGAGCGAAATACAAACTTTTTGTGGCCGAGGACTATCACAAGATATATATATATATATAAGCATCCAACCAATTTGGATACGCGATGTATTCCCTTTATAACAGCACTCTTGATCCACAGAGCTTAAGGCAGTATGTAAGCTGCAAATAAACAGGAAACAAACTACTAAATCAATATAAAGGTAGAATAAAAACTGTCATGCACGAGCGGGGCGTCTCAAATTTTTTTGTCGTCTTAGTCAAATTATAAAAATGAAGCATTTACTGAAAGAAAAAAAAAAGGAAATGTTAAACTAAAAACTAATACTTATTAAATTTTTATATTCAAGTTTAGTCAATGAGTCATTTTTTATTTCTAGAATTGGTTATCCATTTAATTGAGTTTGAGACACAGTAGTTCTCGTAAGTAATTTTTATAATCATTAATTTTGAAAAAAATATTTTTATACAAATGTAAATGTAACTACTAAGTAAATAATATTCTATATACTATTAAAAAATTAAAAAAAATAATCACTTTCTTTTAAATTTAGTATTTTAATTGAGTCTTCACTTTCTAAATTTAAAACTTCTTATAAAACTTCTAATTTTGAAAATAAATCTAAATCATCTATATCTGAATGCACAAGACATATGTTTCCAAATCACAATCAATATATGAATGTAATATGTCAAGACCAAATAAAAAACCAAATACATGATAATATTTTGAAAGTAATTCAAATCGAGCATCTACCAAACCGAGGAATTAAGGGCCTAAAACAAATATTTTAGTGGTTTTACCACTTGAGCCACCCATATGACGAGAACCATATGATGAGAATGTTGTACGTGAGATAGGATATTACAATAATATGGTTTAACATAAATATTTGACGCTAAATATCTTGGGACAATAACTATTGATTTGGGATGATTAAATTTAAATATTTAATAATATATTCTAAAGAATGAAAAAAAAAAGGCTACTAAATGAGCAGAAGAAAGAAGTCATAGGCTAACCTCCACACTTGAATCCCACAGGCCTATCAGCAAGATTACATCTCTTTGGAATGGATATAGCAATTTGAGGATTAACACCAGAATTCTTTGCGGTATTTGACAACATTACAGCACAAAGACACTTGGGATTCCTTCCAAGTTTCTGAACCTGAGTACAGCAACCGACAGAAACCGCAGCATTCGCGTCTAGAGCTGCTGATAAACATGGAAACAGCTTCAGGAGTTCCATGTCCGGGGTCGAATTGGGGCACTCTCCGGCTGCATTTGCAACATCGAAGGTTGTGATCCCGAGGATCAGAATGAATCCCAGAATGCAGAAACACTTGGATGATGCTTCCATATATGATTTTGTTCTGTTTTTGTGCATAGAATCCATGTCTATTCTATGGTATTTTATAGTGGTTTTTAGAGCCCAATTGTAGCTGACTGGAAACGCATTATGTTCTGAAGTGCGTTAGGTATTACTAGGAGATATGTTATATTTTTTACTAGTGCTGCAATTGTATAATTGAAGCAGCATTTGCAAAGGGATGTGGTGAAATTAAGTGGAAATATAGTGCTATTTGTTATTGTCGACGCAATAATTATGTCTTCTCTTTTTTTCCACAATCTAAGTTAGTGCCGAAGGGCATGCCAATCTTGGTGTTTATATTGATATTTCACAGACCGTTGTGATTATTGGCATGTAATTTTTTTAAATTAAAATTAAAAATAATAAGATAATTCCAAAAAAATTAATGACTAAAATTGAAAAAAGTTCCACGACGACTTCAAAATCCCTGTTTCGTTCCTCGATGATCGTAAAATCGCAGATATTCTGTTTTAGCATGAAACTTTATCACCAAAGATCCAATCCTTGATTGCATTAGTTCCAAGGTTGGATCCGGTGGGCCGAACGATTGAGAGTTCACGATACTTGAATTGAAACGGGAACGGGATCTCCGTTTTGGTGACCCTTGGCCGGTTATGGTCAAGTTCCTAAACCGATCATCATATTTCCATTCTGGTACAATCCTTTGTTTTTTTAGTTTAAAATTTAATATAATAAAATTAATTCTAATTAATATTCAACTCTCCAAATTTTAAAAGTTATTAACGATTTCAAAAATCAAAATTCTGAACTTAAGTTCAAAAAATCCGACTAACTCTAATTTGAAAAAAAAGAAGCTTTATTTCTATTTAAATTTAGAATAGATATACGATATAAAAAAAGGAAACAAAGGGACGCTTGGAGTACTTTCAAATTTTGTGACATCGTATAGTATATAGAAAAATTTAGGGTAAACATGAACAACCCCAACTCATTTTACCCCCTAACTTTTCAAAATGTGCATTTAACCCCTGAACAATTTTAAGTAGTGCATTTAACCCCTAACAATATCCAAGAACAATTTTTTCGAATACTCTGGCTGCAAATTCCCTCACGTGAGTCGCACATGCCACAGCCAAGGATATGTATATCTTTTCATGTATTTTCTGCAGGAATTTTTGTAGTATACCAATCAGAAAATACATGAAAAATAGTTTTACGAGTATACCACGTTCGATGAATTTTACTCATAAAATTCTTATAGAAATACATGAAAAGTTATACATACTCTTGATCGTGGCATTTGAGACGCATGTGGACGAATTTGAAGGTTAGAAGGTAAAGTGTTAAAGTAGTTAAATGTTGAGGGTTGTCTGCTTTTACCACCAATAATTTAAGCTCATATACTTCTCTTACAATGTAATCTTCTTAAGACAGAGAATGTTGTGTTTTTAATTAAAGTTGTCAAAATTAGTTGGGCTATCAGGTTGGCCCAACTCGATTCGTTAAATAGATGGGCTGGGTCGGGAAATTCCAACTCATTTGGGTGCGTGGGTTGGCCCGCAATCAATAATTATTTTATAATAAAATTTTGATAAATTAATTGAAATATGATTTATTTAATAATTATAATTAATTAAAATGATTAAAATTAGATTTTTTATTTTTATTTTTTGGCGTGTTGGCCCGCCCAACCCACAATCTGCCTCGGGTTGAAGTTTTCCCAACCCTCCTGAAGGCAGCCCAAACGAACCCAACCTTGCTTGGGTCACGGGCTAGGCCGGTTGGCACAACCCAAATTAACAGTTCTAGTTTTAATTATAATAATTTTTTATCACATTGGGTGGCTCTACTTCTTTTGTGACCAACATCTCAAAATGTTGAAATTGTGCTTGTCATCCATATCGCTAAATTCAAACGTGATGATAAAATAATTCTCAAGTTCTGATATCCTTATCAGAACTTGAAGTTCGTCTTGGATATCTTGTGCTTTCCTTTAGTAAAAGTTGGGCCTAAATTAGAACATATAAAATTATAAAATTCATTATTTTAGTTCGATTAGATAAGATTTTGATCATTTAATTTGTTAAATTTGGTAGTAGTTAAATAACTTTATTTTTTTGATACTTTTAGTCATTTTTGTCCTCGTAGTTCTAACATGTAGTTCTAACATTACACCGAACATTCTAACCATGTCCGTTAACACCCATTGAATCATGGACGTCGATCAAAACCAGTCAAATAATCATGGGGACAATAATCATAATATTACAAGAAAAAAATAATGTCATATACCGTAACCTGGAAAACATTTACACATTTAATGTAAAATCCTGTTCCGGAAAAATGCTTTCTTCACAAAATTAAATTAGTGAGGAAACCATTTTCGTAAAATGGTTTCCTCACTAATTTAATTTTGTGAAGAAATTGTTTTCCTGAAACACGGTTTCCTCACATTTTAAAAAAAAATATAAGAAGGGTTTTTACCGGTGTTTACCTATCGAAAACCCTTCGTTATTATTCAACGCAAACATAGACGCACTGCACATACTAACACTCAGTTCCAAGAAAAAACACCCACTAACACACAGTTTAGTAGCGGCTGCAGTGTACTTTTCCTCCGGTGAGGGGGACTCCAGCGACGCAAATTCTGGCGACACACGTTGTGTTGGCGAAGGCTACTCCAGCGAGCAAGGGACATTTCCGGCGAGCAAGGAATGTTTCCGGCCGTGTCCATTTCTTGGATTCCGGCGACGTTAGTGGCAATTCAGGCTACATTTGTGTCGATTTCGGCGGCATCGTTGTCATGTTGGTTGCGGAGATTATGGTAATTTGAATGTGTTATTCTATTTATTTTTAAAATAACAATAATATTTTTTAACCATATTTTAGTGTAATTATTATTGTTATTTATAATGTTATTTTTATCATATAACTGTTATCTGAGTAGGTGAGGCTACAACAATAATTATTCAAGTTGCATAGTGAATTATTTAAATTATGCATGTTGAAATTTATAAAATAATGATAATTTTAAATAGGAATGAAATATAAAATTTAATTTTAATAATTACTATCAGATATGTAATGTTGTGCCAGAATACCCAAAATAAAGTGCAAAAATCATACACACACAAGAACACGAATATTTACGTGGTTCGGCAATTGCCTACGTCCACGGGAAGCAAACACAATATATTGAATATTTCAGATCGAGAATTACAAACTCTCCCGGATCACCTTACAACTCACAGAATCAGATATACAAGCTTGAATGCTTAATATTAGAGAGAATTCAGAAGAAGGGATAATTTTGTGAGGATGTGTTGAGGGATATTTATAGCTGCAGAAAACCCTCTCGGAGGTAATCAAATTCAAAGTTGTAATCTACAATCTTTGAATTCCAAGCTTCTGGATGGTCTTCAATTGCACAGGAAAGAGCCACTTTGTTTGAACTATTATTCAACAATCTCCACCTTGGCGATTTTCCAGTCAATATGTGTTGCCTCCTTCAGTACGCCCTAGGCGTTGGATACTCGAGAGATGTTGATCAGGTTCAAGCAGTGTTGAAACTTGATCCCTGTCACCACCTTTGTTAACATGTCTGCAGGATTGTCTGCAGTCCCGATTTTTCTGAGTAGAATATCTCCATCTTCTACTATTTCCCGAACAAAGTGGTAGCGAACATCGATGTGTTTGGTGCGACTGTGATGGACTTGGTTCTTTGCCAGACATATGGCACTTTGACTGTCGCAGAAAATCTCTGTATTTTTCTGCCTGATGCCCAAGTCTTTCACCAAATTATGCAACTAGATGCCTTCCTTGAATGCTTCTGTGATCGCCATGTACTCTGCCTCTGTAGTAGACAAAGCAACTGTAGACTGTAGCGTGGATCTCCAACTCACTGGTCCTCCTGCCATTGTAAATACATAACCACTAGTTGATCGACGCTTATCAAGATCAACAGCATAATCAGAATCGACATATCCAACTAGACGACTGATCTCGTCTTTCTGAAATTTCAGACCAACATCCACGGTACCCTGAATATACCGTAAAATCCACTTTATTGCATGCCAATGTTCTTTACCAGGGTTGTGCATGTATCGGCTCACCATGCTAACTGCATGAGAAATATCAGGTCTTGTGCACACCATCGCATACATCAGAGCTCCGACAGCATTTGCATAAGGAATGCTATCCATTTGTCTCATCTCGGCATCTGTAGTAGGAGACATTGATGCATTCAATTTGAAATGCGAAGCTAAAGGAGTACTTACAGGTTTGGTATTTCCATCTATACCAAATCTCTGGAGTACATTCTTCAGATACTGAGTCTGTGTCAGACAGACTGTGCCTTTGTTCTGTCTCTCTTGATCTCCATTCCAAGAATCTTCTTGGCCTCTCCAAAATCTTTCATCTCAAATTATGAGCTGAGCTGAGCCTTTAGTTTATCAATCTCTATCTTGCTTTTAGATGCGATCAGCATATCATCAACATATAAGAGCAGATAGATAAATGTACCATCTTGGAGTTTTTTCAGGTAGACACAATGATCAAACTGACTGCGTGTGTACCTATGTTTCTTCATAAAGCCGTCAAACCGTTTGTACCACTGTCTCGGTGACTGCTTGAGACCATAGAGTGACTTGTCGAGCTTACAAGCCCAATTTTCATGACCGGGAACTTTGAATCCATCAGGTTGAGCCATATAGATCTCCTCGTCCAAAGTTCCATGAAGGAATGTCGTTTTGACGTCAAGCTGGGCTAGCTCGAGGTCAAACTGTGCAACCAAAGCTAGTAAGAGTCGAATAGACGAATGCTTTACAACAGGTGAGAAAATCTCATCATAGTCTATTCCTTCCTTCTGTGCGTAGCCTTTTGCTACTAGTCTAACTTTGTATCTGATAATGTCTTTGCCTGATGCATCTTCCTTCTTTGCAAAGACCCACTTACATCCAATCGCTTTATTTCCTTTAGGAAGTGGAATCAGCTTCCATGTTTTATTTGATAAAGCGATTTCATTTCTTCATCCATCGTCGTCTTCCACATGGCCTTTTCTGTACTATACATAACTTCTTTGTAGTTGTACGGAATACCATCTTGATCAATTGAAAGAGCGAACGCTACCATATCAGTAAACCGAGCAGGTTTTCGGATAATTCTCTTTGGTTTACTGGTAGCAATAGAATCAGGTACTGATGCTGAATCGGGTACCTCCGTTTGAACAGAGTCATCAATCTGATCGTCAGAGTCTTCTTCAGGATGATCATCAATCAGAACAGGTTGGTCTGGAGTTGTGGGAATCTCGAACTCCACCTATGTCAGGATCGATTCCGGGGGTGGGTTGCCATTCCATACCCGAGTTCAACCAACTTGAGCTTCAATAGCTCGTGTTCTTGAATTAATGCACCGAGGGATTATATCGAGTTCGATTACAAAATCGAGCGGAAGACACTCGACATAACCCGCTCTAAAACCGATTAAAGATTTGAAAGTCATTTTAAAGATATGCAATTAAAGTAAATAACCAAGCATTTGTGTTATGGAAGTTCGAAGGTGGTGTAATCCTTCTACGTCTCCCCTTCTTCCACCGCATGGAAGGATTCCACTAGAAGACTTTGATTTATACAATCCCGTTGTACAAACCCGATCCAGTTGGGAATGCCCCATCCAACTAGAACTCCTAGCAACTCAACTATGTATGTTCTTTAATGTCTCACATACAAAGACCTCTCAATCGGTTGTGATGAATCATCAACCGTTACAATGGTATTCACTCTTCTATTTTAGCTCACAAATACAATGAATAGAGTGAATACAAAGGCACAAATGATCTCCTAACAGATCTGATACAGCAAGGTAAGAGGTGCCAAAGGTTTGAGGAGTGCTCTTCATTTAGCAGCTTTTGTCTTTTAAGTTCCTCAATTGAATCCCAAGTGGGTTTGCTTTGGAAGGCTTGGATTGATCTTCAATCAGCTGTTATTGAGCTTCCAAATCATGTATATATAGCCCCAAGTAATGATATATACGTTAGACACAAGAATATGCCCGTTGGAAAAGGTTCTGCACTATTCCCGAGCTTGCAACGGTCATATTCTGGTTTCTGGGCTGTTTGTATTTCGGACCGGACTGGTCTGGTCTGCTGGTCTGGTCTCCTGGTCTGGTTCAGTCTGGTCTGGTGTGCTGGTCTGATATGCTGTTCTGTTTCAGTCTGGTCTGCTGGTTTGGTTCAGTCTGGTCTGGACAATCAGCTTGATACAAAAACAGATTGATAAACTTGCTCTTCGATCTGTTGCTTGTAACTCTTCATTCTTTGATTTCTGGGCAAAGTGATCCACATGAAAGTTGTATCCCTTTCTCTTAGCTTTCCACGGAATCAAGAATCGCTCGATTTCGAGTTCGTATGAGAGAGTTATGCTCGAAATACGAGGCGATGCTCCTGCTGTCTGTTTGCTGGATGCAGCAGCACATGGCGTGACTTGCAGAAGCTTTTTGGCCATCTTAACGTCCGATTCAGTCTTTCACTTACAAATATTACTTGTAGATCTTTGTCTTAGCTTTCCAACCCATACTGAATCGTTCCGTTCCGATAAGCGAGCTAAGAGTTATGCCCACCAGACTGATAGGGACTTGCTGAAACAACTTGCTGTTTCTTCGCGGTTCAGCTCGATCTTGCAGGCGTCTTTTCTCCTTGATAACATTTGAACTAGCCGATCTGTTGTGAAATATGACTTTTAGTATTTTAAGTTGGCTGTTCAATCTCTTTGGAAGCACGCCATTTCGATATCCGAGCTATTAGATATGATCGAAACAAACCGCTATGCCAGAATTCCATTCTTGGTCCAGCTTGATATTTTCAAGCTACTTCTTTGTAATTCATCAAGCTCTTAAATATGATCTATGAACTGCACACTTGATGAAATATGTTAGCAACACAATAACAAGTTTTGTTAACATCAAAACCAAGATTATTCGGGTTTCCAAAACCCAACAATCTCCCCCTTTTTGATGATCACAAAACTTGAATAAAAATATGAACATTAAAGCACAATGTTGCATAACAAGAAAAATCATATTTTTTAAACAACATATTTCTCCCCCTTTTTGTGTGAATCAAAAAGGAAGACAAATAAAATGTTCTCCCCCTCAAGGATTGAGATAAAACTCTCCCCCTTAATTTTAAAATGTTTGAAAATTTGAGCAAGTGAGGGGTAAATGGGGTAGGCTAAAATAATTTTAAAAAAATGCAATGCACATTAACTTTTGAACAAAAATAACCTCTTTTGATGATGCATGTAGCATACTTGGCAACAAATTTGAATTTCTTGACAAAACTCAACAATGTCCATTTCATCTTTCAACGGTGGCAGCACATGAGACAATTTTGCAGAATAAACTGCATCTCCTCGTGAAGAATTAGGCTGCAAGACCTATACCGTTGCGATCCTCTATGAGTCTAGTTTGCAACTCAAAAAACGGTTCGTCATTTGGACATCTGAGCAAGAAGTTATGCCAATTCTCCCAAAGTCGCTGCAAGCTGCCAGAAAACTAAAAATGCTTCGAAAATTGTTAGATAAAATCTCAAAATAAAAAATTTAAACTAAAAAACGAGTTAAGAACAGATTGAACGAAAATTAAACCATTAAAATAGATTTTAAAATTATTTTCGTGCAAAATGAATGCAATGAAATTGATTTTTATGCTAAAAATTTTCATACACCAAATTTTGAAAATATGCTATGAAAATATTTCATGCTCATGGGAAAATTTTGAAAATGATTTTAAAAGAAATCCGCTACAAAAGTCGGTTCAAATGCTTTCCAAGAACAACCCGCTCTGATACCACTTGTAGGATCGAGCGCTTACCGCTTTACCAATAACTATAGTTAAGGGTAATGGCGCAACATCAATCTTTTCAACCATACACTGGCACAAGCGCCACATGTTCGACCGATCACAAAGCAGAGGCAATTGTTGAACCCCAACAATCCCTCCCCCAATAATTGCACTCTCTGCAACTCATGGGAATCGAACACGCGACCTTGGCTCTGATACCACTTGTCAGGATCGATTCCGGGGGTGGATTGTCATTCCACACCCGAGTTCAACCAACTTGAGCTTCAATAGCTCGTGTTCTTGAATTAATGCACCGAGAGATTATATCGAGTTCAATTACAAAATCGAGCGGAAGACACTCGACATAACCCGCTCTAAAACCGATTAAAGATTTGAAAGTCATTTTAAAGATATGCAATTAAAGTAAATAACCAAGCATTTGTTTATGGAAGTTCGAAGGTGGTGTAATCCTTCTACGTCTCCCCTTCTTCCACCGCATGGAAGGATTCCACTAGAAGACTTTGATTTATACAATCCCGTTGTACAAACCCGATCCAGTTGGGAATGCCCCATCCAACTAGAACTCCTAGCAACTCAACTATGTATGTTCTTTAATGTCTCACATACAAAGACCTCTCAATCGGTTGTGATGAATCATCAACCGTTACAATGGTATTCACTCTTCTATTTTAGCTCACAAATACAATGAATAGAGTGAATACAAAGGCACAAATGATCTCCTAACAGATCTGATACAGCAAGGTAAGAGGTGCCAAAGGTTTGAGGAGTGCTCTTCATTTAGCAGCTTTTGTCTTTTAAGTTTCTCAATTGAATCCCAAGTGGGTTTGCTTTGGAAGGCTTGGATTGATCTTCAATCAGCTGTTATTGAGCTTCCAAATCATGTATATATAGCCCCAAGTAATGATATATACGTTAGACACAAGAATATGCCCGTTGGAAAAGGTTCTGCACTATTCCCGAGCTTGCAACGGTCATATTCTGGTTTCTGGGCTGTTTGTATTTCGGACCGGACTGGTCTGGTCTGCTGGTCTGGTCTCCTGGTCTGGTTCAGTCTGGTCTGGTGTGCTGGTCTGATATGCTGTTCTGTTTCAGTCTGGTCTGCTGGTTTGGTTCAGTCTGGTCTGGACAATCAGCTTGATACAAAAACAGATTGATAAACTTGCTCTTCGATCTGTTGCTTGTAACTCTTCATTCTTTGATTTCTGGGAAAAGTGATCCACATAAAAGTTGTAGCCCTTTCTCTTAGCTTTCCACGGAATCAAGAATCGCTCGATTTCGAGTTCGTATGAGAGAGTTATGCTCAAAATACGAGGCGATGCTCCTGCTGTCTGTTTGCTGGATGCAGCAGCACATGGCGTGACTTGCAGAAGCATTTTGGCCATCTTAACGTCCGATTCAGTCTTTCACTTACAAAGATGACTTGTAGATCTTTGTCTTAGCTTTCCAACCCATACTGAATCGTTCCGTTCCGATAAGCGAGCTAAGAGTTATGCCTACCAGACTGATAGGGACTTGCTGAAACAGCTTGCTGTTTCTTCGCGGTTCAGCTCGATCTTGCAGGCGTCTTTTCTCCTTGATAACATTTGAACTAGCCGATCTGTTGTGAAATATGACTTTTAGTATTTTAAGTTGGCTGTTCAATCTCTTTGGAAGCACGCCATTTCGATATCCGAGCTATTAGATATGATCGAAACAAACCGCTATGCCAGAATTCCATTCTTGGTCCAGCTTGATATTTTCAAGCTACTTCTTTGTAATTCATCAAGCTCTTAAATATGATCTATGAACTGCACACTTGATGAAATATGTTAGCAACACAATAACAAGTTTTGTTAACATCAAAACCAAGATTATTCGGGTTTCCAAAACCCAACAACCTACAACTGAGAACTCGGATCTTGGTTCTCTATCTCTGACTCTTTCTGTTTCAGCATTACGGATTTGTCAAAGGTAACGTCTCGGCTCAAGACAATCTTCTTTGACTCGGGGTTCCATAGACGGAATGCTTTAACTCCTTCACTAAAGCCCATGAAAATAGCTTTCTCGGCTCTAGGTTCCAACTTTGATTTTCTGACCTGAAAGTATGCGGGACACCCAAATATATGCAGATAATCATAATCAGAAACGGGTCGTCCAGACCATACCTCTTTCGGAGTTTTTCCTTCTAGTGCAGAAGTTGGTAGCCTGTTGATGATATAAGAGGCATATGACAAGGCTTCAGCCTAGAATGTCTTGCTCAGTCCAGATTGGGATAACATGCAGTGGACTTTATCAATCAGAGTACGATTCATCCGTTCTGCTACACCATTTTGTTGTGGCGTGCCTGGTACGGTGAAATGTCTGACTATCCCTTCTTTCTGGCAGGTTTTCTGAAATGGGTCTGACTTGTATTCTCCACCATTATCAGATCTGAGCCTCTTTATCTTTCTTCCGGGCTGGGTTTCGATCATCTTCTTCCAGTTGAGGAAGATGTCCAGAACTTCATCCTTATGATTCATAGTATACACCCAGACATATCTCGAGAAATCATCTATAAAAGTTACGAACCAACGTTTACCACCCAATGAAGCGTTCTGAGAAGGTCCCCAAACGTCGGTGTGCATGTAGTCCAATATCCCTTTGGTACGATGGATAACAGTACCAAACTTGACACGTGTCTGCTTGCCCAAGACACAATGTTCACAGAAGTCAAGTTTCCCACTTTTGGCACCTTTCAGAACACCTTGATTCACTAAATTCTGCAAAGCCTTCTCACCGGCATGTCCTAAGCGCATATGCCAGAGCCGTGAGGTATCGGGTGAATCTTCAACAGTGCTAGTGGAGACTGTAGCTCTCCCAGAAAATGTGTGACCATCCAGAAAATATAGATTTCTTTCTCGAGTACCTTTCATCGCTAAGAGTGCACCTCGTACAACTTTCAGAATTCCGCCCTCCATAGTTATCTTGTATCCATTGGACTCAAGGACTCAAGTGAGATCAGATTCTTCTTCAGATCAGGAACATATCTCACTTCTGTAAGTTGTTTGATCGTACCGTCGTGCATCTTCAAGCGGACTGTACCGATGCCTTTTGTTTGACAGGCATTATCGTTGCCCATAAGGACAACTCCACTATTTATATCTTCGAAGTCCGAGAACCACTGGCGATGTGGGCACATATGATAAGAACAACCAGAATCCAGAATCCATCTATCAGATGAATTGAATGAAGATGATGAAACCGAGAATGCCGAATCATCTTCATTGTTAGAATTTTGTTGTGCCACATTCGCATTTGACTTATCCTTGTTAGGACAATCCTTCTTCCAATGCCCTTTCTGATGACAATAGGCACATTCATCCTTTGCAGGACGTCTCCGTGTTGTTTCTCCTCTGGACTTTGATCTGGATCTGCCTCTTCCCTTGACAGATTGTCTGTTGTTATTTCTCCCTCTGGATACCATCAGTGCTTCAGACGTTGTATCTCTATGATCATGCTGGTCTTTCCTCCGATATTCATTGTTTATCAACGCATTGGAAACATCCATGAATTTGACATCATCTTTGCCGTATAACAAAGTCGTGGTCAGATGATCATAAGATTTAGGCAGAGAATTTAACAACAATAACGCATATCTTCATCTTGAACTTCAACCTCCAGATTTTGCAGATCGGCAATAATTTTGTTGAAATTATCAAGATGCTCAATCATTGGCGTACCTTTCTTATACTGAAAACGAAAAAGCTTCTTTTTCAGATAGAGCCGGTTCTCTATGCTTTTCGTCATGTACTTGTCCTCCAGCTTCTTCCAGAGACTCGTTGCGGACGTCTCTTTCATGACAAAATACTTTTGCTCCTTGGATAAGCAGAGCTGGATTGTCCCGCAAGCTTGCCGGTTGACATAGTTCCAATCCTCAGGTGACATGTCCTTGGGCTTAGACTCCAAAGCTATATTAGATCCCTCACGGAATAAGAGATCTAATACTTCACATTGCCACATGCCAAAGTTGTTGGTGCCGTCAAATTTCTCCACCTCGAACTTCGCATTGGATAACATGGTTCGTCGCACTGAACCGCTAGTGGATGCTTCTTCATCTACTTCGACCTTTTGGGTAGCTTTTTAGCAGAAACAGATGCTACCGTTGCGTCCGGAAGGGTCAAAATAGTGGGGAACCAATCCTGGATCGCCAAAGACGGGAGAAAAATCTACCAAATCGGGCACTTTCAATTCGGATGAATAGTGCTGGGCGTGAATAGTGTTGGGTCGATGAACAGTGCTGGCCCAAAAATTAATGCTGGATAGATAAATAGTATCGGGCTGTGAATAGTAACATTTGAACAGTGTTGGGTCAATAAATAGTGATGGACCGAAAATCTGGGCCAAAACAATTTGGGCCGGTTCTGGATTGGCGGGCGGGTCGTGGGTCGACCTGATTCAGATTTTGAATTTGGGTTGCTTCTTCCCCAATGAATCCCTGTTTACGTAACTTTTTTTAAAAAAAATTTCCAAAACTTTAATTTTGATTTCCCGTTGACTCGGAAGTCGAAATTAAGAACCGAAAATTGTTCCGGACTCCCGTCGACGAGACGAATCTAGTAGTATGATCAGAAATCAATTTGGGACACTTTCAATTTTCGGGCATTTTCACGAACACATGGCTCTGATACCAATTGTTGTGCCAGAATACCCAAAATAAAGTGCAAAAATCATACACACACAAGAACACGAATATTTACGTGGTTCGGCAATTGCCTACGTCCACGGGAAGCAAACACAATATATTGAATATTTCAGATCGAGAATTACAAACTCTCCCGGATCACCTTACAACTCACAGAATCAGATATACAAGCTTGAATGCTTAATATATTAGAGAGAATTCAGAAGAAGGGATAATTTTGTGAAGATGTGTTGAGGGATATTTATAGTTGCAGAAAACCCTCTCGGAGGTAATCAAATTCAAAGTTGTATTCTACAATCTTTGAATTCCAAGCTTCTGGATGGTCTTCAATTGCACAGGAAAGAGCCACTTTGTTGAACTATTATTCAACAATGTAATAAATTTAATTTTTTTTTTAAGCTTTCCTAAATTTGAGGTTTCCTCAAAATTCAGTTGTGGGGAAAGCGTTTTCCAGAAAACAGTTTCCTCCTAAATTCAGTTTTGCGAGGAAAGTGTTTCTCGGAACACGGTTTATGATAAATATTTAAATGTTTTTTTCTTGTAATATTTCGATCATTTAACTCAATAATCATGACCCTGAAAGAAAACAAAATCGGCTAAACCAGCTGATTCAGAACCACCTACGCAGCCTGGAGAGTTTGTAACCGCTACTGCTGTTAATAAAAAATCTAGTCTCCAAAAAAAAAATAGTAAAACGATGATTCAAGCACTAATTATGAGCAGTTGGTTGAATCTGAGTCTAAATTTTTTTCCAATACTGCTAACTTGAACATTAGTCTTCCACAAAAAGTGAGTGAGCTTTTACTAGCTGCTAATCCCGAAGCCCAGTGTTCTAGAATTCTTGTTTTTTCACGTAGTGCAATTTCTACTTATGGTAGGATTGGTCCTTTCATGTATCCTAATTTTGGGTTGTGGGGCATTTGATTATAATGCATATAATTATCACGAGAAATTTCAAAAATTTGGATTGTAAGTTGGTTATTGAGTATAGTATTTGGTCCATCATATGGGTGCTTAACAGGCCGGGTCAATCCAAACCGGCCCAAAACCGGACATGTTAGCCCGGTTCGGAACCTGTGGTTATTGATTATAGTATTTGGTCCATAATAGGGCTGCTTAAAGGGCCGTGTCAATCCGGACCGGCCCAAAACCGGATAGGTTAGCCCGGTTCGAACCGAAACGTGCTAACCAATTCCGAACCGGTCCGGACCGATAAGATACCGGTCGGATCGGTTCTACAGTTCCGAAACCGGTAAGATACCGATTTCGGACTAAACGGATCTGGTTCCGGGCTGAACCGAACCGGATCCGTTATTTTTAAAAAATTAATTTTTTAAAAAAGTTAATAAATATATTTGATGTTAGTTTACAAACACAAATGCCCATTAACTCAATTGGTTAGAGTTGTAGAGTAGAAGACGATTGTCACGTGTTCGAATCCTCAAAGCAACAATTTCCCTTGATTTTTCGAAAAAAAAAATTCTAAAAACCCGGTCCAACCCAGAATCGGATCGGATCATGTTCCTTATCGGATCGGATCAGATCAGGTTCCTTATCGGATCAGATCAATTCTGGAATTAGCGGATTCGGAACCGGCCGATTCCGAATCGGGTCGGAGCGGGTTGAGCCAATAAGCAATCCTACCATAATATATCTGTTAAAATTTAGTCTTTCTGTAATAAGGAGGTGTGACATAATGATAGGCATTGTTGATATGACGTGCCGTCATAATATAATTTGACTAAAAGACGACTAGAAAAAATAAACTTATAACCAATTTTGACAAGATATATAACAACACCAAAATACACAAACTTATACCACCAAGTTTTTTAATGGAAAAAGCAACATTCGCAATCTAAGTTTGTCTATTTTAGATTTTGGTTCTATTTCAACGGGGTTATTAACAAAAATTGTTGAATATGACACCAAAAAATGTTAACATGACATCATAAATCGCTATGTAATACTAAAAAAAATGGACAGAATAAAACCAAAAAAAAAAAAAATCCAACTCATGGTACTATAGATTTAGATAACCATTCCTCGTAACACGTAGGCAAATCGTTTACATAAATCTGTAGATTCCAAATGGCACAAACAAGAGGATCTAAGAACTTGTAGAACGTATACAAGTCAAAATGATCTGACAAAATATTGACAAATAAGGGAACCACGTCTCTTTCTGTGTTTCTTGTCCTCAAATCTGCCACGTTTATGTAAAATAGACGGATGAAATGCGAAAAGTACGTATACCGAGCGTATTGTCGCATTTTCCCTTATCGAACTAGGAATTTTTTTTTTTTAAACTACCAAACTAGGATTTTAATTCGGTTGTGGAGTAAACTAAATATAAATAAACTTTTATTTGGAAGAAATTCATTTTAAAAATTGAATGTATCGATATAATAAAATCTAATGTATAAAAGTGGATACAATTTTAACTAAATATAAAAAAAAGATGTCAAAAAAAATTAAAATAAAAGATCTGATATATTATTTAATCAAATTATTTTAGTTATACCATATTTTTACACCAAAATCTTCTTTATGAACCTATCTATTATTTAATTTTTGTACGTTTTTAGTTTATTTAAGATATGTATGTAATCTTTTTTATCACTTTGTTAGTAAATTTTCTAACAACTCTATGATATATACCTATAGTTGGATCTACCTTTGGGCTTAGATATTGTTAAAAAAAAAGTTGGATCACTATGGGTCAAATATTATTCATCAAAAAAATGAATTAGTCTTATATATAAATTAAGTATTTTCATTAACAAAAATGGTCATATAAATGAAACGGGGACTTTGAGAGCAGGTTTGATTAAAAACTAAAGTTTGAGATTAGTATTGATTAAAAACAAAAAAATTGTGAACATTTTTTATTAAAAAAACAAATTTCATGGGATTATATTTGATTAATATTAAAAATTTGAAATTATTAATGTAAAGATCTGATATCAATTTTAAAATTTATAATATATATATATATACATGAACATACACACGCTAAAGCCTGGTGTAGGCCTTTGCATAAATCCACCCTGAATACGCATCTATTATTATTATTATTATTATTATTATTATATTCTATAAAGAGGAAGCATGCTAGAGAAACTACTTGGTCTCTTGGTATGATCGTACAATTATCAAAATGCCCCTAAATCTTTTATTAATCACAATAGTATGCCAACATGAAAAATGACTGAAATGTCATTGCGACTTTTAATAATTTCAATTATCTTAATCTACTATTGATCTCATATGACATATTAGCTTTCTCGGGTAAAATCCCCTGCAAGAAGCCGCACAAACAGATACCGAACAGAAAATATCCGAATAAGCAACATCCGAGCACAAGGTAGCCAAACGTTATTAAACCCTGATCGGTATAATGGTCAAAGACTAGCGAAAGAACCGGCCGTAATCAACAAATTAACCGACGGAGATAAACATGCGTTAATCGGGTGCGGATTTCTCGGACACACTCGCCACATTAATTCCACGACCAGGGAGATCGTGTTCTAGCTTTCCCGCCAATTAAACACTGAAATTGGCCTTATAAATAGAGTTTCATTAAAGGGGTTTGACTTTTTATGCAAAAGAGATTTCGAAGAGAGCATTATTTTGTCTGTTCGGTCATCTCTTGTTATTTTTCTAGATATCCTCGTGTAATAATTTTTCACTTATATATTGTGTCAAAAGCCCTGTAACAAATTTCGATTGTAATTAGTACAAATTATACTGGACTAGGTCCCGTGGTTTTTCGTTCAATTCGAGGGTTTTTCACGTAAAAAATCTTGGTGTCTTTCTTTTATTTTTCGCATACATTTAAATCTACCGAACACGAAGAATAACGGATCACATCAACTATATTCTTAAAATATTTGTAATTCCTTTGATAATATTATCAATTACAATATTATCATATCACATAATATTTGTAATTAAATTGCGAAAAAGAAGTTAAAAACCAATTGAAAAAAAACTGTGCAAGCATGTAAGTCACAACGCATGCTGGGTCACTAGTATCCATTAAATGGGTGACATGAGCAATTGGCACACTATTCAACAAAATAATGAAAATGCATAATTACAAATGATACAACATACAAGATGCATAATGTGGACAACAAAACATTAGTCTAATGGTTGTCATCTATTAATTAATTTGGAAAAAAAAATGTCAATGTGGAAAAAATGCAAAGATAATGTAAATTAGTTAATTTTGGCTTTAAATTTTTTAGTTTTTTTTTTCTCCATTGGAATGTCAATGTGACGTCCGATACATCAATAATATATGGTGGCATCAACAATTTCCGATTACCATGTCAGAATAATCTTCGTCATGCCAGCATTCTAATAAAAAAAGACTAAAAGTAATAAAAAAAATATGTTTATTGTATTAAAACCAAATTTTGATTTCAAAATAAAACTTACGATAATAGCGACCAAATCGTGTAAATTTTGGTTTAGTAATTTCTTTTATCAACACAAGGCGAATTTTTCAAAATTTATATTTATTATATTTAATAATTGTGATTTTCGGGAATTAAAGGTTGAAAATTTAAAATCAAAATAAAGATTATACTAGGAAATATTTTAATGTATATTTAATTTTTCGAATAAAGAAATCATTATATATATATATATATATATGAACTGTCAAATGGATATTTTGTTTAAGTACCCGCTTAAAAAAACTATTAACAACTTTAGAAAACTATCAGTGGGAAAATTTACATTAGGGAAAATGCCTCTTTAGTCTTTATATTATTACTTTACCTGATTGAAGGAAGAAATAGTTTATTATTTCGTAAAAAATAATAAAAATTATTGAAAAATTGAAAAGGGGTACTTTATTTTTGTTCCTATGTTATTGAAAAAATATTTATGTTTATTATTTTTTAGGTAATAAGTCCATATTCATTTGTTAATTATTTATAAAAAAAATCTATTTTATATACTGCTAAATGAAATCGAGATAACTCCTAAAAAATACAAAAATAATTTTATAAATTGGATTATTTTGGTTTTTTTTTATCGGGGGATGGACGAATGTTTTTTTTGCACACAGCATGACTCGAACTTGGAGATGAGCTTAATCACTCCGGCTAATATCGGAATGCTCCTTATTTGGTTTTTAATACTGCATAGTAGTTAAGTTTGATATTAATTCAATAAATTGATTTTTTTTACTGCTCGTCCTTTTTTCGCCCAAGTGTTGACAGCTATGATGCACAGACACTCCTAAAAATAAATCGATGCATGTCGGATACTTCTTGGACATCGACACTCGGACATGTGTCGGACACGTCACGTGGCGTGTCCTTTATTTTATTAATAAAATAAAATCAGACACCCGTGTCAGACACTCATCTCAAAATCGAAAACCCGTGCAGTACATATCTGATGGGCGTGTTCGAGCCGTGTCCGACACAGAAAGGAGTCTTTTGGGTGATAATTGTACAATTTTAAAAAGTTTTTGGTTAAAATAAAATTTAGACGTGTTACTTAAACTCTATTTAATTGAATTAATATACATTTGCTGTTAGTATGAGTGATACTATGATGATTTCAGTGACATACATTTATATATATCATTTTTGAATTTGATAAGAATATTTTTGATGTTATATTTTATTTGGATGTGTTTGTTAAACTTTATATTAATTAAAGTAATATGTATATGGTGTTAGTATGAGTAATATTATGATTATTCCAATGACATATATATATATATATATATATATATATATATATATATATATATATATATATATATATATATATATAGGAGAGGGGGAGGACTCGAACACAATTTGTTAACAAAAATATTCTTATTGTCATCTATTTCCCAATGTAAGAGTTCTTGTGTTCGAGTCCTCCCCCTCTCCTATATATATATGTATATATATAGTGTGTCACATCCGTGTCGTATCCTGAAAATTTTGAAAATCTGCATCGCAGTGTCCGTATCGTATCGTATCAGTGTCCGTGCATACAATAATTTTCGTGTATTAGATGAATAATATTAGGTGTTACGTTAGCAATTAGATAAAAAAGGACTAAAATTAGCATAAAAAAGACTAAAATGAAATAAACCAACTTATAAAATAAAACTAAACATATTATAATATATAGTGGTAAAGACTAAAGAGGGCCAAGAGGCAGATTCTGCAATAAACAGTAGGAAATGTTTTATACTATTTCTTATGTTTTTTTCCTTTCTCTCTTCTTTTTTAACTTTTTTCTTAACTACTTATCTCTGTACTTGTGCTCATTTACATTATATTCTACTTGTTATCGTACCACCACTGTCCAGTTCTCCGAAAGAGATAGAATGAAAAAGCTACAAAAATACTGAGGAGAACCTCAGTACAAAGGACCTGACTCGAATTCTAGCCCGTACCAACTGAATCTCATGTGGTATTAAGAATCTCTCTTCCACAAACAACGTATCTTTCTGTTCTGGAATTGAAACAAACTGTATGTAATTAATTATGTTTATCTTTAGCTTGTCTCATGTTCAAAGGATGTATTTTCTTGGAAATATGGTTTTAGCGTACTTTAATGAGTGGAAACTGGTAAGGATTCTTGAATTTACCGCCTTTCAAACGTAGATCTCTATTTTCTTGCGTATTTTTAAGTGGGTTTATCCTGTCTTGGTTTTTTCAGATGAAATATTGTAGCAGTTGATAGATCAGGGTTTTCTCGAGGAAGAATTGCTGGTCTTCTGTGATGAAGAGCTAGGGTAATCTGCAAGAAAAAATAGAGTTAAGAAATTGAATACATCTGTTAGATTTTGGGCTTTCTTTTCCTTGGATCTAATTCTTGAACTAGATTAGAGTAGTATTTGGAAAAAAAATCGGTAAAAGATGCAATATATTCTTTATATCAGCCCTTTTCTATTACCCCGATGTAACGAAGGAGAGCTGGTTGGTGGATTCGAGAGTAATTTGTTTGTTTGTTGAACTAATTAGGAGAGAGAAACAAGAAAGGCCTTAGTTTATTGCGTCCAAGTCTGTATTGTTATATTTTCTTGGAAATAGAGAAATTTGTTGAAGAAACAAGAGATGGCAAATAGATGGTGGGGAGGAAATGTGGCGATGAATCAAGGCCAGTCTCTTCACCTTGTAAACACCGCAGAAGATGAAAATGCAGCATTGAATGCTGCTAATGCATCAAATAGTAGTGGAAGCAACCCTAACCAAAACCCTGATGATGGAGAAAACGAGGAAGATGTAAACCCTTCTGGGGATCTAGAAATCTCCGAACCTTCGTCAAGCTCGGGTCGCCGGCCTAGGGGAAGGCCTCCCGGTTCGAAGAATAAGCAAAAACCACCTATTGTTATCACTAAAGAAAGCCCTAATGCCCTTCGTAGCCATGTCTTCGAAGTTAGCAGTGGTAGTGATATCTTGGAGAGTATTGCAACCTTTGCGCAACGGCGCCACTGCGGTGTTTCGGTTTTGAGTGGTAGTGGGATTGTTACAAATGTGACATTACACCAGCCATCTGCTCCAGCTGGAGTGATCACACTTCAAGGAAGATTCGAGCTATTATCCTTGTCTGGGGCGTTTTTACCGGCTCCTTCACCGCCCAATGCTAGTGGGTTGACGGCGTATCTGTCTGGTGGTCAGGGACAGGTGGTTGGGGGTACAGTTGTAGGTGCGTTGATGGCATCGGGTCCGGTGATGGTTATTGCTGCTACATTTACAAATGCAACCTACGAGAGGTTACCATTGGAAGATGAGGCCGCCGGCGAAGGAATGGAAATAATTTCGCCAGGACCGAATGCTGAGATAGGCGGTGGTTCAGGATCCCATTCGCGTGCTTTGACAGCGAATCCTCCTGTGTCATCTGTGCCTTTATATAACCTACCCCCAAATTTGCTCCCCAATGGACCGGATGTCTTTTGGCCTCCACCACCACACCCTCCGCTGTATTGAGTTGTGAAATCGAATGAATCCAAGACCTGTCGGATTTCTTATAAGCGTAGGATCATGAAGCAAGGTTAGAATTTAATGTGTAATCCTTGTAATTGAATTCTAACACTTTGTGTCTTAATTTTCTTAACTATGAACCATGAAATTGTAGTTGGAATAAGGTGTCATCTCTGAATTTGTTTAGCAATTTGATTTAACTTCATTTCCTTTGATGTTTTTTTAAAATTTTATGCTCCATAGCTAAACTTTGTTGATCTTTACTTCTATACATAGTGATTTCATGATATTAGTTGGTATAGTTATTAGTAAACAACACAGTACATTTTATTGAGCTGACTCATTCCTAAGATGATTCGGTTTGACTCGTGTCACATCTCTCGAAGCCAAAAGAAGCTTTGAGCCCAGCAATAATAATTCGTGGTGGTCTTTAATATTGTGAATTGTGCAAATGATGGTGTAAACCAGCTTTAATATTTTACAAACTTGAGCTCAAATTATTTTTTCTCAATAATTCACGAGTCGCTCGTGAGCTTTAATATTTTATTAATATAATATAATATAACTATGTATAACATATATATATATATATATATTTCTAGCCTTTGAAGTATTTATTTCGAGTAACAGTTCAAATAGCTTGTAAACTATTCGAATTTTTCGAGTTTAATAAGAATTCGAGCTAAAAATATTAAACTATTTGAACTTCAAATTGGGCTCAAGCTCAAATATATTTAATTCGAGAGTCGAGACTTATAATTTTCTTTATATTTGACTAGTTTCGATTGGTTTATATCAACTAAACTAGCAGCAAATCAAGTCCACTCTTCGTTATCAACTTACACAAGTTGACACGGGGTTTCGTGCTAAATGATCTTCCAGGTTATTTTATCGAAAAATGCTTATATGGATGCGATATAAGCTCTATTATGTATAAATTAAATATGATTGGTCTAAAATGTTTGGTAGGTTAGTTTATTATTATTTTATTTAAAATGTGGAATATTTTTATATTGAATTGATGTATAAATGTGGCCCAAATCGAGTGCATACAAGTATTTCCTATCAATGTTCTATCTTGATTGACGCAAAATGTAAATAAAATCGAGTTTATTGCAAGTCAAGTAATATTTTATTTTTGCATATTTACTTGTTAAGGTGGTGATTGTTTACATTTCATAGTTGATTTCCACACGACACTTTTACTAGTTATTTGGTTGAGACTTTATACCAAATTAATAAGTTTATTACTTTAATTTAACTTAGACTAAAATAGTACCCTTTAATAGGCACCAATGCTTCATTGACTTGTAGTATTCAATTTCATCTTTCATTTAATAGATGTGTCGCGGGATATGTCCCTTTGGGCACGCTCCTATGAGCAACATCAAAAAATCCCACGTGATATGGCCATCTCTTATCGTCAGTACTAATGCAAAATTATTGAGAATTTAGCCCTCCAAATTCACCTTCAAGAATGTCTTAAAACCAAACGTTGTTAGACAAGCTTTTAACTGTGATAGAGAGAGGAATTATGTGGTTGTCATAATTTTCAATGTAGTATTGTCTCAAGGTACTCCACTAATTTCAAAGCACGTGCTTGATCAGGATTCAGGATGCTTGAGTCGAAGTAACCAAGATCAACTCGAGCTTTAACCGACCAGCTTGCTAGTCTTTAGCCCTACGGAAAGTTACGTAAGACATTGTTTGGTTTTTTCGAAGAAACCAAGATCAACTCTAGCTTTGACAGACCAACTTGCTCGTCTTAAGCCCTACCGCAACATTACGTAAGACAGTGTTTGGTTTTTTCGAAGAAACCAAGAGCAACTCGAGCTTTGACCGACCAACTTGCTCGTCTGTAGGCCTAATTAATAGGACCTTAAATGTTTCGACTTGCGCATACAACTTGTATATTTTGAGATAGTTATTTGACACATTGTTGGCACTTCGCAGGGGTTTGGTTTATTGAGCTCTTAACTTTGTAATTGTTTTCTCGCCCTTGACTTGTCAGTAGAGTTCAGTATGAAGATATTTTAGTGGAAATACTCGTACATACCCGATTTGAGCCTTATTTATAGGCCAACTCAATATGATTGGTCCAAAACGGTTTACATGTAAACTTATGCATTGTATTTTAATATTAAGTTTGTGTATAAGTGACACCCAAACCGGATACATTTATTTCCCTTATTTTAGTAGTCTGGAACTGACTCTTGGGATAACTTAAGATTTTGTTGCCTTAGATTATTGTGTTAGATTCTTTGTGCACGTTGAATTCCTCTTTTTATGATGGTCAAATTCTGATGAATTTTTGAGTTTTGGTGTAATTTTTAGAGATAGTTTTATGGCTCTGGCACAACCAAAAAAGCCAAAGATAATGGTCTTTTAGTTTACAGTCATCTTGGATCTCTAAATCCACTCTTTGACTCTTTGTGCACGAGTGGGGTTTGAGAGCCTTTAAGTCTCGACTAGCATGATCATAAGCCTTAAAGAGGAATATACCAAATCTTTCAATCCAACACATAATTATTTTAGGAAAAATATCAAAATTTGTCAGGTAAAGTTGGTAAAATCTTGATTTTGATCCTCTAATTAATCAATTTCAATCTTAATGTAATAACTTTGTTTCATTGTCGTTTTAGTCATTTTTTTTTATTAGACTACTGACATAGTATCAGACATGTCAACAATATCCGGCATCATGTTAGCAGTGATCATGTCACGTCACTACTCATGCGGAAAAATGACTAAAATTTCAAATTAAGCAAAGTTATTGCATTAAGAATAAAATTTGATCAATTAGAATATCAAAGTCAAAATTAGGCCAAATTATTGGATCCATTTTGTGATTTTTTTTCCTTTTTTTTTTTCCTTCCACTTTGCTAATATTTATCCTAGATATTGAAATTACTACAAGTATGGACTGAATTGCAGTGATCTTAACATCAGGAATAGCGAGAAATAAGTTAATTTCAGCTTGGATCATCTTCCATTTATGACGTTGAATTCCTCAGCCATGGTGAGGTGCACATAGTAATCTTGGTTTAGTTCTTCAACAAGACTTTCTAAGACACTCGAATCCAAGAACGATTGAGAAATCTCATTCTCAGTTCCAGCCTTCTGCAGCCCCACATGGCCGCAGCAATCTTGATTCAGTGATTCATGTCCCAAGTGTAAAATCGGCAAACTCTGAAGATTACCACGGGTGTCTATGATATCACACCCGATAGACGGCTGTGTAACGAAGTTCTGGTGATCGGTCTCATGAGGTCCTGCGATTCTAGCCATGTAGAATCCAAGATTAGCCATTTGATTTCCTAGGATTTCTATCTCCTCTTTTATGCTAGCGACCTGCACATTAACTTCTCTAACCATCATAGTGAAAATGGGTTAAATTAAGGGCGGAATAAGTATTCAAAATTGCCTACCGGGGCTAGGTAGTGCTAAAAGAGCTATAACGATTTAGAAGGTTGGACTAAAAACTAAATTTCCGAAAATTAAGACTAATTTTATCATTGTGCCGAAAATACAAGATTTTCTTAGAGTTGTGTGAAGAGGAGAAACCTGTTGCTGTAGAGCAAATATATGCGCAACGCAACCGTAAACAGGGTCATGCATGCGTGCTAGGGCTTCGTAAGATATTGTAATGGCAGCATCACTTCTACTGTCCACCGGGAGATGCAACAATAGCTTCGAGACATTGCTGGCACCGAAAACCTTGTGAACCGCCGCGAAGTGTGTAGCTGCCTGCTCGTAACAGAAGTAGGGTGCGAAAACGCAGTCACTCATGCACCGTCTTCTCAAGAATTTGCAAGCTCCGCACGATGAACCGAGTCCCGTCATTTTTTGCCTTTTTATTTATATATATATTTTTTGATGTTTTGGGTGATCTTATATTTGTCACAAGCCTATGTTTGTGTAAGCTTATGGGAATTAGGATCTAGGATTTATAATTATTGTGCTAGAAGAGTTTGGATGTGCCTTTCATTTGGTTGAAGGGACATTCCTACTTTATGTCAAAAGTATAATTCATTTAGGTCTCCTTTGTGGGCAGCAATTTCGTTCACAAATTGAGTAACCTTTCCTTCTTTGTGGTCTACTTAATGGTGTTTGATAGTACCGGAGCAACAAATATTGCTACCAGAGCTCAGACTTACCCATATTGTCTATTTGCTTGAATTTTGAAATTTGCGGATGGAGAGCACATATTAGGGGTAAATTTGGGATTTTAACAAAATTGATCTTGCAGCAACATTAGTTACTCTAACAATATCAAAAACCATATTTAATAGTTAGCTTAGGTACATTTATATACTTTAACTCGATAAATGGAAAAAAATTATCTGTTTAAATTAAATTTAGAGAATAGGTCATTGAAAATATCATCGTTTCAAATTAATTAAAGACACACGGCCAAGTGAAAAATAAAAAAAAATAAATTATCCAATTATAGCTGACTAGTGATCATATACATACATTTTGTGGATATGAATTAGTCTATTTTAGTTATAACACTTGATTGATATTGAGTAACTTTTATGTAAAAAAGTTAGAAATTATATAAAATCATGAACTTTGACATTAATATATAGACGACGTTCGCAATTGGAACAATTCACAATAACATTACACATTCTGATACTTACAAAGTCGTCTTTCCAAAGATACAAAGATCAAAGGATTTGAAGATTTTTTGGTTTTATGTGTACAAATTTTTTTGGCATTAGAAATTATATTAAAATTAAAAAATGAAAGATTGACTTTTATAAAGAAAAATTAAATAATTAATTTAATAACTATTTATGTAGGATACTTTTTTTATTTTTTATTTTTAAGATTCATGGTATTTTGTAATATTTTTAAGGGCAAATTTCGGGCCAGCAGCAGAAGGAGAGAGTTTTTTCGTTTCAGTCTACCAAAAACAGGTTATTTCAACTAGGTCCAATTTCAACTGAAATGACCAAAATAGATATAACTCATCCTCCTTCCCCCAAATAACTCTCCAACGTTTTCTGCTCTCCTTCAACAACAATTTTGCCGATAAAATCTCCATGGATAAATTCGCATTGCTTTCTTCAGATCGTTCGTTAGTTATTCGTCAAGTTGGAATAATTTCCTTGATTTCATTGTTGCTTCTATACGAGTTACTATAAGATTTTCCTTCAATTGTTGTGTTAGGTCACCGTAATTTTATTCATTTACCTTGAATTACGTACTGGTGATTTGCTTCTTATTCAAAAGTCAAAAGTTGTTGGCTTTTGGGTGCCAATCTATGATTCAATATGCTGCACTGATTGTTGATGTTTATGACAATTATGGTTTAATTGGTGCATGCGCCTATGTTTTTTTTGTTAAAAGGCAGTACATGAGTCTAACGGTGCATGTAATTTACATGCACTGATAGACTCAGGCCATGCATCTATCTAACTGTTTGGTTTCTTCGATGAAAATGTCGTTGATTTCATTTTTCTTTCTCCATCTGTTGACACAGATGTGGAAGAAACGAGTATTAGCATCTCATAATTTTATCCACCGAATTCTCGAAATTACATTTGCATGAACTGCTTGAATTTTGCACTATTAGTCTCATGCGGTGCATGTAAATTACATCACCATATGAGTATACTGGTGCATGTAATTTACATGCACCGCTAGACTCCGGTGCATGTAATTTACATGCACCGCACTGTTAATCTCATGTGGTGTTTGTAAATTACATGCACCGCATGACACATGCACCGTATGAGTATAGCAGTGCATGTAATTTACATGCACCGCTAGACTCCGGTGCTTGTAATTTACATGCACCGCTAGACTTATATGGTGCATGTATATTTCGATTTTATTTTTCTATGGGCACTAATTTACATGAACCCTCTTGGGTAAATCAAACATGTAATTTACATGAGCCCTATACGTGCACCTATAGACTCATACATGAGCAAATTTCTACATGCATCGTTAGATATAAGTGATACATTTAAAATACCACATCTATTTTATTAAAATTTTATATGCACCGTATGAGCCAATAATTTACATGCACCAATGTGTCTAGCGATGCATGTATATTAATTCTTAATCTACTAATGCTCAATTGTGGGTTATGAAATCTGGGTTGAATCTTGGTTTTGTTACTGATGTGCAAAGTTTATTGATGATGCACTATAATTGATCATACATGGGTCCATTAATTTCAGATTATTTTATTCAAATAATTTACATGCACCGATGTGTCTAGCGGTACATGTAATTTACATGCATCGCTAGACACAAGCGGTGCATGTATATTAATTCTTAATCTGTTAATGCTCAATTGTAGGTTATAGAATATGGGTTGAATCTTGGTGTTGTTACTGTTGTGCAAAGTTTATTTATGATGCACTATAATTGGTCATACATGGGTCCAATAATTTCAGATTATTTTATTCAATTAATCCAAGAAAAATTGTTTCTGCGTAAATAATTATTCGGGGAACAGAATTTGTAGCCGCAAGTTTTGTACGAAGCAATCTCTAATTAGTTGTTGTGACGGCGCAACGGGATTCGTAAACTTCGCCTTCTTCGCTGCCTTCATTTGGAAAGGTCGAATCAGTTTCATATATATTGGAATCGATTTCACCGACAAGATGTCGTCGGACAAAGCTTCATCATTGTCATCTTCTCTCAATAGTCTGCTTCTTAAACTGTTCTCTCTACCTAAAACCGACTGTATCGTCATTTCATTCACCCTGCACTTCACTCAAAAACAGTACATAAGATATTCAGTAAAAAGAAGGGTAAATTATTCATGAATATAGATCAATTAGATTAGGGTTTGATAAAATGGACTTCTTCGAAATAAATTTTCTAAAATATATATGTAGTTGAAATTTTTTTTTTTTTGGGAAATTTAGTTGAAAGAAGTTTTGGAAAGTGGTACCTTTATGTAATTTTCTCTATTTTTTATTTTGGGATTAATAGTTATGATACAATCATTTTATGAATGTATCATAATCGTTGCGCTACATCTAGAGATGTTAAAATATGTCAACTTGATCCAAATGGGTGGACCTGCCCAACCCATAACCTAACGGGCCTAACCCCTTTGTATGTGTCTTTAGGTGGGTTGAAAAAATCTCAATCTCAGGCGAGTTGTGGGTTAGGTGGGGTAAACAAATATTATTTTTATTAGATTTTAATAAATTAAAATGATTAAAGAAAGTTTTAGTAAATTACATTAATAAATTAATTTATTAGTAAGCGACCCAAACAGTCCCAACCCACAACCCGAAAGGGCGGGCTCATTTAGGCCTATCTCTAGACGACTGGAAAATTCTGATACTACCCATTTATTTGATAGGTCGGATTGAACCAGTGTAACATACCCAATCCGTTTTGACAGCTCCCCGTTGCACCCCGGCTGAATCTTATGATATAATAATATATTTATATTATGAATGTGGTACAGATTTCGATGCCCAATCAGCATTTGAATACGTGGCTCCAAAAATGGGAATAATGCTGATTAGCAAGTAGTCTATATTAATGTTTTTTTCGGAATAGGTGAGTAGCCAAAGTACAATAGTGTGCTTGTTCTTTATTCCCAAATAATGACTACTCGTAGTGCCTTTTTACTTATTAGAGTTAGAGGTAGAGTGGCCCTTCTCACTGTTAATATTTCATTATTGGGTGTACCAATACGATGTGATGAAAGTGAATTTACTTTTATGTTTACCCATCATGCTCAATTAGGTCGACATAATATCATTTATTTATTGTTGTAAGTTGTGTTCCATCTAGCTATGTATCAACTAAGGTTAGTATGATGTTATCCCTAAAATTATTGTATTTAGGATCGTCATCAACATTGATGTGAGATATGTTATAATTGGATATTTGGTATAATTTTCTCTCTTGCATTCATCTTGTGAATATTACAGAATATATATACAAGAAACCAAATCATATGGGATCATATCTAATCCCATAATATTGGTATAAAATCTACTTACCATCATATGGGATCATATCTAATCCCATAATATTGGTATAAAATCTACTTACCTAAACTAAGAGATTTTATACAATCTTGAGATTTATACAATCAATTATCTCCTATTCTTTGGAGATTCTAATGACTCATGCTAACACCCCTCCTCAAGTTGGTGCATAGATGTCTTGAACACCCAACTTGACAAGAGAGTCATAAAAATCTTTGCCTGATACTGCTTTTGTTAATATATCTGCCAATTGGTCCTCAGATTTGACAAATGGAAAACGGATAATCTTCTCCTCTAAATTCTGTTTGATGAAGTGTCTGTCTATTTCCACGTGTTTGGTCCGATCATGCTGCACAGGGTTCTGTGAGATGTCAATGGCAGCTTTGTTGTCACAAAATAGTTCCATTTCTTGAGTAGGACCGTAACCAATTTCAGTTAGTAGTCTCCTAAGCCATAACATCTCGCAAAGTCCTTTAGCTAAGCCCCTAAACTCTGCCTCAGCACTAGACAATGCCACCACATTCTGTTTTTTGCTTCTCCACGTGACTAAGTTTCCTCCTACGAATGTGAAGTATCCCGAAGTGGATTTTCTATCTAGAATGGAACCTGCCCAATCAGCATCCGTGTACCCTTCAACCTTTAAGTGATCATGTTTTGAGAACATCAGTCCTTTTCCTGGAGAGGACTTTAAGTAGCGAAGTATCCTCATCACCGCCTCCATATGCTCTTCACTTGGATTATGCATGAATTGGCTTACTACGCTAACGGCATATGCAATATCTGGGCGGGTATGAGACAAGTAGATGAGCTTTCCTACCAACCTTTGGTATCTTCCCTTGTTTGTAGGCACTTGGTCTTTTGATTCAGTGAGTCTGTGATTCTGAATTATAGGGGTATCCGCAGGCTTGCATTCTAGTAATCCAACTTCAGACAGTAGATCCAACACGTACTTTCGTTGGGACAAGAATAATCCTTGCTTTGATCTTGCCACCTCTATTCCCAAGAAGTACTTTAGGCCTCCCAGATTTTTCATCTCAAAGTCCGCCGAGAGTTTTAATTGTAGCCTTGAGATTTCTTCAGTGTCATCTCCTGTGATAATCATGTCATCCACATACACAATTAAAGCTGTTACCTTGCCATGGTGGTGTTTCAAGAAGAGTGTATGGTCTGCATTACTTTGTTGGAATCCATATCCTTTCATTGCTGAACTAAATCGCCCAAACCACGCCCGAGGTGACTGTTTCAATCCATACAATGCTTTTTCCAATTTGCACACCATTGTGGCGCTGGGAGTTGATGTACATCCTGGTGGGATGTCCATATACACCTCTTCTTCGAGATCACCATGGAGAAATGCATTTTTTACATCGAGTTGCAACAATGGCCAATCCAAATTCACGGCCAGTGACAATAATACTCGGACAGTGTTTAGTTTTGCAACCGGTGAAAAAGTCTCACTATAATCTATGCCATATGTTTGTGTGAATCCTTTTGCTACGAGCCTTGCCTTGTACCTATCAATAGATCCATCGGTATTATATTTAATCGAGAACACCCATTTGCATCCTACTATCTTCTTCCCTTCAGGTTTTGCTATCAATCTCCATGTGTTGTTTCTTTGCAAGGCTTCTAATTCCTCTTTTATGGCATGTGCCCATTTAGGATTGGTCATGGCATATTCCACACTTGTTGGAATATGATGAGATGACAGGGTTTGAGCGAAGTTCTTGATGGTCTCGGGTAACTGCTCAGTGGAGACATAGTGTGCTATGGGATATTTGGTTTTCCTGGCTTCAGTCTCAGGGGAATACCTATTTGGAGGTTTCCCACGATTTTGCCTGAAAGGTAATGTATATTCCATAGAGATATGTTCGTTAGTGATAGATGGGGAAATAATAGGAGAACTTACCTCAGGAGAATTCTCAGTAGAAGACACGGGTATGGTGAGAAGAGAGGGGTCTTGATCCTCAGTCAGTGTTTCCTTAGAGGTTTCTTCTTGCTGCATTGTTTCTACTGTGCTTCTTCCAATCTCGAGTTCGGGTTCGGACATAGGAGGTGTAGTAGGTCCTCCCATTAGCCACCTTAGGTCATCACGTGTGCTCACATGCTCCCCCTGGGGAACTGAGGTGGATAAGTGAGGGGAGAAGTATGGTTCTGATTCAAGAAAGGTAACATCCATGGTGATGTATGTTTTTTGAGTGGTAGGATCAAAACATTTATACCCCTTCTGTCGTAATCCATAGCCCAAGAACATACATCGTACTGCACATGGATCAAGTTTGGTACGTTGGGATTTGGGGGTGTGAACAAAGACAGTACATCCAAAGATTCGAGGTGGGATCATAAGTATAGTGGGTAGTTGAACGTGAGAGGAAAGTACTTGTAGAGGGGTTTGAAATTGCAACACTTTGGATGGCATGCGGTTGAGCAAGTAAACAGAAGCTGCTACGGCATCATCCCAAAAGGTTTTTTGGACATTGGAGCCAAGTAGGAGTGCACGAGCTGTCTCGAGTATGTGTCGATTTTTTCGCTCAGCCACACCATTTTGTTGTGGTGTATGGGAGCAAGAAGTTTCATGAAGAAGTCCGTATTGGTGAAAATATGTACGGAACTGATGATTGATAAACTCGCCACCATTATCAGACCTTAGGATTCGAATGTTGGCAGAGTATTGTGTTCGAACCATGACATGAAAGTTTGAAAAATTGAAAACACTTCGTTCTTGCTTTTCATGGGATAAAGCCATGTCATGCGTGTGCAATCATCCACGAAAATCACAAACCACCGATTACCAGAGAGTGTAATACTAGGGGACGGTCCCCACACATCGGAATGTATCAATGCAAAAGGAGTAATACTTTTATTCAAACTCACTTGATAAGTAGCCCTATGGCTTTTAGCCAAAACACAAATGTCACACTTAAATTCAACATGATGTAATGAAAGAAATAAGTTTGGAAATAAGTGTCTTAGATAACCAAATGATGGGTGTCCAAGACGACGATGCCACAGCCAGATTTCTCGTTCCTGATCACTAAGATGATGACTGGTATAATATGTTGTTCCTTGGCAGCCATTGTCTAAGTAATATAGTCCCCCTCTCTTAGTACCACGCCCAATAATCTTCTTGCTCAGAACCTCCTGAAAAAGGCAAAACATTGGGTATATCAGTAAGGTACAATTGAGTTCCTTAGTGATTTGGCTCACAGATAGTAGTTTAGTAGATAATGATGGAACAAGAAGAGTATGAGAGAGTGAGAGGGACGGTGATAAGGCTACTGTCCCGGCCCCTGTAACCGGGTACGCCACACCATTGGCGTTTGCAATACTGGTTCTTCGTGGTTGAGTAAAGTTTAAGAAGTCGGTTGGATCAAACGTCATATGGTCAGTGGCACCAGAGTCAATAATCCATCCATTAGTGTTCCCAGTTCCAGAATTATACAAGCCATGGCCAAGGTTACCTTGATCTGTTGGTATGTGTAATTCGTCACAGGGAATGAGAGATAAATATGGCTCAGATGTGGCCATAGCAGCTTTTCCCGATGTAGTCCCTGGTTTGGTAGGATCCTTCTTCTTCTTGGCTTGTAGTTCATGCCACCAATCTGGATACCCATGTAATTTAAAACATGAGTCTTGGTTATGTTTGTTCCCCCCACAATGCGTGCATTTGATACCAGTTTGTGGTCCCTTTTGTTTTGCAGTAGTATGGTGGTTCCCATTTGCCAAGGTGAGTTGTTGTCCATGGTTCCAGCCTTTAGTGGCCATTACCGCACCGTTAGACATGGGTTCTCCTTCAGAGCTCATGACAGCTTGGCGAGTATCTTCCCGTCGAACATGTGCGTATGCTTGTTCAACAGTGGGAAATGGTTTTAGCTGGAGTACGTCGCTTCGTATATGATCAAGTCTGTCGTCCAGGCCATCCAGAAAGATGTAAACTCTTTCTTCTTGTAACAAATCATTCAGTTTTTTTATATCGTGCGCACAGTGCATAGGATTGGGACGACGAAAATCAATCTCACGCCATAGTCCTTGCAATGTATTGTAATATTTTTCGATAGATCCGCCTCCTTGTCGCATCCTTGCAACCCGACGCCGGAGCTCATATACCTGTGAGGTATCCATGCCATCAAAATAAGTTGTTGCAATCGAGTCCCATACCTGTTGTGCAGTAGGAAACCGAATGAAATTCGGGACCAAAGATTGGTCCAAGGAAGTAATTATCCATCCTTTTACTATGGCATTTTCGGTGCGCCATCAGCGAAATTCAAGGGTTGTCTCAGAAGGTGGAGGGAGATCACCATTGATATATCCCAACTTGTCCTTCCCTGATATGTACATCTCAGTCACCTGAGACCAAAGACCATAATTGGATCCATCCAATTTAATGGTAAGCGGTATAGTAGATTGATCGAAGGTTTGCGATATGGGTTGAACCTTAGATAAGGCCTCTGTCATCTTAGCTGTAAGATCGTCGATGATGTTGGCAGCGTTTGGTTGGGTTATCAACTCGGTGGAGTCAGTCATGGTTTTGAATGTTCTTTATTAAATTAAAGAGAATTCATAACCATGCTCTGATACCATGTTATAATTGGATATTTGGTATAATTTTCTCTCTTGCATTCATCTTGTGAATATTACAGAATATATATACAAGAAACCAAATCATATGGGATCATATCTAATCCCATAATATTGGTATAAAATCTACTTACCATCATATGGGATCATATCTAATCCCATAATATTGGTATAAAATCTACTTACCTAAACTAAGAGATTTTATACAATCTTGAGATTTATACAATCAATTATCTCCTATTCTTTGGAGATTCTAATGACTCATGCTAACAAGATATTCAACATCAATTATTGATATGTTCTCAGGGGTACTCTTTCCGGGAGGTGCCATCAAATTTTCCATAAACTATGGTGGACATGTTTGAAATTTATACACGTGAATTTAAGTTTTTGATATAAAATCTTACTCTTATATTAGACAAAAAGATCACTTATGATACAATCATGCATGTAGTAAAATCAGAGGAAGACTAATTCCCTCCACCAATTCTTAGGAGATTAGCGATATCGAATCCGCTTTATCCTTGATGCTAACAATTTACTAAACTCTTTTTTTGGTATTCTATATGGGTTTCACTTGGTATCTTTTATGTTCACTTAGTATGCTTTCGGTTGTCAATTATTATTCACTTTAGCTCGATTACCAATTAACGATATAATTGCAATAATCTTTTTTAAAAATATATAAACAAATACGCTAAGCGTTTGTCGATTTATTAAAGGTTCTGGTTGATGATAACATTGTGTTAAGATGTATGATCGAACTTGAAGGAAGAAGAAAAATATTCATTCCTATAAATCTGAGTTTACAAACTTGAAGAATGGGAAAAATCAAACTAATTAAATATCTGCTATGTATTTATTATATGCTACTTAAGCGTGTAGAAAATGAACAAAAGAAGCGTGTTGCGTTAATGCTTGATACAAACAACAACTATTAGTCCAACAACACATTATAACTTTGATCTTTTAAATCGTACGACAGGCCAAACACAACGTTCGATCGTTCTCCTAGCCATAACAATTGTTGCTCCCCACAATCCCCCCTCTCAAAAATTGTAATCTTTGCAATCTATGAGAATTAAGCACGTGTCATTGTCTCTGATACCAATTATAGGATCAATCGTTTACCGCTTTACCAAAACTAAGTCGATGGTAACTGTGTAACTTACATGTTTTGAACTGTGTAATTGCTCAAATACCACGTTTTGATAGCAAAAGTGATATTTGCTCCCCAAACAAATATTATTGTAGTTAAATAAATATTATGAATCATAATGTTTACATATGTGGAACTACGTACATCAGCATCTACTATATTAAGTTTGTGTTGTGGCTATTTGAATGGAGTGTCCATGCAAATATAGATATGGGAACTTGTAGCACGTCTCTTCAATAAAAAAATAAAATGACTACTGAATTTGTTATTCATTCTTTATGCAAAGTACTTGCATCATTGGCTTGGTTGTTTGCCACTATTTTTCTTGGTTGATAATATGCATGGCACTATATTTCTTCTCAATTGAGCCAAAAAATCTACCAGAACTTATTTGTTGGTGCTCAAAAAAGAAAAAATATCAGCGAAAAACGATGATTTATTAGCGTTTTCGGCATATTAGCGATAACAATATATATATATATATATATATATATATATATATATATATATATATATATATATATATATATTGGTAAATTTTCTCAATGCAAGGAGAACAAATAGAAAGTTGTTTAAGCTTTGAAGAAAACATGTTTGAGTGGTTAAAACTGTTGAGTGATTTTTGTGCTTCAAGTCTCTAGAAATAGCAAAACAAAGAGCAAATTGGAGACAAAATGCCACTTTTGTTGACGTGAGATTCGAACTTTCCGTCATGTCAATGCCTAAAGAAAATGGTGGGGATGAGCCTTTCTAATACTTTTCTACATAAAGATTTATTATTATTATTTGCTTATGTTCTTATGAATTTGCTATCTTAGGCTTGGTAGCTCATGACAGAGCTAACCGGTTATTTTGATGTTATCATGAAGGATATTTAGGTCATGTTGACCATATATTTGGTACATTTTGTCTACATATTTTAAATGTGTGATCAAGATGTTATGAATGTCAGTGTCTTTCATGGCAGCAACAACTCATTTGAGCTAACCGTGGGAATTAATTTGTCTTTATTCTAATTTGTTGGCAGCACCTCATTTTTATACATGCGAATTTTATTTTTTATGAGTGCATTTGGATAGAAAAGATCTTACACGGTTACGCCAAACGTGGTTTCTTAAGGGGAAAAATATTAAAGGAAAGCCTTCTGGAAAATAGAAAAAACAATAATGTGTGGACAGTGAAACACTTCTCCACGATAGCCATGAAAACTTTATACCAGATTTTCTAGAAATAATTTAAATTTTTAGCATATTTCGGGTATATCATTATTTTGACTTTTCTCTTATGATTGTAAAAACAAGTATAGTTTTCATGTTTAGTATAAGACCATCTACAGTCGGATGCTATTTTAGTTTAGCACTATTTTCTGCGCTACTGTACCAAATTTGGTTCAGTCACTATTTTACTTTTTATTAAAAAAATTGTGATTATTTGTTTATTGTTTTAAAAGTTATTATTTAATTGTTATATTGCTACATAAAACTTGGAAATGTATATTTTTATTTATTTATATAAAATCAAACTAATTATTAAATTGAATTAGTAATTAAATTTGAATGATTTAATTAAATTTAATTTTAATTAAATATCTAAGTGATTTTTTAAACATCTTTAGTATATAAATATATTAATAAATTTTTAAATAGATAAAATAATTGTTGTTAATGAAATTAAAATGAATATTGTAAGAATATTCCCTTTAGAATAAAATTTGAAGTAAATGAGTTGGATGTGAATTTTTATGTTTGGTGTGAAATTGCACTATTTTGTTGGAAAACCTGCGTTAAAATGAAGTTAAGTCATAATGACCTGTCAATGCTTGTTCTAGACCTAAGATAGCTGGACTATTTCGGGCTATGTGATTCATCGATGACAAGATAAAATAAACATATATGTGCAATTCATGGAGAAGGAAATACTCATATAGAAGAGGTAGAAGAGGTCGGGACAGCGGCCACACATGAAACTAAGGCCTGAAAGAATTAGAACAATTTTCTACGTTGTAGAGTATTGGTTATTTTACCTACCAGTCATGTTAGAATAGACATAGTTGTTGGAATTTAAGTATCGAAAAAAACGAACGAAAATCGAGCACGAGGCTGCTGGAGGTAGTGATTGATTGCTGCATGTGCCTTGCTGGAGGCAACGATCGATCACTTCTAGAAGCATAGGTGGCGACTGATCGCTGCCAAGACAGTATTTTCCATAGGGTGTGTCACTTCGTATGTAGATGCGATTTTTCTTGAATTGATGCTTCCAAATGATGTCTTTTAGTGATGTCTATTGATTTAGCATTAATAGAACAACTCCTTTTTGAATTAAACATACATTTGCAGAGATTACACAGAAGATTCAGAAGGAAAATCTATGCATTCTTCATCCAAATTTCTTGTTCCAAAGTTTGAGTGTCTTTAAGCCTTTGTGCTTAAAGACCTGTGATTTGAAGTGCTTCTATTACGAGTCATAGTCGTTGTATCTTAGGAAACGAATTGGCATTGAAATCGTAAGCACCATTGTGGGACAAATTATTTTAAGGACTGAGATTTACAAATTTCGGATCGACAGATATTTATTGAGCCATTCATTGCTTTCCCTATTAAATAGCCGAGACATACATCCCAGAAATTATACCAACAATCTTAAAACGAATTGCTCAATGAATTTTGCTAGATATATACAACATACATAGCCAAATTCTGACTTTGTTCTAATTCTGATTTTTAATTCACTATTATTATACACATGAAAATGAATATTTTGTTGGGTAAAATTCTGGATAATTACGAATATGTGTATATTTAGACAAGAAGACAATGATATAAAATGACTAATATGTTGAGATAAGAGTTCAACTTTTTGTCCTTAAAACGATATTGCCCTGCTACGGTGCTCACGGTTTACCAAGCTACAACGACAATGATTCTTGATAGTAACAATATAAATCACAAATCTATAAACCACAAAGATTTAAATCATTCAACCTTGAAGAATGAAGATTACGGTATGCAATAAAATGTATAGATTCTAAATTTCTATTGTTTAATAACTAGATTGTATGTTTAGTAGAGGACTTGTTTTAACAGTAGTCTAATGAACATCACCAAAAAATATCATTTAGAAGCAATTTTTTACGAAAAGTTGCACCCAGACGTTTAAAGGATGCTTGACTTGGTTGAAAAAGTATTTGGCCAAAATAGACTATTTCAAAATATTTTTTTATGAAATGTTGCACATATTTTTGAAAGATTGAAATGTTTAATTTCAATTTTTTTATTATTCCAACATATCTTTAATATCAGTACTTTAGTGGAAAAAGCTAAAAGTAAAAAACAAATATATTACTTTTTTGGACTAAAACTAAAAATTAATCGGCTTTGTGGACACAAACTATAATATAGAGACAAAACAATAGTTTTCAAAATTCTAAGCCATTAAGATGTCACGATAAAGTTTAAAAAAAATAGGCAATCAGAAAATAACCCTCCTTACCTCTTTCTTGTTGTGTTGCCAAGAGAGCATGTAGCAAATAAAAGCACAAAATTTTAAGCGTACGAGTAGAACTAAAATAATAATCTTAAAATTTCAAAAAAATTTCTGAACTATGAAGATGACAAAATTCCATGAATTCTTGGTTTGCACGTGCAGGGGCTGATTTAGAATCCAAGATGATATGAGTAAAAATAATTATAGTAAAACAATGGGGAAAAAAGAGTTTAAGGGACAAAATACAATTTTAAGGGTGCATTTTGCAATTTTGTGGGGTCAAAAAACAAATTCAAGGTGGGAAATACAATTTATGCAATTTTATGGATAATAAAAAATAATTTTTTGAGAGGTGGTCATTGCCCTCCCTTACCTGGTCGTACTTTCGCTCTTGGCCACGTAGTTTGTGGGCAATGTCCATTGTGTGGCCAATCGAATTTAGTTCCCAAACCGAATACTGATTTTGATCTTTCTCTTCGATTTTTGGTTCGTTTTTATCTCGGGAGATGAGGTAAGGGTGGTGAGCATTTTCGAAAACACTCAACAAGTGGAGGTAATACAAACCATATAATATATAATCATTATTTTCAAAACATATATCATAATCGGGGCAGAATTTGATATGAATACTGAAACAGAACTTAACAGAATTGCTTTCATTAGAGCCTAAACAGAGCATATCAGAATCATAATTCATATACTTCATTTAAAGTGTGGATCCATCCAAACGGAAATCTAGAGGGCTTCTATAGACTCTAGTGGTGGCTCCTGTGTATGTAGCACTTACCAAGAAGTGGCTCTCATGCACGTGACATTTTGCCTCCTAGGCTCAGGAGGTGGCCCATGCCATGTAGCATTTTGCCCATTGGATTCAAGAGGTGTCTCCCATTACATATAGCACTTTGCTCCATATATCACTTATTTCTCGGTGGTCAAAATTACTCAGAACATCATAGTTTTAAAATACTTTACATATTCGATATTTCAAGAGTTTCAGTTCCCACAAACTATGTGATTGTCTAGTGGTTGAATTATATATATATGGATTCCCTCACATCTTTTAAGTTTATTTCAAGTAATTGGCTTAACTAAAAAACTCTAATTATGATTTTACAAAAACTCTAGTTGTTGCTTTGATTGGTATGAACAACCATATCATGATGAGTGTCGGAGAGCCTTCAAAGCTGATCAGGCAATGGTACCGTGAAGCAGCCGACAACATCAAGAAAGGGAAGATGTGCTACCTCTTCATCAATGATCACGACGCCGGCGCATGGCATATGGTCTGGACGACTCAGTACACCGTCAACAACCAGCTGGTGAACGCCACACTCATGAGCATTGTCGATACCCCCACCAACGTGTAGCTCCCCAGCATGTACAACAAACAGGAGAACCCCATGTGCCCATCATATGAACTGGCAACGACTTCTCGACATTGTATGCTCCCCTCATACGTGACGTATGTATGGAGAAATTCTACTGGGCTCCAACATGTGAAGATCTTATCGGCATTTCTACTAGCATTTTCCGTACGGATAATGTCCCACCGGAAGCCATCTCCACCCTCGTCCACACCTTCCCCGTCCAATCCATTGGTAGGCTAGCTATTGAAAATAATTAACTGGATACGGGTGGGTCCCCATCAACTTGGAGGGAGTAGTTGTTGGAACTGTTTGAAATTGACGGATCAAATCAATTTAAACAATGATGATTAAAAATAAATTATACTGAAATACAGGAAACTCACAATAACAGTTTATAAACTATTAACATCTACACAACAGGAAACTGTAAATGATTCTGGATGAGACCATAGTAGGCCGTGTGCCCGTAAACTCAAATTTACCCGCCAGTAAGCTTCCGGCCTCCTGGACAAGTGAGTTCCAAGGTACAACGTCCAATCACCTCTGTTCGGATTGAACCAGAACTCCGAGCAGAATACTTCGAACACTAGTCATGTGCAGTATTCTCAAAACAAAAAGTGTGATATGTACGAATGCATATTTTAGGATTGATGAAACAATAAAGTTGGAGCAGCTTATATAGCTGAGCAGCAGACCTCCCAAAGGTCTCAGAAATAAAGTGTAATGCTTAGTAGGGTAAGTCTCAACACTTAACATCAGATATTAAGTCTTTCACTTAATATTATATTAACTCAGCAATTAAGCTGAAATATGAGAAAAGTCAGGTAGGTGAAAAGTCAAATAGGACTGCCTTCGTGGCAGCGACATGCGCGGCGCGGCGTGACGAGCCGAGCGGACAGACGAACGACACGTTAGGGACACCCATCTTTTCTACTTAACTACACTCTATTGATTTGTTTCTCAATATAAACAAACCATAAGTGTTTCAAACTTTCAATGTGGGATTTCTTTAGCCAATTGACCATTCGAAATCCACTTACCAAATTTTGTTCTCATTAAGATATTTTTTTGGCTTCTCACTTGGGCTTTTCATTATTAAAATTCCTACAATCCCCCACATGAATGCTATTGGCAAAAAAATTACACAATGCACCAAGATGTAGATTTGAAAGTACTTTGAGAATTCACTGGATCATGATAGGTGGTGGTTAACCTTGAACCTTTCTTAGTGAAGTATCATCGGATATACTTGTCAATCAGTGGACGCGATGCCTTAAACTGTTCAACGTTTTATGTATACCAAAACAATAATACTCATACAACTTTATCTCCATACTATTATTGATTCTTTCGTTGTTGTCCATTTTGGCTCTGGACTGCCTTGGATGTTTCAATAAATGCTCTAGAGATTTAGCGCTCTGGTCATCTCATTGAAGCGACCCCTTCACATTCGACATAGATGATTTCTCCTAAAGAGTATCCTGGCATACCCCCAATTTATCATCTCGAGATAGAAGAATCACTAAAAGCATGAGCTCAGGCTTCCCAAAGTATTGGTCTATCACTCTTTCATCAAAAGAATAGGTAAGAAACTCAATTTCCCGAGTGCTTTGTTCGATCCCCCCCCCCCCCCCCCCCACCACCACACACACAATTCGGTTTTTTCATTGAACCTGCAAATTAGATTTTACAATTCAGGTTGGGTTGCCATCATGATTGAAAATAATTTCATGGGCATCAACCCCATTACCCCTCGATGAAACATCTACTATGTCTCTCATTAGACCTTTTGTTAACGGGTCCGCAATGTTTTCTTTAGACTTCACATAATCTAAAGAAATAACATCGGTTTTTAGTAGATTTCTCACGCATTTATGTCTCCAACGTATATGTCAAGATTTCCTATTATATACATTACTTTGTGCTCTTCCCGTAGCTGACTGACTATCGTAGTGCATGCTAATGGGTGGCACATGTTTTGACCACATTGGAAGTCCTCCAAGAAACTCTGAAGCCAACCTGTTTCTTCTGCTGCAAGATCTAAGGCTATGAATTCAGATTCCATAGTTGATCTTGCAATACATGTCTATTTGCATGATTTTCATGAAACAACTGCACCTCCAATTATAAAGATATATCCACTCGTGGACTTTATATTCTTGGAGTCTGATATCCAGTTTACATCTGAGTACTCTTCAATTACTGATGGGTACTCGTATAATGTAGTCCGTATTTAGTAGTGCATCTTAGATATCTAAGAACTCGAACACTGCCTTTAATTGAGATTACTCGTATATCTACTCAATTTGTTGACTGAGTTAGCTATATCAGGTCTAGTGCAGTCCATGAGGTACATTAGACTGTCTATGACCCTAGAGTACTTACGTTGTTGCACACCTTCTCCGCGATTCTTGCAAAGATTTGACACCACCTCCATAGGTGTTCTCGCAATGGTATTATTTCCCTTGTCAAACTTGTCAAGTATCTTCTAGACATAATGATTATGGGAGAGAGAATTGTCATCTGCATGTTTGGTGATCTTCTTCCCAAGAATCACATTTGCAAGACCTAGATCTTTCATCTCAAAATTTCACGACAACATTTTCTTGGTAATTTTGATGTTATTGTTCTTACCAACAATTATCATGACATCCACGTAGAGACATACTATCACATAGTTTGTATTATCTCCTTTCACGTAGATACATTTATCACATTGGTTTGTTTTAAATCCATTTGAAAGCACGACGTTATCAAAATTTTCGTACCATTGTTTAGGTGCTTGTTTTAATCCATACAAGTCTACACACCTTCGATTCTTTACCTAGAACTACAAACCCTTCAGGTTGGTCCATGTAAACCTCCTCTTCTATATCCCCATTTAGAAAAGCCGTTTTACATCCATTTGATGGATCTCTAGGTTATATAATGCAGCAAATGCAATTATTAACCTTATCGATGTTTTCCTCAATACACATTTGACTACAAGTCTAGCCTTGTATTTATCTACCGTACCATCAGGCTACATCTTCCTCTTGAAGATCCACTTATGGCCTAGTGGTTTACAACATGCAGGAAGATCAGTAGTTTCCAAGTATGATTATGTAAGATACATTTGATTTCACTGTTCTTTCCAAAGATCAGAGTCTTGAAAGGACATTGCTTCCTTGAAAGTAGCCGGATCCTTTTCCAACAGATATGTTAGGAAATCCGAGCCAAAAGACTTCTCTTTTCTCGCTCTTTTGCTTCGTCTAGGCGATTCTACATTCTCTTGAGATTCTCTATCCCCCACATATCTCTCAACATTGGTTTCAGTCGCTGTCTGAATTTTGTCGGGAAAGATTTCCTCAAGGAATGAAGCATCCCTAGCCTCAATGATAGTATTTACATGCATTTCTGCATTACCTGACTTGTGTACTATAAATCGATAGGAACTATTATCTTTTGCATATCCGATAAATACACAATTCACTTTCTTAGGTCATATCCTAGTCCGTTTAGGATGAGGAATTGGTAACTTTGCTAGATGTCCCAACCCCTTAAAAATTTGTAGCTAGTGCGCGGCATTTCCACAATTCATAAGGCGTTTTATTCAACTTTTATATGGTAATCTGTTTAGCACATAGTTGGTGAAAAGCAGAGCTTCTCCCCACAAGTTCCGACGTAAGTCAGAATTTATGAGCATTACATTCATCATTTCCTTAAGAGTTCTATTCTTCCTTTCAATAATATCATTTTGCTCGGGAGAATAAGACACAGTGGTTTGATGAATAATGTCACTATCAGCACATATTTGTGTAAATGGTGACACACATTCATTGCCTCGGTCACTTCGAAGACTTTTAATCTTTTTATTAAGTTGATTCCCAACTTCATTCTTGTAGTGAATGAACATATCAATTGCTTCATATTTACTTCTCATTAAGTAGACATAACAATATCTTGTATAATCAATAAAAGTTATGAAATAGTTTTTACCGCCTCTAGATTGTACATACTTTAGATTGCATACATCCGTATGGATCAAGTTGAACGATTTTGTGCTTCGCTCGATTGAGTGGAATGAATACTTGATTAGTTTGGTCTCTACACAAGTCCCACACTTGTGTTTATGATTGATGTTAAAAAATTAAGAGACATTAGCCTTTGTAAGAACTTATAATTTACATGTCCTAATCTACCATGCCAAAAATATAACGACTCACAAAAATAATCAAACTGTAAAGTTTATTAGCCGCACTAGCAATAGTCATTACATTAATTTTACTTGTGCTAGCCTCATTGGCTGCATCTACATCAATCTCAACATCTATACTAGACTTAGCCTTAGGAGCTAAACATTACAGTCATCTCGAAGAGGTTATTGGCAAAGTAGCATTTGCCCGCTAACATACCACCCTTGGACAAAATGACTTTGTCAGATTCAAACACGAGCTGAAAGCCTTTCTTGTTCAGCACTGCTCCCAAGATGAGATTCTTTCGAATCTCTGGCACGTGGAGCACCTCGGTAAGAGTCAACTTTTTTGCCGGAAGTCATCTTTAGAACAACTGTCACAGTGCGTTCAACGTTTGAGACTGCTGAATTTTCCATGTAGCAGTGCTCATCAATTACCCATTGATAGGTCTTAAACATCCATTTGTTGGTGCTTATGTGGCAAGTAGCCCCAATGTCCACCCACTATTCCTTGGAGTTCCCAACAACAAGGTTCTTCTCTGAGACCACATGTGATATCCCCGAAATGATTTTGTACAATTGAACATTTATTATGTTATGTGAGGATTATGGTGTTAAATTATTGAGTTGAATTAATAATATTGGGAAATGCTTAGTCATGTGGTGGTCATGACATGGTAATGCATTTCAAGGTGCATGTGGTGTATGTTGAGATTTTGAGTTATGGCATGATTAATGGGGGTGTGTGTTGTTTGTTTTGGTAAAACATGTTTAATTGGAATTTGATGTATTTTATTGAATAAATACTATAAAATATCATGTGAGGATATTTTAATACATCATGCTAAATACCGGGACCAAGAAAACTTAACTCACTCATTAATCAAACCCCCCAACCCATACCCATTATGCAGCCCCATACCTCTCTTACCCCTCCTCTCACTCAACCTCCCACCACTCCATTCTCCATCTTTCCTTCCCCATCTTTTCTTCCATCATTCAGCAGCCAAGGAGGAGGAGGAGACTTGTTATTTCATTGCTAAATTCTTGCTAAGAAAGTTGAGCAAAAAGGGTATGGAATCATGTTATGTTTATGGTTTAAGTTTTGGTTGAGTTTATGTTTATTTTGAGTGAAAAATGGCATGTATGTGAGTATTCTTGATAGAATTGGTTATTGTGTAGTTTCATGGTAGTATAATGGAGTATTTGGTGTGTTGAGTTGTTGGAATATGATGGTTTATCGTGTATTTTATAGTAGCTTTTGAATTGTGTTCGAAAATGGTGATTTCTCGCGATTGCAGACTTCGGCAATCGATCGGCGCGTTCTTCCCGATCAATCGTGAGCACCAGGGTGCGAGGCAGAAGTCTTCAGCGATCGATCACGAGTTTGGCGCGATCGATCGGCGATGCCGTGATCGATCGGCACAACTTCAGCGATCGATCGGGAAGACAGATTTTTGGGCATTGAGGCAGTAGCATCTCGCGATCGATCAGGGCTTATTGGTGATCGATCGCGAGAAGCCAAATGTTGTGTTTTGATTAATTATTGTAGGATTTTTGGTATTGGGCTATAATTGGCATCTAATATTGTGTTGTACACTTGTGTAAAGCCTTCACAGATAGCCACACAACGCAGTGGATAGAGTCCTGCAACATACCATATTTTGGAAAGGTACGAAGAAGACGTCGGCAACCAACGGTAACATGTAAATTATATACGCATTGGGATATGCATTGTAGATGCAAGTGTGTATTGGCTCGTGCATGGTAGATGCAAATACATGTTGATCCATACATTATGATTGCATATGTATATGTTGATTGATTGATGCGCATCCCATGAGTCATGGTTATCACCTTGATGATTTTAATGCTTGCCGCTATTTATTTTTGTGCCGATAAATGTGAAGCGAGGGGTGGGAGTACCGCATGTCACTGATAAGTGTATTTTATACACTTATATTTCCTCTTATTTTGCATGGTTTAGTGTTAGTTTTCGATCAGAATTACACTTTTGGTCTTGTTCTGTGTTGTTTTGCAGGAATCCAAGGAATTAAGCATTTTATTACTAAAAGATGATGAGAAATACATAAATGTGACAATAATTCAAATTGGGACTCAACGGTGAAATAAGCATGCACTGGGACATGTCAAATGGCAAGATTATATTATATTATAATATAATATATATACATGAGAAAGAAGGAAAGAAAAGAAGAAATAGGAAGGAGATACACGTACAAAAGGAAGGAGATTTTATGCAGATTTAGGAGGATTTTCGTTTGACCAAAGAGGTACATTTGTAAAAGGAGATTGACGTCCATAATAAAAAAAAGAGGAGGCATCACGTAAGAAGTAGAGGCACGAAGGAAATATTTGAACGTAGAGAAGAGCAGCGAGAAAGAGGCAGAAGACCGAGAGCTAAACCAGTGAAGGGGAGGAGATCATTCGAGGCGGCGCGCGTACAACGAAGGGTAGAGATTTTGACGACGGAGAAGACGACGGCGACTACCGGGGACGGAGGGCCATCATCCAATTCGTTTGACTATCACTTCCTTTATGTTTATGATGATTAAGAACATGTCTATGTGTTTGTTTAATTTATTCATGAACTAATTTATTATTTTAGAGTTAGACGAATCTTGACTTGAAATTATGTCATTGGTTTTTCATATGGTTTATTTATGTTTTCCTGTTCTTAATGCTTTTAATCTACTGGCCATGGATTGAATGATTCCATATTCGTGATCTATCACTCGGGAGAGGGGGTTGTGAATAGGAAAGAAGGAATTCGTATCGTGGTAGTTATATTGTTCGGAAGGCCTATAACTCCATAGAAGTCGTCAAAGGAATTACTGCGCTTTTACAATTGTTTGATAATTAATCTTAGATAGGGATATCAAGATTAATGTTAGATAATTACTTCTGCTTAACACCCGGGAGGGGGAGTAGAAACAGATAAGAATTCTCGGCTAGTAAACTAGGAAAACACGACATAGTGGATAGTTGAGTGAAGTCGAACCTCTAGAATCCGTTCTCATTGATTTTCTCCACTTAAATTCTTCATCTTGCTAATTTATCTTATTTTAGTAGATTAATATAATAATTATGCTATCGATTATCTAAATAAAGTCGAGACTATTCTAATTACAGTACTTGGTGTAACTTAATTTTCAATCCCTGTGGGTTCGACATCCGTAATTTAAAATTCTATACTAAAACTTGACACCGTACACTTACGGTACGTTTTACACGCATCAAGTTTTTGGCGCCGTTGCCGGGGAGTGATATAATTTTGTTTACTGATACTGTTACCAAGTAGTCTTGATTTTAATTTAGAATTTTATTTTTTGTTTTAATTTTATTCTTTTTTGATGTTTTTCTTGTGAGGTACTTGGAGATGTTTCATCAGCAAGTTTCCACAAGCTTTGCTAAACAACCGTATGAACCATTCTATGCAGCTTGGGACAGAATCAACCACGACTTTTCAAACTACGCTCCTCTTCAATCTTTCTATATTGGATTGGATGCAGACACACGAGAATGGGTATTTAATGGAGCTTTGGCAGTTGGTCGTCCCATATATGGTATAGATGATGACAGGGTGCACCTGTATAACGATATGGCGAATTTCGACTATCAGTGGCAATATGATCCTTCAATGCTGGGTTGGAGTCACCAATATCCACCAGGGCATCATTACCCTCATTTTACACACCAACCATTCGATCATCAAGCAGAGGATGAGTATAGTTCTGATAAAGTCTCTAAGTTGGAGGATATTTTGCGCAAATTCTGGCCATCATTTGAACCAAAGATCGAAAATGCCACCAGAAGTAGCCTTGAGCAGCTGATAGAGACATTTGTAGCGAGATGCAAAGAGGTTGAGATGAGATATAATCAAGGGGTGACAAACCAGGTGTGGTCACATGATGATGATCATTCAACCAACCAAGTTTGGGAGAGTGATCCTACTCATGCGGAAGATTCAAGGGAATATGAGCATTTTCAAGTGGTTGAACCTACTGTGGAAGAGTTATCTGATGAATTCCCGTGTCAAGATGAGCCTAGATATGCTCCACAAAAGAATGAAGGTAAACCTTCACTTGAAGATTTGGTGAATACTTTTGTTCAAAGTTTGACATTGAGGCTTGACAAGAATGAGTCGAGGCTTGATACGATTGAGGGTCACATGAACAACATGGGTGCTACAATGAAGTCTCTTGAGGTGCAAATTGGGCAGCTTGCTAATGCCATGAACAACCAACAAAGAGGATCATTTCCTAGCAACACCGTAGTGAACCCAACCAACCAAGTTTGGGAGAGTGATCCTACTCATGCGAAAGATTCAAGGGAATATGAGCATTTTCAAGTGGTTGAGCCTACTGTGGAAGAGTTATCTGATGAATTCCCGTGTCAAGATGAGCCTAGCGTGACGTTGGAAGATGAGCATATTTTTGGAAATAGTGAGGAGCACTCATCGATGGTGATGTCCTATATGCCATATGTGGATCCGTTCTTCCCATCGATGCCAACTTCACCATATTATGATCTCCACGAGATGAAGCCAAGTTTAGAATCTTTCTCCCATGCTTATCAATTTTCGAAGGACGGTGTTGGAGCTACGAGCGTTAACTGCCACTATCTTGCCAAGCTTGAGGGCATACACAACCAAGACCCACATGTAGTGTCATATGATACTTACTATGGGCGGAAGCCGCTATTTGATGGTTGCTTCGCATAGTCTGGCTGACGACTTTAAACAAAGCGCTTTTCGGGAGGCAACCCGAATCCTGTATCCTTATTTTATTTTATTTAACAAAAAAAAAAAAAAAAAAATTGAGATGCCGTAGGACAGGCGTAACTAGGCCCCTTTGTGGCGTAATTACGCCTGTCAAATTTCAGCAAATTTTGAGATGTCGTAGCGTAGGCGTAACTACGCCTGTTTTCGGCGTAGTTACGCCTACCATTTTTTTTAAAAAAAATTTCAAAGCCGTAGGCGAGGCGTAATTACGCCTCTCCAGCGGCGTAATTACGCCTCGCGTGTTTTTACGCCTCTTCCCCTCAAATTTTTCAATTTCGATTTTTTCTCCTCAATCTCTCTTAATTATGCTTTCACACCTCTAAAGTCCATATTTTTATCGGTTAATTGCAGGGTTTTGGAGTCTATTGGTGCAAGGAAGCAAGTTTAGGGGGGTTGCATCAAAGTGGTCTAGCTTAGCCAACCAAATCGAAAATTCTTCATCTAAGGGTTGGGTCTATACTGATGCGGAGGTCCCTATCATCACCTTCTCACCATACCCATGAGCATGAGATGGGCGACGATTACTGACGATCGTCGTCGCAGGTAGGTGTGTTGTCCCTTATTTTATACATTGTATGGTACATTGAGGACAATGCACGATTTTAAGTTTGGGGGGGTGTTTAAACATTGAAGATGTTTTGTTTCCTGGATTCCTATGTGTGTTTTGTTTTGTTTTTTTTTAGTCATTTTTTGTTTCTATTTTGCTCGGAACTAGCAAAAGTTTAAGTTTAGGGGGTTTGATAAGTGTATTTTATACACTTATATTTCCTCTTATTTGCATGGTTTAGTGTTAGTTTTCGATCAGAATTACACTTTTGGTCTTGTTCTGTGTTGTTTTGCAAGAATCCAAGGAATTAAGCATTTTATTACTAAAAGATGATGAGAAATACATAAATGTGACAATAATTCAAATTGGGACTCAACGGTGAAATAAGCATGCACTGGGACATGTCAAATGGCAAGATTATATTATATTATATTATATTATATTATAATATAATATATATACATGAGAAAGAAGGAAAGAAAAGAAGAAATAGGAAGGAGATACACGTACAAAAGGAAGGAGATTTTATGCAGATTTAGGAGGATTTTCGTTTGACCAAAGAGGTACATTTGTAAAAGGAGATTGACGTCCATAATAAAAAAAAAGGAGGCATCACGTAAGAAGTAGAGGCACGAAGGAAATATTTGAACGTAGAGAAGAGCAGCGAGAAAGAGGCAGAAGACCGAGAGCTAAACCAGTGAAGGGGAGGAGATCATTCGAGGCGGCGCGCGTACAACGAAGGGTAGAGATTTTGACGACGGAGAAGACGACGGCGACTACCGGGGACGGAGGGCCATCATCCAATTCGTTTGACTATCTCTTCCTTTATGTTTATGATGATTAAGAACATGTCTATGTGTTTGTTTAATTTATTCATGAACTAATTTATTATTTTAGAGTTAGACGGATCTTGACTTGAAATTATGTCATTGGTTTTTCATATGGTTTATTTATGTTTTCCTGTTCTTAATGCTTTTAATCTACTGGCCATGGATTGAATGATTCCATATTCGTGATCTATCACTCGGGAGAGGGGGTTGTGAATAGGAAAGAAGGAATTCGTATCGTGGTAGTTATATTGTTCGGAAGGCCTATAACTCCATAGAAGTCGTCAAAGGAATTACTGCGCTTTTACAATTGTTTGATAATTAATCTTAGATAGGGATATCAAGATTAATGTTAGATAATTACTTCTGCTTAACACCCGGGAGGGGGAGTAGAAACAAATAAGAATTCTCGGCTAGTAAACTAGGAAAACACGACATAGTGGATAGTTGAGTGAAGTCGAACCTCTAGAATCCGTTCTCATTGATTTTCTCCACTTAAATTCTTCATCTTGCTAATTTATCTTATTTTAGTAGATTAATATAATAATTATGCTATCGATTATCTAAATAAAGTCGAGACTATTCTAATTACAGTACTTGGTGTAACTTAATTTTCAATCCCTGTGGGTTCGACATCCGTATTTTAAAATTCTATACTAAAACTTGACACCGTACACTTGCGGTACGTTTTACACGCATCAAGTTTTTGGCGCCGTTGCCGGGGAGTGATATAATTTTGTTTACTGATACTGTTACCAAGTAGTCTTGATTTTAATTTAGAATTTTATTTTTGTTTAATTTTATTCTTTTTTGATGTTTTTCTTGTGAGGTACTTGGAGATGTTTCATCAGCAAGTTTCCACAAGCTTTGCCCAACAACCGTATGAACCATTCTATGCAGCTTGGGACAGATTCAACCACGACTTTTCAAACTACGCTCCTCTTCAATCTTTCTATATTGGATTGGATGCAGACACACGAGAATGGGTATTTAATGGAGCTTTGGCAGTTGGTCGTCCCATATATGGTATAGATGATGACAGGGTGCACCTGTATAACGATATGGCGAATTTCGACTATCAGTGGCAATATGATCCTTCAATGCTGGGTTGGAGTCACCAATATCCACCAGGGCATCATTACCCTCATTTTACACACCAACCATTCGATCATCAAGCAGAGGATGAGTATAGTTCTGATAAAGTCTCTAAGTTGGAGGATATTTTGCGCAAATTCTGGCCATCATTTGAACCAAAGATCGAAAATGCCACCAGAAGTAGCCTTGAGCAGCTGATAGAGACATTTGTAGCGAGATGCAAAGAGGTTGAGATGAGATATAATCAAGGGGTGACAAACCAGGTGTGGTCACATGATGATGATCATTCAACCAACCAAGTTTGGGAGAGTGATCCTACTCATGCGGAAGATTCAAGGGAATATGAGCATTTTCAAGTGGTTGAACCTACTGTGGAAGAGTTATCTGATGAATTCCCGTGTCAAGATGAGCCTAGATATGCTCCACAAAAGAATGAAGGTAAACCTTCACTTGAAGATTTGGTGAATACTTTTGTTCAAAGTTTGACATTGAGGCTTGACAAGAATGAGTCGAGGCTTGATACGATTGAGGGTCACATGAACAACATGGGTGCTACAATGAAGTCTCTTGAGGTGCAAATTGGGCAGCTTGCTAATGCCATGAACAACCAACAAAGAGGATCATTTCCTAGCAACACCGTAGTGAACCCAACCAACCAAGTTTGGGAGAGTGATCCTACTCATGCGAAAGATTCAAGGGAATATGAGCATTTTCAAGTGGTTGAGCCTACTGTGGAAGAGTTATCTGATGAATTCCCGTGTCAAGATGAGCCTAGCGTGACGTTGGAAGATGAGCATATTTTGGAAATAGTGAGGAGCACTCATCGATGGTGATGTCCTATATGCCATATGTGGATCCGTTCTTCCCATCGATGCCAACTTCACCATATTATGATCTCCACGAGATGAAGCCAAGTTTAGAATCTTTCTCCCATGCTTATCAATTTTCGAAGGACGTTGTTGGAGCTACGAGCGTTAACTGCCACTATCTTGCCAAGCTTGAGGGCATACACAACCAAGACCCACATGTAGTGTCATATGATACTTACTATGGGCGGAAGCCGCTATTTGATGGTTGCTTCGCATAGTCTGGCTGACGACTTTAAACAAAGCGCTTTTCGGGAGGCAACCCGAATCCTGTATCCTTATTTTATTTTATTTAACAAAAAAAAAAAAAAAAATTTGAGATGCCGTAGGATAGGCGTAACTAGGCCCCTTTGTGGCGTAATTACGCCTGTCAAATTTCAGCAAATTTTGAGATGTCGTAGCGTAGGCGTAACTACGCCTGTTTTCGGCGTAGTTACGCCTACCATTTTTTTTAAAAAAAATTTCAAAGCCGTAGGCGAGGCGTAATTACGCCTCTCCAGCGGCGTAATTACGCCTCGCGTGTTTTTACGCCTCTTCCCCTCAAATTTTTCAATTTCGATTTTTCTCCTCAATCTCTCTTAATTATGCTTTCACCACCTCTAAAGTCCATATTTTTATCGGTTAATTGCAGGGTTTTGGAGTCTATTGGTGCAAGGAAGCAAGTTTAGGGGGGTTGCATCAAAGTGGTCTAGCTTAGCCAACCAAATCGAAAATTCTTACATCTAAGGGTTGGGTCTATACTGATGCGGAGGTCCCTATCATCACC